>JANAVB010043019.1:4117825-4612825 GCA_029216955.1 Iris pallida
TATACCTTGCCGAACTTATACATTATTTACATGTTTTCTTTCATGTTGTATTTCTTTCCACATGGTTACATGCTTCTGATATTGTGATTGGTTTGTCATCGACTGTTTTACTTGTTTTCTAGATTTACGTGCACGTATATGATATTATTCAGTACTTTTGCTTGTCTATTGGTCTTCTTCGTGTTATTATGTCTTATGATAGAGTTGCCAGTTCTACCCCCTTGTTCTTGACTGACCATTCTTGACTGGGAGTATCTTGCATTGTACTACAGTTAAGACATACTATAGATTGGAAATATCTTACATTGTACTACGACCTATAGCAGATTCTTTGATCTTGATATTGATTGACTTGATTTGTGACATACTATAGATTGGGAGTATCTTGTATTGTACTACGGTTTATAGGTGTCTACTTGACCTTGTGTTCCTCTAGGAGAGGAAATCGATACTAGAATTGGCTATTCTTGACTGGGAGTATCTTGCATTGTACTACAATCGAAACCTACTATAGATTGGGAGTATCTTGCATTGTACTACAAGCTATAGGGGTTAATCGTTTGAGTGATAGCCAAGTCTAGTATTACATTCCATATTGCTTATCGTGTCTTAGATATCCTTTCTTGCACCGTCCTTATCTTCTGTACATGTTATTTACTGTTATATTAGTAGGCATATTTTTATGTATCTTGCTAGTCCTTTGAGGACCTGATGATCTCTTCAGGTAGCTGATTGTACGGAGTTAGTTAGCTGAGCATGTGGTAGTTGATTTCATCTACATGATTCAGGTATTTTGTTAGTGTTATTGATTTACTATCTTTCTCGTGCTTTTATGATATATCCTGCTTATCAACTTAGCTTTATAGACTCATATTATTCTTAGAGTCTAATCGGACATACATGCTAGTGGACTGCAGACCACGATCCATACTTGTTCATTCTTGTCTTATATATTCTCGTGGATTGAGATACACTGTAGATTACCATATTAGCCATGATACCATGATCTTGACAGCTTATACGTACTCGAGTCAGACTGGAGTCCGCTTGATACGTAGCTGGCTTGCTCACGCTCTCGCATCCCAAAAAGTGGGTACGGGTCGTGACAAGTTTTTTGGTGGCCCAAGCAGGTCAGAGCATATCGTATCGGTTACGTAACTGTACTGATACGAGCCTGCGAATATGATTAACCTTAGAAATCTCAATCCACAATGCCTTGAAAATTCTCTTAGAAGTTTCTCTAACGTCCTTGAAACTTCGTATTCGCTCTTGATTTTTCTTCCTTGCCTTCCCGTACCCTTGATTCTCGTCCCTTCCTATTTTGGGGTGACAAATGATCGTGCTGTCTAGAATTCATCAGAAATTCTTAAGTTATAGTATAATATTGCTTGATTATTTAATTTTTGGTTGTTTGATAGATATGGGGAGATCATAGATGTCATATGCCCTAGATATCTGTTAGTAGAATTGTTAGCAACTAGTTAGAAGATTATAAGATTTTAGTAACCGTGTTTTGAGGAGTAGTGTGACCAAATGTGGGTAGAAGTCCTCAAGTATTCGAAGTTATAAAATGGCTCGAGAAAGTTATAAAATATTTTTGAAAAATTAAATGTAAGGAGATTAAGGTGATAGTTAGGGTGGGCACGGGTCTGCCCGGGTCCAAATTTTATGGATCCAGACCGAACCCGTTAATTGGCGGGGCGGGGCGGAACGGGTCCAAAAAATATTGGAACCAGTACGGATTCGACCCGTTCGAAACGGGTCCAAGCCGAGCCGACCTGCGGGTCCAAACGGATCCAAAAAAAATTCAAAAAATTATAGAATAGTAAACATTTACACATGTTTTATTATCTAGAAGAACAAAACAAGTAT
Source organism: Iris pallida (assembly GCA_029216955.1). Taxonomy (NCBI): domain Eukaryota; kingdom Viridiplantae; phylum Streptophyta; class Magnoliopsida; order Asparagales; family Iridaceae; genus Iris; species Iris pallida. Next base: position 4,119,698 of record JANAVB010043019.1, read on the forward strand.
TATGTCTTTCCAATTTCTAGAATTTGTTTACTAAACAATAACGTGTGCTATTATTTATAAATTATAATATGAAAAAAATTAAAACTGATAAATAAAAAAATCATACTCCTAGAAACGGGTCGGTTCGGGGCCTCATTTATTTTGAAAATAGGACCCGCCCCGCCCCGTTAGTGTCACACGACCCGTCCCGGCCCGCCCCGTTTAAATTTCAAATTTTAGGAACCGTCATGTTTGACCAATATACGGTTCGGGCCGGGTCGGAACCGCGGGTCCTGGACCCGTATGCCCACCCCTAGTGATAGTAGACTTTCTTTTTGAATTTTATGAATATATATGAATTAGAATTTCGAGGACGAAATTATTTTTAAGGTGGGTTTGTAACTCCTCTTCCCAGAAATTTTGAAATATTTTTTTTTATTATTTGTTTGATTTAAATAGTGATTTTTAGATTTTTTTTATAAATAGTTAATTAGTTAATTATTACCGTAGATGACATTAGTCATGGTTAGTAATTGGAGTACAAGATGACCGAGAATTTTGGCACGGATAGTGTATTTGGGTGCCTTGACTAGTGTTGTAGCTATGGTAGGAAAGGCCAAGCCATAAGCGTGTCCTAACTAGAAAAACTAGGCCAAGTTGCGACTTAACCTCTAACGATATTTTAATTATTTATCAATTATATTAATGACTTGTAGAAGACCAGGTTGTACCAAACTAGTCCGGACTGGACCCGAACCGAGTCCAAGTCCAGGTAGTCATGTAGTACAACCAACGACATCCATGCAGAAATATAGATGTATATACATTGGTTCATTTTATAGTCTAGTAGTAATTTCTATCAATTGAGTTTTAAATATATTATATGCATTAATTGCTAATTTAATTGCTATTAACCTGGGAAATTATAACATATAATTTTTCTTAGATATCCTTGTGCATTATGGGGGTATTAGATTATATATAGGTATATAATTGTATGTGTGCCCTTTTTAAGTAAATGCATAAATAGGTATATTAGTATTTAATAAGTTTGTTACACATTTTCCTATGAATAATAGAAATTGTATAAATAGTAAAAAATAGACTGTAACCACTTGGTTACTACTGTAGAAATTCTAGTAAGTATTAATTGTATTTTGTTCTAGTTAGATACCCAAATATATATATATATATATATATATATATATATATATATATATATATATATATATATATATATATATATATATATATATATATATATATATATGAATTACTAAAAGAAAAGAAATGTATATTCATAATGGGATGGACACTGTTCATCTTCCAAATTGGAAGAGAACCCGAGCCCAGGGCTCTGTCCCCACGCAACATAGGAAGAGATTTTGAAGATTTTCTCAAGTTCAAATCTTGGGTAAGGATTAACCAAATCAAATCAAATATTGTTCAGCATAATCTAGATTAGTTTCTCCTCTATATCAAACCTAATCTCGTGTATATCCGAGTTTAATCCTGAGTAAAAATCCGATTGGAAAATAGAAAAAAAGAGGATACATAAAGGAGTTCAAGAAAGAAGAACTCGAGGAAACCCAAATCACTCGAGCTCGTGAATACCAAGGATACTCCCCTCTTCCTAGCGACTGTACTTAGCCGCCTGCACTACCGCGGGTATGCCGTAGCGCCACCACAGCACCGACGACCGACCAGAAACAGGGGACCCCTGTTTCTAACCGACAGCCAAGCACCCAGGTTCGTCGCAATCTTTCTTCAATTCTTCTCGATCAAAATTCGATCTAGTGAATCCAACGTATAGCCTATATAACCCTCTGCATAGTCTTTCAAATGGATTTAATTTTAACCCATTAGTTTGTTCAAAATTATTCATGAAAAACCAAGAAAAAACGTTCGAAACAGAACATAAAATCCGATCCAACACCCCAACTTGGAGGGCCTATCACTATCAGGACATTAGAAATTTTAGAAGACTAAAAGAAGACAGACCTAGACAACCTATAGGGATACAAGACCAAATTTATAGAAGTTGATTTCATCGACTACGTGCCGAGAAATCGGATTCCAAATATTGACAAAAACCCGTTTTCAAAACTGTGAATTTTCAATAAAACTCTCCGGTACGACGTGCGTCCTGCCAAACCGGGCGACGTGGTCGCGAATCGAAAGCATCAAAAGGTGCGTATCGACTTCGCGAACGTGTGGGCTCTGACAGAATTCAAATTGGTCGCATGTGCGCGACGAATTTGATGTGTATCCGTCAAAATTTACCGTATCGGCCTCTTTGTAAAATTCCCAATTACTTTGTACACGTTCGTTAGATCGAGACGAAACTTGCACCAACAAGACCGTATCATTTTTTTGGTCCTGTATGCCAAGTTTGGTCCGATTCTGAGACAGTTGATCGGATCACCGTTTTGCGGGCTCCACGATCCGATTCAACGGACGATTTTGTGCACGGCCCACCGGAATCCAAAATTGGACATACCATTGGGTTCGTATCATCAAAATAAATTCGTAGACATATAGTTTGACGACTTTAGAGACCATTGACTCTAGCACGTTTTTCTGTGCAAAACGGGTCAAACGGCGGACACCGTTTTGACCCAAAATTACTGTTTTGCCCCTGTGTCGAGAATTGGACTTAAGGACAGGCAATCCTAACTAATTTAACTAATCTGAACATGTTGTTAACATCTATTACAGCTTCTAGAGGCAGTTGTGAGACTTGGACTTTCTGACTTGTTGATTGGCGATATATTGTTGGTTCTCCGTGCAACCCTCAGGCAAGTATACCTTGCCGAACTTATACAGTATTTATATGTTTTCTTTCCTGTTGTATTTCTTTCCACATGGTTACATGCTTCTCATATTGTGATTGGTTTGTCATCGACTGCTTTACTTGTTTTCTAGATTTACGTGCACGTATATGATATTATTCAGTGCTTTTGCTTGTCTATTGGTCTTCTTCGTGTTATTGTGTCTTGTGATAGAGTTGCTAGTTCTACCCCTTGTTCTTGACTGGGAGTATCTTGCATTATACTACAGTTGAGACATACTATAGATTGGGAGTATCTTACATTGTACAACGACCTATAGCAGATTCTTTGATCTTGATATTGATTGACTTGATTTGTGACATACTATAGATTGAGAGTATCTTGCACTGTACTACAGTTTATACGTGTCTACTTGACCTTGTATTCCTCTAGGAGAGGAAATCGATACTAGAATTGGTTATTCTTGACTGGGAGTATCTTACATTGTACTACAGTCGAAACCTACTATAGATTGGGAGTATCTTGCATTGTACTACAAGCTATAGGGATTAATCGTTTGAGTGCACTACAAGAAATTTGATTTTTTCCATCGTTTTATAAACGTCGGGAAAAGGTAAAAAAATGTTGGCATAGGAATTCCCAACGTTTTTTCAACATTTTCGACAAACGTCATCGTTGCCGTAGTTGGGAATTTACGACATTTTAGATAAACGTTGGTATAGGTAAAAACGACGTTTGCATCAACGTTTAATAAATGTCGAAAATTGTGCAATAATGGGTAATAATTTTCTAACTTTTTAACAAAAACGTTGGAAACACTACAAGAAAAACACATTTTTATGACGGGTAAAAACTGTCATATATGACATTTTATAACATTTTTTGTAAGCCCGCAACCGTCATGAAAACCAATGTTATAAATGTTTACTAAAACCGTTATAAATGATGTCATCTTATATGACACTTATTTATTGGAAACGTTATAAATAATACAGTTATATATAACACTAAATTTTCAAGCGATATTAATATTATCATTATATATAACATATCTATTTAAAAGCGTTATAAATATGACATATATACATAACGTTTTTTAAACTGTTCTAGAATTCAAAATTCATAAAGCATTATAAATAGGTCATATATACATAACGCTTTTTAACATGTTCTATTATTCACGCACATATATATCACCTGTCAAAGCTTATAACTCAATGCGTTATAAAAAGCAACAATCAATACTGCTCAAATTTAAAACATTCATTTTGAACCAGATACAACATAAATTATTTCAATATAAATTTAACAAACACTTATAATATATTTTTAGAATTAAAAATATAATTAATCGTACCAAAAGTACATAATACCACCATCTTAATTACATTTTTTTTGAAATAGATATCCAAATACATATTACATTCTTTAGTAGGTGGCACCCTCAAAATCGTTCTTCCTTTGGCTTCAACTTTCAACTGGCGCCCTCAAAACTGTCGACATCAACTTCAAAACAGACAACAGTGCACCCTAAAAAATTGTCAAGCAAAATCATGAAAAATAAATTAAACATCAAACAACCATGAGATGTGAATATTTATAGCAAAAAAATAGAAAATCGTAAATTAACTATGCAACATGACATTTATATCTATATATAGCTAAGTATCGAACATTTGGCAATAATTGACTATAATTTCTAACATCAACCACAACCAGTAAAACAGATGAACAAATTTACACTTGCCTAAAAATTTTATATGAATACTCACTTCACCATTGATTTCCCAGGCTAAAAAGAGCTTGGTCCTAAAACATCCTACAATCAAAATTGTTTGTTTTAGAAGCTAAAATCAGTAAACAACTAAGAAGTACCAAAAAATCGTGTTACAATTCTCTTCCAAAAATAGCATACATTGTATTTTAAGAGGTGCATAGATGTCTCTAGAATAACTTGGAGAGGTGCAGAAGAAAAACGGTATTTGTATTTTAAGAGTAAAAGTCTGTACATTATCCCCATACATTATTCTCTTGAACCTAAAGCTAAGAAAAACAACAGCAAAGCCTTAGACTTAGGATTTGAACCTAAAGCTAAGAAAAACAACACCAAAGCAAATTAACTAAAAATTATAAAGTTCAGAAGATAGACTTCACCTTTTTCTGTTTAAGAGCAGCTCTAGCCTGATACTTCCCCCGTCTTCCCTTCGTGCTCTCACCATTGTCAACCTCTCCTCCTTACTCATTTTCCTTTTTATGTTCACCTACACCACATAAATTAAATTGTAGTTCATGAATATACAGGTATCAAGGAATCAAGTATAACTATATAAACAACTTACAAAAATGTTGATCGATCAAGTATCAACACAGAAGAAATGGAAAGAATTCGAAGGGTGTCCTCATACTCACTAGTAATATAAAGTGAACTCACAAGTTTTGACCAGTCTTGCCTTGTTCATTTTGTTAAGCATGAATAGTAGCAAATATTCTATTCTAGGAACCACTTGGGTTGGAAAACATTATGAAATTTTTGGTACAATTAAGATGGAAAAACTGAAAGCATTAGAAATGAAGTTAAATAATGTTCCTATGTTTTGTTAAACAGGTTTGGATCAGTTGTGGACAGTTTTTAAAGTATCCATGGTTGGGGTGATACCAACCAACCAGTGTGTCTATACAAGCGATAGAGAGTAGAAATACTTTGTTGTGGCAAACTTCTAATTTCTCTTTTTTAACATTATTTCTATATCATTCTGGAATATTCTGTGACAGCTGAATTATTCTTCTCCAGCTTGTCCAATACTTGGTAATCTCGTTGGAAGACTAGAAACCAACATCTCTTGTACATTAAGAAACTATAAGCAATTTGAAATCCATAAAAGGAGTTAAAAAAAGCTCACCTTGAGCATGGCAGGATCTACACGTTTCACACTCAGCTACTCAGAAAAGGGAATTTTAAAACCTGTTGCTTTAGGATCTGAACCCTTTCTCAAAAGACCTTGCTGAGTTAAAGCCAGTTTAGCTTCTTTCTTAGCCTGAAACATGCATGATTAATCAAAATGAAAAACCATTATGATTAAAACTTTAGGAGTTACATCTGACGTCAAGGTGCAAGTAACTTAAGAACATAACTTATTGTCAATTCATTGCTATAGAAGTTCCTGATACTAATATACCTTTAACTCTTTTAAACGTTGGAAATCTTCGTTAGAAAGAATTCCATCATCTGCATTTAATGGGGCTTCTGCCATTTTGGCCCCTGCTAGTCTCTTGAGAGCTCGAAGACTAGTATCTGCAGAATTCAGTTGTCCAACGTAATCAATAAACTTCCATTTTGGCCCCTGCTAGTCTCTTTTGGCCTGGCTTTTGGATCAATCGGACGACCACGATCTTTCTTTATCAAGAGAGAAGGACATACCTGAACAAGGTAACAAGATAAGAAATCTGCTTTGGTCTAATATCATTCCATAAGCAAAGAAATTTCTACAGTCAGCTACGAGCCTACGACCACAAAAAGTGACCAAGGATCGAGCTGTTGTTGATATTGCCTTTTCATGTGACTTTTTGTATAAGACAAGGTCTTGAAGGAGATCTTCGTTCATCAACTGGGAGGGAAAAAAAAAATATATATATATATATATATAAATATGTATATATATATATATATATATATATATATATATATATATATATATACTTCAAGATTATAATCCAAAAGAAGAGGAAAGTTAACTAAGAATTACCAAATCAATTTACCTATTTTAGAAAATAAAGAAGCATTATCACAAATGGAATTTTCAAGGTCTGATTGCATGGAGAAGGCTTAATTCACCAATGAGATTTCTATATCATAAAATAACATGGTCAAAAAGTAAGGTTATGAATTAAAACACATATTTTTTTGCACACCAGCTCTAGTCTGCTCTGCTCTGCTAGTAACCATAACTGTCAGAAAGATTGCCCAACTTCAATATATTTTAGAACATATTATGATTATGTAAATGACATTGTTCCATATAATCTTTTTATATTTGCTTCAGCACTAATAAAATTTGGCTGGTACCTTCTTGAACCCATCCTTTCTTTTTTAAAAAGTGAAACTTGCAAATATCTTCACCAATGAAAAGGGGCAAGGATCTAACACCAAACATGTGTGAACAAAATAGTTCCTTGGTATGTTTATAATAGCATACATCTATATAACTCACAAAAAAATTACCATTGGAAGCTGACAATCTTATTCCACTAAATTTTTTCCAGATGCCAAATATAGATAAAAGTCTACAAAGGAAGCATGATAAAGTCGAAAAAGGAAGCATGATTCATTAATAGACCAATCCCATGGTTCAAAGCAATGTCAAATAATGCTATATATATTACCAGTTTATATGTTATCATTGTTGTCAGGCACACCAGATTGTGTATGGATGACTTTACCACATTGCCGCTTGTTTACCTCTTGGTTACATCCAAAGATAAGTTGTTCATCCTTTATCTCACACATAAATCACCTTCCTTACAGAACCAACCTTAAAACCCATATCAAAAGTCTAAAAACAGGGATGATACAGAAGAAAGGGTAGTAGAAAAGGTAATTCTTTAGTTACATTCATAGTAAAATTTTATATTCTTTGTATCAGACTAATAAGGAATATCTGAGATAACATGAATGATATTGCCTGTGTGATAAATGTTCAATATAAAAGGTATATCAAATCTTTGATGATCAAAAAAAGGAAGAGGCATTTCCATATTTTAGACATCATAGCAGACTTACATGCAAATCATTAACAACCTTATATAATTTTTTAGGAAACAGCTAAAGGTGGATGTTTGCAACTGCAGCAGTTGCAAATCTTCAGCTGTAGTACAGCAGTTAGTAGATGCAGTAAGGACTTACCTGCAGTTTTATGCATGTGCTTGGTTATGCAGCAGCCTGCAGCTACATACTGTAGAATATCCAATGCAGTGTGCCTGCAGAGGTGTGTGTGGATGGCAGGAGGACTGAGAAGCTACATATGTAGAGTCTGTAGACTGGCAGTCCAGGTTTCATACACGTAGGTGCATGGGTACAGGTGTGTGAGGATGTGTGCATAGGCAATAGGTTAGGGTAATATGTGCATAGGGAAATGGGGTTTGAGGAACTCTGCTTAGACGGGTTGTTATATAAGGAACTCACCTTAAAAATGCTCATGCTAATGAATTGAGGTGAGCTTTCTCGACACGTGCTCTAGATAGCAAGGTTCAGAGTATCGGTATCGCAATCAGTATCGGACCCTTCCGACGGGTATCGGCAGTTTCGGATTGGAGTATCGGATATTTTGGTTTCAGATGTCATAGAGATGAATGCAAATTCTCTATAGAAAATTGCATCATCTTCCTCTTCGTCTAGACTCTTTATAGTCTATAGGAATTTTGGAGGGTGCGCCTTGCTTGCATGAGCTTAGACTGTAGGTAGATCTACCTACAAGACAATTGGCCTCCTAGGTTTATGGCATGGCCTTCTCATGCTCGTGGCTACCTTGGCTGGATCTAGAACAAGCAGAATACCAAAGAATCTACAAACATTGTCCGCAAGGTTAGGAGTTTTCAATAAATTATTTTATATGTCGAAACCTACTATTAAAATCCCTTTCAAGTGTCTCGTGCTATATTCATTAAAATACAAACATTGTGTTAGATTGCAAAGAAAAAGAGAAAGGAAAGTAAACACAAATAAAATTATATCATGAAATTACTTTTCTGATGTATCGTGTCTGACACATATCAAGTATGTGACGGACACAACCCAGAAACTCCAAAATACACTAGGATACTCTAAAATAGGTGTTGTGTCCATATCGATGTGTTGTGTTCGTGTAATTAGGATACTCTAAATTTAGTAATCACAAAACTTCACTTATAATGATTAAAAATGACTCTCGCCCATATTCTAACCCATAAGTTCTTGATTAGAGTGAGGAGCATCTTGTGCGCTTCATTTCTTAACAATATTGCATCCTTGCTCCAAAATCAATATAGTAGAAAGATTGTTTTCTAGACATTAAGATAGGATATATTGGAATAAGTGCAAATAAGAGAAATAATTGTACTTAATTTTTATCAACACACCAAATCTTGTAAAGAAATAAATTCTCAATTATGGCCAACTGTAATCATTATGTATATATTCTTAGGCCTACCTGGAAGAGAGGATTCTTGGTTGGTATACATGGAGGAGTATGAGGAAAGGGAAGCTCGAGGTCTTCTTTGAAATTGAGGAACTAATACAAATTAAAATCTTAACCATGTACATGACAAAGTCTACTTGAATTCATTATGACAAACTAAAGTATTCTAGCAAGCTAGGTCCTTACAAGCATAAACACGAACACCTTACAAGCATAAAATTCACATATAACCCTTACAATTTAGTGTTAACTAAGAAAACTCACCAAGAAAACCATACTATTGGCAGATAAACCTCGTTGAATGCACCCTATCCTGCCATAGCCGCCTCGGCTTCCTCTGTAACACTGACGGTGTGCTAGAATGACAAATGTTGATCTATATAAGACCATAACTGAGCTTGACATTGACGAGCTTCACCGCGTGATACAGGTGAGCATCCGGGATATGGCGCTCAACATGTAGCAAGCGGCGAGGCAGTCGTGGTTGTGTTTGTGTAAGAGAGAGAAGAAAAAATTAGGGTTGATAAGAAGAAGATGAGGAGGCGGTGGAGAGAATAGTTCCAAAGAGTACACAAAAATTATCGATGCTGGCAGAAAAATAGGATTTTCGTTGCTTACCTGGAGCCGATCGCGGGAGTCGATGGACAGTACTCCGAGTAGGCCAGACTTTGAAGTTTTCCTGTACTCAGATCTGCATCGATAACGATGGAGGAAGAGTCGTAGCCCATGTACTCAAGGCAGCGAAGGGCCGAAAGCTATCGAAGAGAAACTCAAACATGTGACTCCTCTCTCTAGTAACATTTTTTTGGTAGTAAGGAGAGATTGGGGGGTGAGATGAGAGATTGGGGGAGGGGGTTTGGCGGCTACTAACATTTTTTTGGGACAGTGAAACTATGGAGGGAAAGTAAATTATTAGAGGGAAAGTGTGAAATAATGATACAAGGGTTCTGTTTCATAATATTCTATGTTTTTTTGACAAAACGTCGATAGATTTCTCGACGTTTAAGACAAACGTCGAGAAAAAAACGTCTACAAGTCAATATTTTCAACGTTTAATGTAGAATGTCAGTATTTGATTACCTATGCCGACTTGAACACAAACATAAAAAAACGTCAATAATCCTCGATATTTAAGAGCAAATGTTGGTATTTTAAGACGTTTATTGTAGAACGTCGGTGCATCATGCATAAGCCGATATTTCCATAAACGCCGAAAGAAAAAAAACGTCGGGATAGCCTTATTTTCTTGTAGTGGTGATAGCCAAGTCTAGTATTACATTCCATATTTCTTGTCGTGTCTTAGATATCCTTTCTTACACTGTCTTTATCTTCTGTACATGTTATTTACTGTTATATTAGTAAGCATATTTTTATGTATCTTGCTAGTCCTCTGAGGACCTGATGATCTCTTCATGTAGCTGATTGCACGGAGTTAGTTAGCTGAGCATGTGGTAGTTGATTTCATCTGCATGATTCAGGTATTTTGTTAGTGTTATTGATTTACTATCTTTCTTGTACTTTTATGATATATCCTGCTTATCAGCTTAGCTTTATAGACTCATATTATTCTTGGAGTCTAATCGAACATACATGCTAGTGGGCTGCAGACCACGATCCATACTTGTTCATTCTTGTCTTATATATTCTCGTAGATTGAGATACACTGTAGATTGCCATATTAGCCATGATACCATGATCTTGACAGACTATACGTACTCGAGTCGGGCTAGAGTCCGCTTGATACGTAGCTAGCTTGCTCACGCTCTCGCGTCCCGAAAAGCGGGTGCAGGTCGTGACAAGTTTTTTGGTGGCCCATGCAGGTCAGAGCATATCGTATCGGTTACGTAACTATACTGATAGGAGCCTGCGAATATGATTAACCTTAGAAATCTCAATCCACACTGCCTTGAAAATTCTCTTAGAAATTTCTGTAACGTCTTTGAAACTTCGTATTCGCTCTCGATTTTTCTTCCTTGCCTTCCCGTACCCTTGATTCTCGTCCCTTCCTATTTTAGGGTGACAAATGATCGTGTTGTCTAGAATTCATCAAAAATTCTTAAGTTATAGTATAATATTGCTTGATTATTTAATTTTTGGTTGTTTGATAGATATGGGGAGATCATAGATGTCATATGCCCTAGATATCTGTTGGTAGAATTGTTAGCAACTAGTTAGAAGATTATAAGATTTTAGTAACCGTATTTTGAGTAGTGTGACCAAAGGTGGGTAGAAGTCCTCAAGTATTCGTTGTTATAAAATGGATGCATCTACGAAAAAAAATCAGAATTTACAGATGTTTAGAGGGGTTACCTATTGAGAGTCAATATCTTAATGAAACGAGCCTCCAAACGCGTCAATGCCGATTTCCTCTGGTTCAACGCCTCTGATTCCTTGCTAGAAAGTCTCTATCAAGTTTCTCTCCTCCCAACGATCGCAATGCACTTCATTTGGATGGATTTGGATGAGAATTGAGAATGTTGGACTTTTGGAGGAGAAGGGAGTTTCTAGGGTTTGAGAACTTGACGGCTACAAAGTTTTTCACATAAAGAAGGGGGACTGCTGTTTGTGGCCGGCCAGGGGTTAGCTAGGGTTAGGTTAGGGTTTGCTATGGGCCATCATGCAAGTTAAAGTCCATGTAAAGCCCATTAGCAAAAAGGCCAAAAAGCTCCATATTAAAATAGCCTAAAAATGCATTAAATTGTTCCCTAATTAGGACTAATGCTTTAATTTAAAATCTAATTAGCTAAAAAGGATTCTAATCACATGGTTAGTCTTCTAATCAAGGTTGACTAAGGTTAACTCATCTGCTATTACCAAAAGCACTAATCAAAGACTAAACACCAATTAATTAATAAAAATTCACATTATCACACAATTACTAAAATACCCCTAATCTAGAAAAGTGGGAGTGACAAGGACAATCCGAAGACCTTCAAAGACTTCCGCCCTATAAGCTTGTGCACCTTCTCTAACAAAATTATCTCCAAGATCATTGCCAACTGTATGACCGAGATCCTCCCAAAAATTATCTCTGATGAGCAGAGCGGATTTGTTCACGGAAGGAACATTCTTGACAACATTCTGCTGGCCCAAGAAATGATCACATGCATGAAACTTCCGACTAGGGGCGGGAACATTACGATCAAACTAGATATGAAAAAAGCATACGACAGGCTAGATTGGCAATTCATGATATGAGTTTTCAGGGCTTTCGGGTTCTCAGAATCTTGGACCAATATCGTGTGGAGATCGATCAGCAATTCGTGGTTTTCCACGATTATTAATGGCCAAGCTGAAGGATTCTTCAAATCTTCTCGTGGGGTCAGACAGGGAGATCCTTTATCCTCCACCATCTTCATCATCGCAGCGGAAGCTTTAAGCAGGAATATGAACAAAATGGTTGGCTCATCGAACTTTCAATATTTTCATAGCAGCTACCCGATCATCACCCACCTGGCGTACACCGATGACATCCTCATATTTTTATCTGGGAATGTTAGGTACCTGTCGAAGTGGTCAACAACACTCTGAAGAGATACGCATAATGCTCTGGCCAGCGCATTAATTCTAACAAGAGTGTTATTTATGTCCACCACAAGACCAGTCGTAATCATTTCGCCATTCTTGCCAATATTACATCCTTCTCTATTGCTTAACCGTCTTTCTTCTACTTAAGGTGCCCGTTGGTGTACGGCAGATCCAATGCGGGCATCTTCGAAGGGTTGGTAGGTAAAATCAGGAAGAAAATTGAGGGGTGGCAAAACGCCACACTATCCCCTGGAGGAAAGATGATTCTCGTTCATCACATGCTCTCCTCTATCCCAATATACACCTTAGCCGTCTACTCTCCCCCAAAGAAGGTGCTCACGTCCATTGAAAACCTCTTTGCCAACTTCTTCTGGGGCCACAAAGCGGGTAAGGACAAGCATCATTGGACGAGTTTGGACACCATGGCCAGACCTACCGCCGAGGGAGGCCTCGAATTTTATAGGCTATCGCACGTCGTCGATACTTGCTCGATGAAGCTGTGGTGGAAGCTTCACGTGAGTCGCAGTCTCTAGGCGTGGTTCATAAATGCCAGATTGTAACACCCAGTTTTCTAGATGAGGGTATTTTTAAAATTTTGTAATTATAATTATTATTTATTGATATTTATTTCACATTATGATTTTTGGTGATTTTTGATTATTTTTAAACTATTTAAAAACTGGTTTAAGTCAAGACTTGTGATTTTGGTGTGCAGCTAGTGAAACCATAGAGACTGCATGACCTAGAGCCTAACCATGTCATTAGGTTGATTTAATTATCATTTTTAGCCTAGGGGTATTTTGGTCATTTTGACTTATTTGAATTATTTGATGATTTAGTAAATTGGTGAATTCTAGGTTGACTTGACTTGTTGAGACCTAGTGAACTAGCCTAGAAGCTAACCCTAGCCATGGTGACCCTAGTCTAACTTAGGTTAACCTACTTTTAGTCATTAGAAACTAATTTTAGAATGAGGGGATTTGGTTTAGTGAATTTAAGTCATGGTTTATGGTTTCATGAAATGACTTATGGCTTAATGATTTATTTGATCATGACTTGGCCCATGGCCCATAACTAGAAGCCCTAACCCTAACCAAACCCTAAATGACCAGCCATAGGGATCCCCACCCTATATAAACACTTATTCTCTAGGGCTTGCCTCTTTCTTTATTCATTTCAACATTGGAAAAGAAAGGTATTTGTCCCTCTTCCAAAAATCCCCATAAATCCATTTTAATTCCTTTTTAATCCTAGTTTCTTGCATTAGAACCTAATTTCCTTCTATTTTCTGAATGTGGAATTTAATCCCAGCTTTGGGACAATTTTGGAGCTTTTGCCATCAAGAGAAAGAATCCCCCATTTGAAGCTTTTCTAAGCTTTTTGCACATATAGGTAAAACCCCTTAAATTGATTTAAATTTCTGTTTTCTTTGCATGTAGGGCTAGATCTAGGAGTCCCCTAGGTGTCCCCGAAATTTGGGTGGAATTCGTGTCCGTTTGGTGTCCGTATCGGACACGTGTCATAGTGTCTCCTAGGTGTTTGATGAAATGCTTGTGAGAATTAAATGGTATTATTTTCAAAAACTAATTGAATGGAAAAATAGGTTTTTAAGTGTAGATCACAAATCAAATGGACTGAGCATGAAACTGTGTCGTCCAAATTGGACACGAACACGCTGTGCACACCCACACACACTGTCCTGCTACCTCGTGTCCAGTTCTCACTGGACACGACACGAGACACCACCATTTTTTGTCAGTACCTAGGGGCAATGACTGACATACCACCCATAAAGTTTCACGTGATATGATCGAGTATCGAGGGAGTTCTCGAGCCTGTACTGAATTTACACTGGCACGCACACACTGTACACACGCGGAAAACCCCCACTGATACGGGTTAAAAACTCGGACACGACACGGATTTGACCCATTTCAGGGTGTTAGACACGAACCCCTAGACTTTACCTAGCTCTAGACTCGACCACGAGACCTAGGATAGGACACGTCGTGTCCTATTGAGTGCGGCACTCGTGCACGAGATAGTGCACTGCACTGTCTCTAACACCAGTTCGACCCGCACTGGGACACGACTTAGACACAATTGTGACACTGTGTGGACACACACATGACCCCAGGGTCGACACGAAATACCCCCCCTGATACGAAAGTTTATTTGAGTTTTTCGAATTGGTTTTTGGTTTCAAATTTGATTTCTGATACATGCTGTTAAATGTTGTTCGAAAATGTAAAAAAAGGGTAAATTCGAAAGTGAGGATTTCAAATTAGTTTATCATATTGTCACAGGGGTTTAAATGTTTGTTTCTAAATTAATTTCAAGATTGTATTGGGTTTTCAATCGTTGAATTCGATTTTGTAGGTTTCTTTTCGTCTGATACTTAAATAGGTTGAGTATTTTAGTTACAGTTAAAACTATCTTATATGTATGGTGTTGTATCAATTGTATAGGTTAAATTGGTATCTGTGTAAGTATAGAGTTATCTATATATATATATATATGTATCTATTAAAGTTATGTATATATAAGCTAAACTATATCTTTATATTATGAAGTAGGTATATATATGTATCTATAAGTTGTATCTATAGATGTATGTATATATATATAGGAAATCATGTAGATAGATATCTGGATATATATATAGATATATGTCTATATAGGTATTCTAGTATATAGGAGGAGTTGGAATAGGGAAAATAGAGCAGCAGGTTGGACTGACTTGGCCTTGGCATGGCCTGTCTTAACTGGCCTTGGCATGGACTGCATTGGCAGGGCCTGCCTTAACTGGCCTTGGCATGGACTGCATTGGCAGGGCCTGCCTTGACTGGCTTGGAATTTCCAGATAGGTGAGGAGAGGGAGTGCCTGCAGGGCGTGCAAGGCCTGGCCTCCTCTTTCCTGTGAGTTAGTCTTAGTTGGTTTAAGTGTTAGAAATGAAAACTGGGATTTCATTGTAGAACTGAAAACTGAGATTTGGAGTCTTGTATGCTATACACTGTTAGCTAAATCCTAAGATTCCTATTGCTTACACATGTACACACACACAACTACACTAAAATCTGAGAATCACATTGAACCACATGTTCACCCTCTACACACATATGAACTGTCACCTCCTTCCTAAGAACACTTGAAATCCTGTGTCTAAATTGCCATGTACAGTCATTCACAAGTAATTTAGTTCACTGTTATTGACACACCATTTCCTGAAATTGAATTATATTTTAATTCCCTGTTTCAACTGTCATTACACTCACACATTTACACACATATGGTCTTAACTAATCACTAAAACCTATCCACTAACTATCATGTATGTTTAGAAGGGAGCTGTGAGTTGGAGAGAGTTGAGGGGTAGATGGCTAGAAGGGGAAGTTGTGAGAACTCAGCCCTTCACAGGAAATCAATGCAGGTAGCAGTGGCATTGCCTAGTGGCATGGCTGCAGGCAGTACGTTGCAGCAGCTGGCACCAGTAGCAGCATTGCTTGGTAGGGCACTTGCAATAGAGTGCAGTGAGAAGTATTGGGGTGTTGGCTTGGCTTGACAGAATTATTAGAGAGGGTGAGATCCTAGTCTTGGGTTATGGTATGTATAGATATATAGGTTAGGCTTGTATATGATTATATATATATGAGGGCATGTTAGATATGAGTTGGGTTGGATTGGTTAGGATCGTGGGTTGGCCTTATATATGTATATAGGTGATGTGTCATAGAGTATAGAATATGGTTTGTAGATATGTCACATGTGAGAGTTGGCATGTAAGGTTAATGGGATGTTGAAGTTATGTTTTGTGTTATACCTTACTATACATGGTTATAGATTATAACTAGTTAGAGTAGAGTTGGTTAGCCTATAAGTCCATGTACCACCTACACACACATGTTGGTAATTGCACACATACTCTTGACCTTGCCTCCTCCCCCTCTATATCCTTATAAATGTGTTTGTATGCATATTGTGCTATATATATGTATATATGATATATGAATTGGTTTGATATGGTTTTGTTAAGCCGTGAGTGATTGTATAGTTACTGGTATAGGTTTAGTCTTATGGTATGGTTATATAGTGTCATTTCTTTATAGGCTTTGATATGGGTAATGTGGTATATCCTTAATTGTGTGATATGGTATAGGTAGAGTTGATTAGATAGTTAACCCATGACCAAAATTGACCTAATTACCTTGTTGACTAGTCTATGTTTGACCAAAACCTTAGTCAGTCTAACTTTAACCTAGATTAGACTAACCTTGACTAGTTTGACCTTGTTTGACCTTGTATGACTTAGTTTAACTTCTTGTGACCTAGTATGACTTAAATTGACTTAGTTTGACTGTAGAGTTGACCAAGTATGACTTGGACCTAGTCTGACCTAGAAATTATGTAGTTTGTATTGTAGCTTTCAATTCTCTTGTATTTTACATATCATGAATCATATTACTCTGTTTAGGATATTGTGACTCTGGTGCAGGCATCTGATATTACACTACTCTTTTCAGAGTAGCAGGCGAGTACATTTTCTGATAGTTCTCTCATTTATTTGTCAATTACTGTACTTCAGTTCTAGTTAGCTGTATGTGATTCTCTGTTACAAATACGTATTATTATTTATGAATCCATGTATACGATACACATACTTACTCGTCTTACCTCTATTATTCGAATCACCATACGAATCACTATTCGAACTACCTATTCGTATCTTCATTTGCTGGTTGGACTTGTACTCGTCTTATGTGTTGGATTATGGATTCATTTGTATTAGATGGGCGGGGAAATACTTGATTAGACATGTGAACATTTCTACTATTCGAACCACCCCCTGTGAATAATATTCGAACGATAGCCATTCCACACCCGGCCAAGTGTGTGATGTGCCGTATTTACCCTTAGCCGTTTACATGTCTAACTAAGTATTTTAAAACACACTTGGAGATTTTATTCGAATCATTGTTTGACTACTATTCGAATCACTATTCGTATCACCTTATTCGATTCACCTTATTAGAACAATGATTAGAATCACATTCGACTCATCTTATATTAGACTCGCATTGGGATTACACTCGACTTATATTGTACCATCTGAACTTATTATGTTACTCTAGTTCAGCTAGATCTTATTTTATAGTCTTCTTTGCTATGTTTCTCTTCTTGTTTAGTTACCTTACTTTCCTTGTACCTTAACTGCTCTCTACATCATTACTCGTACAAACTGCCATTTTCATCAATACAACTGTCTATAACTGCTTTATAGTTCTCTGTCATTTACTTGGGATTTCTTAATGAATTGTACCCGTTCCTGTCCTGACTGGACCTGTTGAAAATATTACAGATGCTTGCCCTGAGGATATTTGCCCTACTTGCCTTGGAGCAGGAGATGGCTTAGCTATCTATGGTCCCGACACTCAGGAGTGATCGAGAGACTAGCTAGTAGACTTGGTTTAGTTTTTATGTTTAGAACTTAAATTGTAATAACCTGAGATACGAGTTTGTATTTGAGTTTGTTTGAGATATTATTAATTAGTCGTTTATAAATGTTGTTATTTAGTTTTAGTTATAAACTTCTGTGTTATCTTATCGTGCTTAGACTGTGATTGAGATTTTATTATATCTATACTTGTCCTCCGTTCGGAGTTGAGATATTGACAAGTACATTATATAAATTGCGTGAGTTGTTGATTAGATAGTAACCTAGGACAGCGTTCTACCGCCGACACTGCGGCGTAGGCTGGACGTACCCACTTCTTGTGCCTTTACTCTAGGGTGCAGGTCATGACACATTTTTAGTGGTGGCCCATGCAGGTCGAGAGTCGCATTAGTACGATATCGCGGTAGTACGGCGACTTAGTTGTACTGCTGCGAGCCTGCGATAGGACTGAGAGATAGGCTTTACCGGAGAGGCACTCAATCACAGTTAGAAAAATTCTGCTTTAAATCATGCTATCTACATATCGTACTGATTTGCCTTCTTTGAAATAACTGTCCTCCTTTGATATATCGATTCCTGCTCAGTATTGACTTCCTTGTTCGATCTATCTTCAGGATGGTGGAGACACGATCACATCGCTCTGGTGCAGCATTTGCTGTAGTGGGGACTGCCACCTCTCAGCCAGTTCAGCAGGGTCAGGAGGCTGCAGCTCCTGCCACCTCTACTCATATTGGGACTTCAGCAGCAGCAGTAAGGGGTATGCCTCCACCAGCTCGGGGGCAGGACCCGGTCATCCCAGAGATGCAGTTCCAGCAGCCGCCGCCTATAGGACACATGGATGCGGCACAGATGTTCGCTTACTTCCAGCAGTTTATGGACCGGCAGCAGGCCCGACAGGACAGGAGCATGGAGTTGGCCCTTACGGCGGTCGTAGCTCGACCAGTGGTTCAGCAGCCGAGGACACCGGGGATAGAGCAGTTCCAGAAGATGAGCCCCAGAGACTTCCTGGGGATGGAGGGGATTCTATATGCTGATGAGTGGATCGAGCATATAGAGGAGATCTTCCGCCTGGCTCGGATACCGGCAGATCTCCAGATAGAGGTAGCAGCTAGCTGGATGCGAGATCTTGCTCGCACCTGGTATCAGTCAGACCCCAGGGTGGGAGTAGCTGGACAGTCCTGGGAGGAGTTCAAGGGCTTCTTCAAGAAGAAGTTCTTTCCAGATTCAGCGCTTCGAGCCTTGGAGTCGCAGTTCAAGAGCTTGGTTCAGGGGAGCCTGTCAGTGGAGGAGTACGCTGGGGAGTTCGGCCGCCTCGGCAGATTCGTAGAGGGTTTGAGCGAGACGGCGAAGGCCCAGAGGTTCCGGAAGGGTTTGGTCAAGGAAGTCAAGTCCTTGACCAAGGGCAACAGGGATGCCACTTTTGAGGAGATTTTGACGGGAGCCTTATTGGCTGAGGATGATCTTGAGCTTAGGCTCAAGAGGAGGCGAGACCCAGTTGGGGACAGCAGCAGCGGAGGCCAGGCCAAGAGGCCTCACGTACAGATTCAGCAGATGCAGGCACCGGTAAGAGTACAGCAGGCACAGTATCAGCCTAGAGGACAGGACCGCATGGTGCAGACTTGTGCTTACTGCAAGAGGGCAGGGCACGTTTGGTAGACTTGTTATAGGAGGCGGAAGGTTTGTCTGTTTTGTGGATCCGCTGCTCATCAGGTCAGGGATTGCCCTACTGCACCCGTATATGACGGAGCGTCGGGTCAGAGAGAGGGAGCTAGGCCACCTGTAGCTCAGCACCAGAGGGGTGGAGCTTTCGCGATGGCAGCCGAGGAGACTGACGTTGCAGGTGATGGATTAGCAGGTTTGACCTTCTTGTTCTTCCTCCCCACTTTTATGTGTGATTTTCCTTAGTACCTGCCAGGATATTGCTTGTGATTGCTAGATAGTGTAGCTACCCTGTTCGAGACTGTGGAATCATGACCAGTAGGATTGTGTTGCTTCGACTTTGATTGATTGGGGGTTTAACCTAGGAAGGGTGCGATCATCTTAATTTCGAGGACGAAATTTTTCTAAAGGGGTTAGGATTGTAACACCTAGTTTTCCAAATAATAAGGGTATTTTTGAAATTTTGTAATTATAATTATTATTTATTGATATTTATTTCATATTATGATTTTTGGTGATTTTTGATTATTTTTAAACTATTTAAAAACTGGTTTAAGTCATGACTTGTAATTTTGGTGTGCAGCTAGTGAAACCATAGAGACTGCATGACCTAGAGCCTAACCATGTCATTAGGATGATTTAATTATCATTTTTAGCCTAGGAGTATTTTGGTCATTTTGACTTATTTGAATTATTTGATGATTTAGTAAATTGGTGAATTCTAGGTTGACTTGACTTGTTGAGACCTAGTGAACTAGCCTAGAAGCTAACCCTAGCCATGGTAACCCTAGTCTAACTTAGGTTAACCTACTTTTAGTCATTAGAAACTAATTTTAGAATGAGGGGATTTGGTTTAGTGAATTTAAGTCATGGTTTATGGTTTCATGAAATGACTTATGGCTTAATGATTTATTGACTTGGCCCATGGCCCATAACTAGAAGCCCTAACCCTAACCAAACCCTAAATGACCATCCATAGGGATCCCCACCCTATATAAACATTATTCTCTAGGGCTTGCCTCTTTCTTTATTCATTTCAACATTGGAAAAGAAAGGTATTTGTCCCTCTTCCAAAAATCCCCATAAATCCATTTTAATTCCTTTTTAATCCTAGTTTCTTGCATTAGAACCTAATTTCCTCCTATTTTTTGAATGTGGAATTTAATCCCAGCTTTGGGACAATTTTGGAGCTTTTGCCATCAAGAGGAAGAATCCTCCATTTGAAGCTTTTCCAAGCTTTTTGCACATATAGGTAAAACCCCTTAAATTGATTTAAATTTCTGTTTTCTTTGCATATAGGGATAGATCTAGAAGTCCCCTAGGTGTCCCCAAAATTTGGGTAGAATTCGTGTCCGTTTGGTGTCCGTATCGGACACGTGTCATAGTGTCTCCTAGGTGTTTGATGAAATGCTTGTGAGAATTAAATGGTATTATTTTCAAAAACTAATTGAATGGAAAAATAGGTTTTTAAGTGTAGATCACAAATCAAATGGACTGAGCATGAAAGTGTGTCGTGTCCGTGTCCAAATTGGACACGAACACGCTGTGCACACCCACACACACTGTCCTGCTACCTCGTGTCCAGTTCTCACTGGATACGACACGAGACACCACCATTTTTTGTCAGTGCCTAGGGGTAATGACTGACATACCACCCACAAAGTTTCACGTGATATGATCGAGTATCGAGGGAGTTCTCGAGCCTGCACTGAATTTACACTGGCACGCACACACTGTACACACGCGGAAAACCCCTACTGATACGGGTTAAAAACTCGGACACGACACGGATTTGACCCATTTCAGGGTGTTAGACACGAACCCCTAGACTTGACCTAGCTCTAGACTCGACCACGAGACCTAGGATAGGACACGTCGTGTTCTATTGAGTGCGGCACTCGTGCACGAGACAGTGCACTGCACTGTCTCTGACACCAGTTCGACCCGCACTGGGACACGACTTAGACACAATTGTGACACTGTGTGGACACACACATGACCCCAGGGTCAACACGAAATACCCCCCTGATATGAAAGTTTATTTGAGTTTTTCGAATTGGTTTTGGTTTCAAATTTGATTTCTGATACATGCTGTTAAATGTTGTTCGAAAATGTAAAAAAAAAAGGTAAATTCGAAAGTGAGGATTTCAAATGAGTTTATCATATTGTCACAGGGGTTTAAATGTTTGTTTCCAAATTAATTTCAAGATTGTATTGGGTTTTCAATCGTTGAATTCGATTTTGTAGGTTTCTTTTCGTCTGATACTTAAATAGGTTGACTATTTTAGTTACAGTTAAAAGTATCTTATATATATGGTGTTGCATCAATTGTATAGGTTAAATTGGTATCTGTGTAAGTATAGAGTTATCTATATATATATGTATCTATTAAAGTTATGTATATATAAGCTAAACTATATCTATATATTATGAAGTAGGTATATATATGTATCTATAAGTTGTATCTATAGATGTATGTATATATATATATATATATATATATATATATATATATATATATATATATATATATAGGAAATCATGTAGATAGATATCTGGATATATATATATAGATATATGTCTATATAGGTATTCTAGTATATAGGAGGAGTTGGAGTAGGGAAAATAGAGCAGCAGGTTGGACTGACTTGGCCTTGGCATGGCCTGCCTTAACTGGCCTTGGCATGGACTGCATTGGCAGGGCCTACCTTAACTGGCCTTGGCATGGACTGCATTGGCAGGGCCTGCCTTGACTGGCTTGGCATTTCCAGATAGGTGAGGAGAGGGAGTGCCTGCAGGGCAGTGCAAGGCCTGGCCTCCTCTTTCCTGTGAGTTAGTGTTAGTTGGTTTGAGTGTTAGAAATGAAAATTGGGATTTCATTGTAGAACTGAAAACTGAGATTTGGAGTCTTGTATGCTATACACTGTTAGCTAAATCCTAAGATTCCTATTGCTTATACATGTACACACACAACTACACTAAAATCTGAGAATCACATTGAACCACATGTTCACCCTCTACACACATATGAACTGTCACCTCCTTCCTAAGAACACTTGAAATCCTGTGTCTAAATTGCCATGTACAGTCATTCACAAGTAATTTAGTTCACTGTTATTGACACAGCATTTCCTGAAATTGAATTATATTTTAATTCCATGTTTCAACTGTCATTACACTCACACATTTACACACACATGGTCTTAACTAATCACTAAAACCTATCCACTAACTGTCATGTATGTTTAGAAGGGAGTTGTGAGTTGGAGAGAGTTGAGGGGTTGATGGTTAGAAGGGGGAGTTGTGAGAACTCAGCCCTTCACAGGAAATCAATGCAGGCAGCAGTGGCATTGCCTAGTGGCATGGCTGCAGGCAGTGCGTTGCAGCAGCTGGCACCAGTAGCAGCATTGCTTGGCAGGGCACTTGCAATAGAGTGCAGTGAGAAGTATTGGGGTGTTGGCTTGGCTTGACAGAATTATTAGAGAGGGTGAGATCCTAGTCTTGGGTTATGGTATGTATAGATATATAGGTTAGGCTTGTATATGATTATATATATATGAGGGCATGTTAGATATGAGTTGGGTTGGATTGGTTAGGATCGTGGGTTGGCCTTATATATGTATATAGGTGATGTGTCATAGAGTATAGAATATGGTTTGTAGATATGTCACATGTGAGAGTTGGCATGTAAGGTTAATGGGATGTTGAAGTTATGTTTTGTGTTATATCTTACTATACATGGTTATAGATTATAACTAGTTAGAGTAGAGTTGGTTAGCCTATAAGTCCATGTACCACCTACACACACATGTTGGTAATTGCACACATACTCTTGACCTTGCCTCCGCCCTCTATATCCTTATAAATGTGTTTGTATGCATATTGTGCTATATATATATATATGTATATATGATATATGAATTGGTTTGATATGGTTTTGTTAAGCCATGAGTGATTTTATAGTTACTGGTATAGGTTTAGTCTTATGGTATGGTTATATAGTGTCATTTCTTTATAGGCTTTGATATGGGTAATGTGGTATATCCTTAATTGTGTGATATGGTATAGGTAGAGTTGATTAGATAGTTAACCCATGACCAAGATTGACCTAATTACCTTGTTGACTAGTCTATGTTTGACCAAAACCTTAGTCAGTCTAACTTTAACCTAGATTAGACTAACCTTGACTAGTTTGACCTTGTTTGACCTTGTATGACTTAGTTTAACTTCTTGTGACCTAGTATGACTTAAATTGACTTAGTTTGACTGTAGAGTTGACTAAGTTTGACTTGGACCTAGTTTGACCTAGAAATCATGTAGTTTGCATTGTAGCTTTCAATTTTCTTGTATTTTACATATCATGACTCATATTACTCTGTTTAGGACATTGTGACTCTGGTGCAGGCATCTGATATTACACTACTCTTTTCAGAGTAGCAGGCGAGTACATTCTCTGATAGTTCTCTCATTTATTTGTCAATTACTGTACTTCAGTTCTAGTTAGCTGTATGTGATTCTCTATTACAAACACGTATTATTATTTATGAATCCATGTATACGATACACATACTTACTCGTCTTACCTCTATTATTCGAATCACCATACGAATCACTATTCGAACCACCTATTCGTATCTTTATTTGCTGGTTGGACTTGTACTCATCTTATGTGTTGGATTATGGATTCATTTGTATTAGATGGGCGGGGAAATACTTGATTAGACATGTGAACATTCCCACTATTCGAACCACCCCCTGTGAATAATATTCGAACGATAGCCATTCCATACCCGGCCAGGTGTGTGATGTGCCGTATTTACCCTTAGCCGTTTACATGTCTAACTAAGTATTTTAAAACACACTTGGAGATTTTATTCGAATCATTGTTTGACTACTATTCGAATCACTATTCGTATCACCTTATTCGATTTACCTTATTAGAACAATGATTAGAATCACATTCGACTCATCTTATATTAGACTCACATTGGGATTACACTCGACTTATATTGTACCATCTGAACTCATTATGTTACTCTAGTTCAGCTAGATCTTATTTTACAGTCTTCTTTGCTATGTTTCTCTTCTTGTTTAGTTACCTTACTTTCCTTGTACCTTAACTGCTCTCTACATCATTACTCGTACAAACTGCCATTTTCATCAATACAACTGTCTATAACTGCTTTATAGTTCTCTGTCATTTACTTGGGATTTCTTGATGAATTGTACTCGTTCCTGTCCTGACTGGACCTGTTGAAAATATTACAGATACTTGCCCTGAGGATATTTGCCCTACTTGCCTTGGAGCAGGAGATG
Organism: Iris pallida; assembly: GCA_029216955.1. Classification (NCBI taxonomy): domain Eukaryota; kingdom Viridiplantae; phylum Streptophyta; class Magnoliopsida; order Asparagales; family Iridaceae; genus Iris; species Iris pallida. Next base: position 4,144,595 of record JANAVB010043019.1, read on the forward strand.
GCTTAGCTACCTATGGCCCCGACACTCAGGAGTGATCGGGAGACTAGCTAGTAGACTTGGTTTAGTTTTTATGTTTAGAACTTGAATTGTAATAACCTGAGATACGAGTTTGTATTTGAGTTTATTTGAGATATTATTATTTAGTAGTTTATAAATGTTGTTATTTAGTTTTAGTTATAAACTTCTGTGTTATCTTATCGTGCTTAGACTGTGATTGAGATTTCATTATATCTATACTTGTCCTCCGTTCGGAGTTGAGATATTGACAAGTACATTATATAAATTACGTGAGTTGTTGATTAGATAGTAACCTAGGACAGCATTCTACCGCCGACACTGCGGCGTAGGCTGGACGTACCCACTTCTCGTGTCCTTACTCTAGGGTGCGGGTCGTGACACAGATATTTCAAGAATATCCATCCGGTCGCTGTGGGGTTTAACTGCAGATCATCTGTATCTTGGCGGCGCATTCTTCATGGTAGAAGCCTCATAGAACCCCTGATCCGTCTTAAGTTGGGAACGGGCGAATCATCTCTCTTTTTTGAACGTTGGTCTGGAGATGATCTCCTCCCCCAGTTACCGGCCGCCCTACCAACAGTACTATCCGTGATCTGTGGGATGGTTCGGGAGATTGGAACTGGGATAGGGCTCGAGACTAGATCGACGATGAGGCCGCTACCAGGCTTCTCAACGCTGGGGTTCAGATCAGTTCTGAGCCAGATTATTTTCAGTGGTCTATCTTGGACAATGGGGCCTTCTCATCTGCATCTGGCAGAAGGATTGCATGCGGTATTGGCACGCCCTCACCCATCATTGGAGCCTTCTGGCAGTCCTGTATTCCCAAAAAATGGTCCTTTCTGATGTGGAGCGCGTTTCGCAAGAAACTTCCCACGGACGATGCGCTCAACACCATCGGCTTCAACTTAGCTTCTGCGTGTCATTACTGCACGACGAGACAGTCTGAAACGGTTGACCACATCCTGTACTCAGAAGACTTGGTTGTAGGGGCTTGGAATGAGATATCTCAGCGGTGCAATCAGGCACAGGGCGGTGGGGGCTTCAACGATCTCTTGACCATTTGGAGTAGAGCATCTAATGGGCATTAGATCGTGGCAGCTGCCACCACGTGGGTCATCTGGAAGAATCGCAACAAATTCAGATACGAGGGACACCAATTCTCACTCAAACAACTTATCCGGGAGGCTCTCCGACAGACCTACAAAGTCAGCAGACACTGCAAACACGGCCACGAAGACTTCTGGCAGTCCGTGCTCTAACGAATTTATGCGTGGAGTAGGAGGCTGCCTTTTTATTGTCTTTCTTTTGCGCTTACTTGTAAAGGCTTTGGCATTTTGCACCTTGCTATGAATAAAAGCGAAGGGAGGTTTTTTTTGTGTGTGTGTGTATATATATATATATATATATATATATATATTATTCATAGCAAGGTGCAAAATGCCAAAGCCTCGCACGTGCTGGAATTATATATATATATATATATATATATATATATATATATATATATATATATATATATATATATATGCTATGAATAATATATATATATATATATATATATATATATATATATATATATATATATATATATATATATATATATATATATATATATATATATATATATATATTCCCTTTTTTTTTATTCCAGCACGTGCGAGGTTTTGTATATATATATATATATATATATATATATATATATATATATATATATATATATATATATATATTGGGGCTCTCATACTATCTGGCTGCCTGGACGGTCGACCTGGCTGCCTGGGCCAGGACCGGCCCCGTTTAAACGTCATATACTACAATACCAAGAGACAAGTCGGTTAGTCAGAATAGAAAAACAAATTTGGTGCAGTCGTTGTCAAAATCATTTCCCCTTTCCTTCGCTCTAACAGTTTGACGTTCTCAATCTCCTCTATCCTTCCGTCATCTGTCTCAATCTCCTCTACCATTTCGTTGTTGTCAATCTCTTTTGTATTTGTATTTCTTGGTTCATTAGGAGGTAACTGAACAAGAGAATAAGTTACAATTTTTTATTTTCCTTTTCATTATTATCTATGAACTACCCCAAACATTGTTAGCTTTTTATTTATTTATTTGCCTAGTATATTAATTTTATTTTTGGTTTGGTACAACTTCAGTTTCATTAGAATTTTATTATAACATATTATTTTGGATATTATATTGTATTTAATTTATTATTTTATTTCCTAAATTTTGTGTTGATAATACTATTGTATGATTGTCCATGAAAAAAAAATCTCTATGAACATTAGGCTTTGAGGGCACCAGTTTTAGAGTTTGCCACAGTATCTCAAAATCTAAAGTCCGGCACTGGCTGTTAAGGCAAGAATGGAGTGGAGATATTAAGTTAGTCAAAGTTGAGGGTATCAAGTTGAAAAACTCGAATAGTTGAGAATATTAAGTTGTAATTTAGCCAGAATATTATCTGGTATACATATTACTATATGAGTCCATTTTTGTTCACCCACCAAAACTAGGATATTTGTTCACCCTCCAATAAAAAATTGACACATGTCAAATCCATTCAACATAAACCACTTTGGAAGTGGTTTTGCAAACATTCAAAGTGATTTTAAATAAATGATTTGACACATGTTAGTTTTTTGTTGGAGGGTGAACAAATATCCTACTTTTGGTCGATGAACAAAAATGGACTCATTACTATATAGCCGGAAATTTTTATATTTTTGAGAATTAAATTTCATATAATTAAATTAAAAGCTCCAAAAGAGAATTTTATATTCCCTGTGATTAAATGGAAGCTCCAAAAGGTGCCGAAGAAGAAAAAGTTTGAAAGAAGTTTGAACACAAGGGTGCAAAAGCAAATAAAGATTCATGCCACGCGCCCAAACTCACTTAATACCTACAAAAGTAACGGCTTTCAAAAACAAACAAACACCCTTTTTCTCCTCCCTTCTCACTCTCCAAACCTTCACTCAATCTCTCCTCCTCCTCCTCCCCAAAATTAAAAAATTCCCCAAAACCTAACCCTAACCCTAAAAGTTATCCAATGGCGGCAGATCGACGAAACCCTGACCACTGGAGACCTAGCCTCATCGACCGGTTCCGCGCCAAAGCGAGGGAGATCGAGCAGGGGAGGGGCCCAGCCGTCACGACGGACGAGGTGGCGGCGGTCTACAGAGAGCTGCTGGAGAGCTTGAGGACCGACTCGAAGCATACAATCACGGAGCTCAGCATCGTCGCCGACCAGCAGCTGCGGCACGCCGAGGGGATCGCCCGCGCCATCTGCGACCGGATTCTCAAGGTTCGATATAAAATTTTCTTCTTTCTTTCTTTTGGTTGGCAGTGATGACCGAAATTTCCTTACTTGGAACTAAACTGCCACGACTAATAAATCTAATAGCAAAGTTTCCAAATAGAGCTCTCTCTTAACAAAACATATCAGATTCTCAAGGTTGTGATTCGAATTGTTATTGCCGGGAACGCCGGGGCACGCTATTCGATGGAAAATACAGAAACTGAAACAGTTGTAAAGACAACGTTTCAAATGCAATTCCTTAAAGAAGGTTTTGCAACAGAGATCCAGAAGGATTCTGCAAATTACGAGATCTAAAAAGATATCGTAATACACGAATAATCTAAAGAGATTTTCGTGATCGTAGCAAACTGGCAGTAGTGCCTTCTAAAAAGAAGATACTGACAGAACTGCTAAAGGCAACAGAATGATGACAGGCGAGAGATGGAAATGCTGGGGTGAATTATCACCGTTGCTCAAAGCTTTATTCGCCCTCTGCGAACAGCTTCCAGGAACCAGCAAGGTTGACGGAAAACCTTGGAACACTCCTGCTCTTCTGACTCCTCGGAAGACGGCGAACTCCTCTGGCAATGGCTCTACTCTTCTCCCTCTGTTTGAAGTAACAGAACCCACACGTACTAAAAAGTACTAGTGTTTGTGTTAAAGAACACGCTCACTACTCTGTTGTGTTAAAGAACACTTAGAGTTTTTCTCCCTGGAATTCTGATTACTACTACCCTCTGAGAGAGGAGAGAACCTGCATATATAGCCCACGGGGCGGTTGCCAAGCAGTTGCCTGAACTTCAGGGTAGTGGCAGAACCACTCCTGAACGTGCAGCAACTGCTGCAACCGTTCCCGCTCTAATATGCAGCCAGCCATACGCACACAGCCCCTTTTACGCACCCTACGCACACTGCGTACGCTGCGCACACTGCGCACTCTACGCACGCTGTGTACGCTGCGCACACTGCGCGTACTGGGCGTACTGGGCTGCGTAACTGGGCCAGCGTAACTGGGCTCGCGTAACGGGCCGCGCAAGTGGCTCGCGCAACGAGCGCAACTTAAGCGCACTATGCGCCTAGCGACGATGCTGACGTGCTAAGTGCAAAGTGTGCCAACAAAACGCCACATTACGCCTCATGAGCCCTTGAGCCCGAGTCCGAGTCCGAGTCGCTAAGCTCCTACGGAGCTTAGCTCCATGGAAATAAATTTCCAAGAGCAAAAAGCTTACAGCTTCTTAATTGTTGATTAAGCCTTTATACCATTAATAATTAATCCCACATGGCACACACCCATGTGCACTACATGTGCATCTCCATAAAGAGAATAGACTCATATATGTAGAGATACACATTGCTTTCTAGCCGATGTGGGACTAAAAACCAAAACAAAAGGCTACAAACCCAACAAGTGTCACGTGGGAACGTTGCAAGCGATTTTAAAATCTTGTTGTAATTTTGAAATCTTGATGTTATGTAAATGTTGCTGACAAATCGTGTTGTTTCATTCTTTGGTTGTTTGTAAGATCGAAGAAATTATCATTATTGTCTACTTATATTTAGAGGTTGGTTTATCAAAAACATTTTTGGTGTAGTAGTTGCCAACGAGTTAAAAGTGAAATTATTTTTCGAGCAAACTAGTGTACAAGTCATGGTAGTCAAAGACGCAAGGCGCACTCGAGTATATTGCCCGAGGCGCAAGGCGCACTTAAGGCATGCACCTGAACGAACGGGGCACAAAAAATAATAAATAATAAAATGGGAAAAGTATACTTTTGGTCACTGAATGTTTGACTCACCAAAGTTTTAGTCACTCAAAGATATTTTCCAAAAATTTAGTCACTGAATGTTTGGCCATCCAAAAAAATGGTCACTCTGTTAAATTGTTATTTGTTTTATTAACATTTTTTGTTGACATGGCATGTTATGTGCCATGTCAGTCATTAAGTATGACCTAGCACATTTACGTGGGCTATTTTTGGGTTTTATTTTTCAAAAAAAATTGTTTGGGTATTAAGTTTTTTAAAAAAATGAAATATCATGTCATAAACATTGAAACATGACACATAACTTAATACCCAAACGAATTTTTTTGCAAAATAAAATCCAAAAATAACCCACGTAGATGTGCCACGTCATACTTAACAACTGACATGGCACATAACATGCCATGTCAACAAAAATCGTTAATAAAACAAACAACAATTTAACAGAGTGACCATTTTTTTGGAAGACCAAACATTCAGTGACTAAATTTTTGGAAAATATCTTTGAGTGACTAAAACTTTGGTCAGACAAACATTCAGTGACCAAAAGTATACTTTTCCCATAATAAAATATACATAAATAAATAAATAAATGAATGTAAGAAATAAAACCAAATAACATATTAAACCAAGAAAAACATCTTAAAACTAACAAGAGTTTGTATTCTCCCTACCATGTTTTAAGTAAATTTTAGTTTTTCTAGCTCAATTGTAACCAACTTTGACAACCGTGGAAATGTATATCTCTCTCCCACTTGTATGCGGTAAGGGTTATTTCCATGACTCAAAAGTTTTTTGTATATATAAAAAAAAAAACCACAAGGCGTGCCTTTTCTTGGTTGCACCTTGCTGAATCGCCTAGTGAGGTGCGAGACCCAGCTGTTACGCCTTTCTGCGAGACGCGCATTTGACTACAATGGTATATGTCTATGTACTTTCAAGATAAAATTCTTTATATTACATGTTCTGATTTCTGAGCAGAATGCACTGACCTGTGATTTAGACATATTAATTAAAAGATACAAACTTTTTTGTTTTCTAGGTTTAGGGAAAAAAAAAAATCATTTTTGCTTAGTCTTTGGGGTGTTTTCTACTTTCTAGGTCGTTATTATATCATGAACTGGTTTTTTATTTTTTCACGTTAGTCTAGTTTACTTTTCATACGCAATTTGGTCGCAATTGCAGGTTCCAGTAGAAGAAAGAATTCCTTATCTATATCTTATGGATTCTATTTTGAAGAACACTGGTTGCGAGTACGTGATATGTTTTGCAGCTTGACTTTGTGAGGTTAGTATTGCTCCTTTTCCTTTCACGTTGTGTTGCTTCAGCCTAAGTCTTCTTCCTTATTTGTCTTAATCAAATCGACTCTTTGGTTTGTCAAGGCTATGAATTCTATTTGCTCTCTATTCAGAAATAGGTTATGTTTATAGGATGTATAGTAATTGATAGTGGGACGCATAGTTGGATATTGACCTTAGGCACGGGGGCCCTGTCCCCCCCCTCCCCCCTGATTTCTGGTTTCTTACTATATATGTATATCTATCCTATTCCTATTATATACTTAGTGTTTTATGACAAATACTCAACTATATAGTAGTCCAAGTGGCAAGTATACATGATATTAACCAAGGGTCTTTGCCATATTTTCGCACCCCCTCAATTTGTTTTGGGTCCGCCCCTGTATGTATGATTCAGTTCAAATCTTGAAGTTTTACCTGCAGTCTTTAAAATCTTCCTGTCTTATGGTCTAATATCACTACAGTTTATTTATGTGCTTTAATTTTGTTAATTTTATTAGTTGCAGTGGACTTTCCTGATGGAAAATCAGCTAATACGATATCTAACTTGTTACATTTTTGGATTTAAACTTTGTTCTCTGAGACAGGTTGTCTTTGAATAATGTTACATGTTTGTTCCTATTGCAGGTCTTCTGCGGGACGTATACTAAGGCGAATACTAGCTTGCAAGCTTCCCTACGTCACCTGTTCTTCACCTGGCAACCACACTTCTCATCCTCTGTGCTTGGTAGGATTGAGAATGAATTGCAATTTTCTTCCAAAGAAAACGAAAATCCTGCAAAGCCAGCCCGTTCAACTCATCCGTCATGTGCTCTTCATGTCAATGCTAAATATTTGGAGGCATGTCATCAGTCTGAACAGCCTACTATGGTAAATCTGAATCTGGGATAAGATTTTCTTCTTATGTTTATAAATTTTTACTAAACATAGAATTACCTACATATAGGGCTGGTAATGGGACAGGCCTATATGAATCTGAGTCAAGATCTACTAAGCCTGACCGGTTTATCAATTGGGTCTAGGATATTAGACCCATGTCCATATATAGAATAAGAGACGAAGCCCACCCTGGTTCATTTATTTATTTTTAAAATCCAAATGCTTTGACCAAAGCATGGGAATTTCACTTCTTTGAACTCATTGGCTTAATGTGTCCTTGATATGAATGCAATTCCTTATAGCGTGGTTGGTAGTCCTCCAAAAACTCCTCCGGAAGAATATCGCGATAATCGTCGAGGAGCGATCATACCTCTGCTAGAATCGCTTTTCTTCGTTGACTCTTCGGTCTCTATGCTTCCCATTAGTACCAACATGCACCACATTGGCCTTCTTTAAGTCCACTTCCTCTTTCAACGACATAAAATCCTTCCTGTTGTAAAGACTTGATTCATGTCCTTTTCTGCAAAACCATCAATATGTACTTCTTATCGTCCTTCACAAGCAGATACATGCCGACATCAAACTGCTATGGCCTCCCAAGCAGCATATGATGTCAAGTCTGTCTATCACATCGCAACAGACCTCATCTCTATAGGCTCCAATAGAGAAGGAAACTCTAAACTGCTCAGTCACTTTCTGACTCCACCTGATAGAGTACGAACCCGAGCATCTTTCCAACGTCAACTCTGTAGCTTTGACCAATTGTTGGCTGAGGATGTTGTCTTTGTTGTCAATCACGACTAGATATCTTTTGCCATTGGTGTGTTACAATGGGTTCGGAACAAGTTGTCCTCGTGTCTTGGTGTTAGCATACCTTCATTGTCACGCCATGGAATACCTCTTCTTTTCTGGATTCCTCCCTACGACTTCCACTTTGATAAGCGTAATAGTCGTTGAGCCGGCCTCGCGATACATTAATGCTCTTATACTACCTGCCATAGTACGAAAATGTCGATCGCTGAAACGATGACCCAAGATATGAGAATTGACACTTCAATTCCCCTGCAAGAGAATTAATAACTCAAAATAATGACAATCAACTTGTTTCTTCTCTTCTACAAAGAACTATTTATAAGAAAGAAACATAACTGAAACTCTAAGAAATAAGTTCTAATCAAACTAGGAAAGCAATAAAGAGTTTGAACGTTGGTGCACGTTTAATAACCTTTATCTCTCATCACTACTAAAGAATTTGAGTGTTGGTGCACTGGCATACACTTTAACAAAAGGAAACAAAGAGGCGTCAATAAGTATCGGGACATGCTTATTGAGATATCTAAAAGTTGTCAAAGGTTGTTAAATTTCTCTATATTTTCATGATAACTACTATGGGCTGGGTGGGGAGAACTTCTCAAGCCCGAACCATGCCCCATATAATGAATTTCGGCTTAAAAGTTCAAACCGAAACTTAAATCACATTTTATAGAGGCCCAAGCCTTCTCAATGAAAGCGGATATAAGCCTAGTCCAAAATCACGGTTTATTAGGTCAGCTTATCTACTTAATTTACATATGAATGTAGGTAAATTTCTGCCGCTCTCCAAACCCATCTCTCTTTTCCTCTCCTCATCCATTCTCGTGTTGAGACCGATGATATATCGAGATTTGTGATATTAGATTGCTAGGAACGCACATGCATCTACACAGAGTAGCTTATATTTTTTTTGTCAGATACACTAGAAAATTATGATTTCAGGTTTGTATAAGATTTTTTTATTTTTCAAATCATTTTGACGGACAGATTCCTTTGGAATTTGCAAATTGTTTTGTATACTTGCTAAATCGGAAATATTATTACTGGTTGTCTGGACAATACTTTCTTTAAATGTAGTATAAGGAATCTTATACGCCTTCTTCATTTGTTGTAATAATGAAGCTTGGCTTGTAGGTCATTAAACTTTTAATTAGATTCTGATAGATAAATGGCTCATGAATGATAAAGAAGATTTTGCATGCGCAAAATAGATCTATAGTTTATTAATAAAATTGCATCCAGTGCCACGAGGCTCCCGCTTACTTTACCAAAGGTTCAAAGAATTTTACAGGGCACGGAAATGGTCAAGATGTATGCAACTTTACCCCATATATACAAAGAAGCTGTTTTGTGGCTCGAATTTGCATCCTGCATGATGCAAGCAACAAGCCATACCGTCACTCCATACGACACCCTCTTCTTCCATACACACACGACTTTATACCCCAACCCAATTTCCTCTGGTCCGCATCTCTTCCTCGGTAAGCGGAGCGTGGTACGTGGAGCGCTTGTGACTAACAAAAAGCAACATATCTTTTTGTCCTTCATAATTGAACTCACCTAAAAAAATCAAAATTATTGAAGTTCGGTTGCGTCAGAGGCATCTTTATCTGAGGCGGAGGTTTCGTTGTCTGGCTCCTCATAAATTATGTTAGGATTGGCCATCTCATCCTTGGAATCTGAAAAGAAAAAGTGTACTATTAAACAGTATGATTGATCAGACATGTACCCATTTGGGTACCCTTTTCTCATTTCCGAATTAACTTCCGAAAAGTCCTTGCATTAGTATGAGTTCGTTGGCCGCGGAAGGGCGATCCATCTTGATGACAAATTCTAATAAAATTATCAAATTATCTCTCCCTATTCTTCTCTTGAATAATAATAATTGGGTGTTGAATTGTTGTGCAGTGCAAGTTTTGCATTTGGATTAGAAAAAGCTTCAAACATATTTTATTAAGTGGGTCTTCAGGTTTTGGGCTCAGTTTTTTAGCAACATTTAAAAGTCAATGTCCTTGCTTGGTATACATTTAAGAGGCCACCTGTACGTCTTTTAAGTCAGTTATACTGCTTGGCAGTAGCCAAATGTACTAGGATGCTATGCAATTGCACAGATGTGGGCCAATGATACTCAAGGCTAGGCCAAAAGATGATTTAGCCAGGCAGAAAAGAGGGAATTAATGAGTAGGGTACACAAACATCTTGTATGTGCATTTGATATTCATATTGTACAATAACAACAAAGCCTTTATCCCAAATTTCTAAGGTCGGCTATTGGAATCTTCTTCTTCCATTCGGCTCTGTTAAGGGCCATGCCCTCTATAGCGCTAACAAGATCCATATTCTTCTTTAACACTTCAAACCATGTTAGTCTAGACCTAATTCTAGTCCTAGCAGCTCCATTAACTAGTATATTATCTCTTCTACTTACAAGGGCATTTATGGGCCTGTATCCCAAATGTACCATTAAATTGTATATTTCTCAATGTTAAATATAGAATAATAGAAGCTTAGACCGAAACGTACAACTTTCAAATCATGAAAACAGAAATTCTGCAGGCTGACTGATGTTGATAGTGTAAATGAATTTTCATACCGTGGTCTAAACTTTTTAGTGAAACTGTCTATGTACATGGATATTCCTAAACTGATTATTAAATCGACTTACTGGTTTAGTTGTATTAGTTTTCTTCATGCTTCTATTTATGGGTACGTGTATCTTTGCTATAATATGTTCTCTCTTTTAATACTCATGCCATGGATACAAATTTCAAAATTGCAAAGTTGATCCTCCCTGGAATATTCAACTTGTGAAATTTCCATGTATTTAGGATAGAGTACTGTCTTCTGAGAAAAATACTTCGAACATGTGTAGGCTGTTCATATTTTATTTTTGACCAACACTATCCATGCAACACCAGATAACCTTTCGTTGCCTCTGCAGGATCCCTCCCAATATGCACGACTTCCTTCGACACCTGGCGATAACTCTCTTTTTCAGTATGGTGAGTGATCTTGATCATGCACAATTTCTCCTATACTGTCATCAGTCTGAAAGTATGGGATCTGTATCAATAGGTGGAAAAGAAGGGTCAACCTCTCAGTCAAGAGCACCTTCACAAACTCCCAGAGTTGGTTTGATTTCCATATCTCCGCCAGGGGAAAGGTTTCATTTCCTTAATTTTCCTGAAAGTGTTGTTGATAAGGCCTCCCGACAACATTATGGACATCGATTTGGATTGGGCATGTCAATTGATCAAAATGATGGATCAGCAGAAAGTTCTTCTAATGATGTTAAACAACGCTCCCGATCATTGATCGATGTATATGGAGGTAATGATACATCACATGAAAAGCTACCGAAGGTTCAACGCCTTGATGCATACCAAGGTATGACTAATTTACAGTGTAATGAAGAAGACATGTATTCTTGGAAAAATATGAGTCCTACTTTAGCCATCCAAGGAAAGGAGCTAAAGTTAGCACCATCTGGGCCAAATGTTGGTTTGAACAGACAGAATGCTGCACTTCCAGAGAAAGAATTCAGGACTGGTCAGCCTAGCCAAACTTTTCTGCCTCAACCTGACATTTGTGCTAATGCTAATGAAGATGCAACTCCTAACCTACATGTATGGCTTACATCTTTCCTGTAGTTTTTACTCAGTATTTCCCGTCAATATTAGTATTTCTTGATCGTTAGGTTCCTCATTCATTAAGTTTAATTACTACTTACGAATTGAATTAATATCTAAGAATAATCACAGAAGACTATATAACAGTATAACCTGTATGGTTTGTTTTGTAACATCCAAATAGTTCTTTTTTTTATCCATTTAATAATAGGACGTTTGACATTTATTTGGTTTTCATTCATACAAACTCATTCGTATGAACAATTGAAAACGAACATGACACGAGTGGTGACTGACACTTGATAGTGTTACTACTACTGTGTTTATTACATTGCAGTTATGTCTGATATGTGTTTGACATGACATGTCACTGATAGGACTCTGAGTTTGGCCCCCACTCTTCGTATGTACTAAATCTTGGTTATTGGACAAGGATGATCTCTACTCACCTGACAAGAACATGCTACTCTTCCATAGGTGTTGAAACTTGAAAGACAATATTTGTTTTTGTAGAAATGCTACTTTGGGAATAATTGGTATATATCCTCATTGGGTGGTTCAAGTACACACACACATAGTACATCACAGCTGTACACCAGGTTACTCCTAAGGTAATCTGTGGTGTAGATTATCCTAGTTACTACCACTACACTGACTCCCATGAGTATCTCGGGGTTAACAGCCTTATTGACATGTTGACTAAGAGGTAGACTGGGGGTAGGCTTTCTGATCCCCCCTTCCCGAACCGGGCCTATCCATGTTAGCTTCTGTGAAGCAATCACCATTTGCTCTTCCCATAGTAGGTTGGCAACAGTGAGACTTTCGTCCTCGTAATTGGAAATGTCTCACAGTGGTGCCATGTCCTCCGGTTATTGGCGGTGGGCTCGACAATGGTCCTTGAATGGAGCTCATTTTCCTTATCCCCTGTGGCATGTTGAAGCTGCCACTATTTCCACCATGCTGGCTTTATAGGAGCATAAGAGGATGCACTGTTGGATGCGCCTACCTCTCTTCCTCAGATCCAATCGGGATCGTTACATCTGTCGAGATTCGCTCGTGATCATTCACGACTTTATTCAGAATGTTGGCATGTATGACCTCTGTTGCCATCTCAGGCTCATATGGCCCACCTATAGGGCTAGGACTCGAAATGGCGAAGGTCGGATCCATTGGCTCCATAGAGGACTTTATAGTCAGGATGTTTGTGGGAATACTAGCTGTGGACGGCATCTCTGTAGCACGCTCATTACCCATGAGTACTATATCTGCACCAGGATTATCGTTGCGAAAGGTTTGCATCCAGATCCATGTGATCCAGGCTTGCCGATCAACTTTATAATCATGATTATCGTTGCGAAAGGTTTGCATCCAGATCAGTGTGATCCATGTTGACTGAGAGGTCGACTGGCGTGAGAGTTGCATCCAAGGCGGCAAGGTGAAGATGACACCATGAGCGGCAGACTGGTAGGGCTGTTGTTGTGGGCAATGGGAGCCAGAAGACGGAGTTGAGGGCATCCATAAGACAGTTCACACCAGAACATACTCCAGGAATCAGAGTTTCCTTGGACCAAAGAGTAGTGTAGTATAACATATTTCTCTTCTGCCAAGCACAAACCAAGGGTGTCAAACAATGAAGCAAAACACAATCTTACAACTAACCCATTCTTGCATACTACATACAAATGAACTCCACATGATCAAATCTTTCGTGGTACTGAATCAAAGACCTCTTGACACTTCCCAATTCATTGAAAAACAAGTAATGCCTACAAGTGCAGTTGCCATGGAGGCATATCCTTCTCGTGCATGAGTTTAATCGCGACACGGTGAACTCTACATCTGAGTTCATGTGATTGAGGTTACCAAGTAATTGAATAGGTGAAAGGTTACTTCTTTTAAAACTCCTATCGAACATTTGATGAGTGCGTTGAAGTGATAGATTCTGATGGTACTTGGAGAATTTGTAGGATTGACTAGTTATGGAAAAACACAGCTAAATCCTAAGTTAAAAAAATTGGGGTTATGAAGACAGACAAGAATATTTGGGGTTTTGAGGTGGGCTCTAGTCTGCCGTCCACGCAGGATATGTTGGTCAACATTAGTTGAAGGGGATCTGAGATGGAGGGAATGCTCGGGATGAGTTAGGAGGCTGACCGATCTGGGCACTGGTTTGGAAGCAGGAGGTAGGAGGAGGTAATCAAAGAAGGATGAAGAAGAAGGTTGGTTTCTAATGTGAAGGAGAAGAAGTAAAGATCAATAATGAGACGATAGAAAGGACAGGAGAAGATAATTCGTTTTTGATAGAATGAGGAGAGATTGAAGGAAATAAAGACGAATCTAAGATGGGAAAATACAAAAATCTTGAAGCTGATTCTAAAATCAAACCCACACAGTGAAGAAAAATAAATAAATAAATTAATCAAAGAGATGGATTTGTGGTGGTTTTTGGATTAGGGTTTTGGTGAGAGGAAGAAGATGGAGGCCAGGCTAGATCTAGGGTTTCTAAAAACGATAAGAAGATGATGTATGGTTAGGATGAATGATGGGAGGTGAGATTGATGGCTAGGATTAGGTTTTGGTTTCCAGTCCTAACGAATTAGGTCCAATACGAACCATGCACTAACACCATGTAGGTCACGTTTACCTGATGTTGAGAAGCAATAAGGGACTTTAGTCCCACATCAGAAGTTGTAGTATGAAGAGGGGTTGGACCCTCTATAAGTAGTAGCAATAGTCTATTAATAAAATCATCTGAGATTTAGTCCTCATTTCAACTTGGTATCAGAGCCACTCCTTCCCCTCTCCTCCACAAACCCTAGCCACTTCCGAATCCGAAACCCTAGCCGCCGGACCGCTGCCTCCTCCTCGCTGCCTCCAGCCCGCTGCCTCCTCCTCGCTGCCGACCTCCCCACCACTGCCGACCTCACCACCACCACCACTGCCGACCTCACCACCACCACTGCCGACCTCCCCACCGGCCGACCACCACCACCACCACTGTCGACCACCACCACCACCACTGTCGACTTCCCCACCTGCCAACCACCACCACCACCATTGCCGACCACCACCACCACTGCCGAACCCCCCCACCGAAACCCTAACCCTACTTCTCCCCGTCGCAGCCGCTACACCCCTGTAGCAGCTGCCATACCCTTTTTTTCGAAATCCTAACCCTAATCAGATAAAAAAAAAGAGAAAAAAAAGAAAAAAGAAAAACGAAAAAAAATCAGTACCTTCTTTTTAGAAGATCTACTGCAGTTGCCTTCGAGAATCAGTACCTTCTTTTTAGGAGCTCTACTACGGTTGCCTTCGAGAATCAGTACCTTCTTTTTAGAAGCTCTACTGTTGTTGCCTTCGAGACTCAGTATCTTCTTTTTAGAAGACCTACTGCTACGCATACGAAATCTCTTTAGATTTTCGTCTTGCTTCTGTTACGAAATCTCTTTAGATTTTCGTACACTCAGAATCCTTCTAGGATTTCTGTTGCGGAGTGCTGCATACTTCGCCATGCAAGGAGGCACAACTAAGTTTGGGCTGTCCGAACGCGTCATAATGACGCGGTTCTAGTTGGTCGCATACACTCCAACATATCAGTGAGGAGGCTAGTTTGTTGTTTCCCCCTGATCTCTATCTCAACTGTCAGAATATACAGTTGACGAAGACGCTACCTGAGATCAGGATTCACAGCAGATTGCTGACTAAGACGAAGACGAAGCAAACGAAGACGACTCAGGAAACAACAAAACCTCACTGATTACAGTTGCAGAAACCATGGATTCCATCTATGGGAAGTTGACAGCAGAAGAGATGAAAGCCCTGGTCGAGGATCTCCTGACCAAGAGATTACCGGAGGCAACCTCACGCGTGACCCATACTGATGTGGATCCGTCACCTTATAAAATGGGGAAGTTGGACAAACTGGAGACGAAGCTGGAAGGCACGACCAACTACTTAAAATGGTCGCGGCAGGCGATGCGGACGCTGAAGGGACGTGGCTTGGTTGGCTATATAGATGGCCACACCAAGGCCCCGGTCGATCACTCCTCGAAGGAGTTTGCTGTATGGGAGATTGTCAACAATGTCGTGGCTGGTTGGTTGACAGCCTCTTTAACCGACCAAGTGTCGGGTAATGTTGAAGCAATGGAGGGAGCTGCTGATATCTGGAGAACATTGAAAGATATGTACTCCAGTTCAGGTAACCCAATGCGAGTCTTCCAACTGCAGGATGAACTCGATCGGGTAGTCCAAGACGATCGTACCATATCTGAGTACGCCGCCTTGTTGAAGAAGTACTGGTATGATCTTGACCATTATGATCCTCTTGGAATGGAGGATGCTCAGGTTGAACCGGCCTTCGCAAAATATTTCCAGAAATTTCTGGATTATATCTCACGACAACGGATGATGAAGTTTTTGAAGGGGCTCAACCCTGCATTTGAGCAACGGAGGAATGTACTTCTTGCGCAACCGAAGCTGCCGACCTTAGAAGATGCCATAGCTGCCATGGCACAAGAAGAAGCACGGTTGAAGCTGATGTCCACCAGGGGCATCTCCCAGGGGAAGCAAGCCGGAGTTACCACATCTGCTCTTGCTACTTTCAACCAGCCTCCTTCTGCGGGAGGCGTTTGCCACAACTGTGGTGACACAGGACATTACATCCGCTTTTGCCCAAAACCAGCACGGAGTTCCTCGAGTGGTCGGGGCCGTGGTCGGGGTGGACGACGAGGTGGTCGAGGCAGCTACACTGGTGGAAGGGGCACTTACTCTGGAGGCAACACGGCGAATCTGGCGGATGAAGGCCGGGACAATCAACTGGCGGACATAACTCCATTTGAGAGAGAAGTTCTTGAGAAACTGCTGGGCTCAAAGATTGGTTCTGGTGAACGACAAGTCAATTCTGAGGCGCCGCCCACCTCAGGAGATTACTGCACTTACTTTTCCCAAACCAGTGACGGTATACCTCCGCGTGCTCTTGCATCTGTCTCTCAGCCAGTCTGGATTATGGACTCTGGGGCATCCCGCCATGTCACGGGGTCCCGAGGTGAATTCCGGGAATACTCTAACCTAACGCCGCCAGAAAGCATTCAGACTGCTGATGGTACCTCCAGGCCTGTTATGGGTAAAGGCACTATTGATTGCACTCCTTCCATCACTCTATCTAATGTCTTACATGCTCCTTCCTTTCCTGTCAATCTTATATCCATTAGCGCCATTATCCTTGATCTAAACTGTACTGTTTCCTTTGATATTCCTAAGGTAATCTTTCAGGAGAAGGGAACGGGGAGACGACTGGGCACTGGCACATGGCATAAGGGTCTATGGTACTTGGACAGGAACGGTCTGGACAGAGCACTGGCATCATTGGTTGCAGACACACAACCAGAAGTCCGAAGTCGAAGTGTCGAAGCCGAGCTACTCCTACACCATCAGCGTGTAGGACATTCTTCCTTTTCTGTTATTAGTCGCATGTTTCCATCCTTATATCAAAAAGCGAATAAAGAGTTGTTAGTTTGTGATGCTTGTGAGTTGGGAAAACATACCAGAAGCTCCTATGTGAGTTCTGGGCATCGATGTACTGCTGCTTTTGATATGATTCATTCAGATGTGTGGGGTCCTTGTCCTACAACCGGTGTTAACGGTTATAGATGGTTTGTCACTTTTATTGACTGCTCTACCCGCGTAACGTGGGTCTACCTACTGACGAATAAAAGTGACGTTTTTGAAGCATTTCAAAGCTTCCATCAACGCGTGAAGACACTATATAATGCTCATGTTAAGTGTTTCCGGTCGGATAACGGGACGAAATATACCCATAAAAGGTTTGCTGCATATTTATCCTCTCATGGCATACTGCATCAAACCTCTTATGCATATACACCGGCTCAAAATGGTGTTGCAGAATGAAAGAACAGGCACCTGCTGGAAGTAGCTCGGACGATGATGCTAGCTATGAATGTGCCTAAATACTTGTGGGGGCAGGCTGTCTTGACAGCCTCTTATCTCATCAACAGGATGCCCTCTCAATTGCTGGACTGGAAGACGCCGTTGGATATGCTCACGGGGACAACTGCATACACCGTTCCTCCGAAAGTATTTGGATGTGTATGCTTTGTCCATGATAACAGACCTGGAGTTGGTAAGCTGGATCCTAGAGCAGTAAAGTGTGTCTTTGTTGGGTACACCGGGACACAGAAGGGTTATGTATGCTGGAGCCCGGTGGAACGGAAGCTGTTTGTAAGCATGGACGTTACATTCAGAGAGGTGGAACCATATTATGGTTCAGATGAGGGCTCCGCGTTTGGAAACACACCTAACACAGCGGGTGTTAGCCGTGAGGGGGAGATAATACGTCCAAGCGTGGTCGTCGGATCGGTACCTTGTCCTGTTGTTGCAAATTGGAAGAAAAGCGGAGAAAGCATCAGTAATACCGATACGGAGGATGAAGAAGACGATATATATATTACGCAAGGGAAGAAGCAGACAAGGGAAAAAGAGCTCCAAGTGTACAGAAGACGACAGCAGAGGTCCAGTACTGTGTCGTGCCCTGTGCCAAATGTGCCAAATCCCTCGTCTACTCCTGCCCCAACTCCTGAAGATGTTACTCCCGCACCGGATCACTCGGATTCGGAAGCGGGTCTCTCCGACTCGGATGGTATGCTTTCCCCACCACCCATTGCTCCCTTAAGGAGGTCTTCTTGCATTAATGCGGGAAAGGCTCCTATTCGTTATCAAGATTATGAACATGATATCGCCAACTACTTGTCTTATTCTAATATCTCTCCGACTTATCAAGCCTTCCTCACTTCGTTAGACTCCACTTCTTTACCTAAGAATTGGCAGGAAGCAAAGAAGGACCCAAAATGGAAAGCTGCAATGATGGAAGAACTTGGGACACTAGAGAAAAATAAGACATGGGAGCTGGTGCCATTACCTGAAGGGAAGAAAGCTGTGGGATACAAATGGGTGTACACAGTGAAGGAGACACCAGAAGGAAAAGTTGAGCGGTACAAGGCGAGACTGGTCGCAAAAGGCTATACCCAGACATATGGCATTGACTACGATGAGACTTTTGCTCCAGTAGCGAAGATGAGTACCGTAAGAACCCTGGTCTCCATTGCAGCAAACTATGGGTGGAAGCTACACCAGTTGGATGTAAAGAATGCATTTCTCCATGGAGACCTACAAGAAGAAGTGTACATGGAACCCCCTCCGGGGTGCTACTTTGTGTCCGATTCAGATAAAGGGACGTCACATGGCAAGGTATGCAAGCTGAAGAAGTCGTTGTACGGGCTGAAGCAATCTCCTCGAGCCTGGTTTGACAGATTCAGAAAGGCTGTCACTGGCATGGGGTACCATCAGACAAATGCAGATCACACGGTCTTCCTCCAGCATGCAAGAGGCCACATAACTATACTTGCTGTATATGTGGATGATATAGTGATCACAGGTGATGATGCTGATGAGATCACTAAGCTGAAGTCGAAACTCGCTAAGGAGTTTGAGGTGAAGGACTTAGGACAGATGAGATACTTTTTAGGTATCGAGGTGTGTGATGGTGAACAAGGAATTGTTCTCTCACAAAGGAAATATGTACTAGATCTGCTGAAGGAGACAGGGATGCTGGGATGTCGAGCAGCAGTCACTCCAATTGACCAGAAGTGCAAGATGGGAGCAGAAGCAGGAGAGCCTGTTGATCGCGAAAGGTATCAAAGGCTAGTAGGCAGACTGATTTATCTAGGGCATACTCGCCCTGATATCTCATTTGCAGTAAGCGTTGTAAGCCGCTATATGCATGATCCAAGAACGGGTCATATGGATGCAGTATTTCAGATCCTAAGATATCTGAAAGGGACGCCGGGAAAAGGACTGTGGTTCAAGAAGAATGGATGCACAGATATTGAGGGATACTGTGATGCAGACTGGACAAGCTGCATAGACGACAGAAGGTCTACCACGGGGTACTGTGTTTTTGTAGGAGGAAACCTGGTTTCATGGAGAAGCAAGAAACAGTCAGTGGTAGCACGGTCGACAGCTGAAGCAGAATACAGAGCAATGGCTCTAGGGGTGTCAGAACTGCTATGGGTGAAAGCACTGATGACAGAGTTAAAGTTGGATAAGGGGACACCGTTGCATCTTCTGAGCGATAGTCAAGCCGCAATAAGTATAGCGAATAATCCGGTTCAGCACGACAGAACGAAGCACATCGAAATCGATCGATTCTTTATCAAGGAGAAGCTGGAGCAAGGGATACTGAAGATTAGCCATGTCCGCTCAGAAGAACAAGTGGCAGACTGTCTGACTAAGGGTCTTAGTTCATTAAGTCTGTCAAAGCTTTGTAACAAGATGGGGATGATTAATATCTATCGCCCATCTTGAGGGGGAGTGTTGAGAAGCAATAAGGGACTTTAGTCCCACATCAGAAGTTGTAGTATGAAGAGGGGTTGGACCCTCTATAAGTAGTAGCAATAGTCTATTAATAAAATCATCTGAGATTTAGTCCTCATTTCAACTCCTGATAACTGATTGATTGGTTATAAGTTTCAGGACATTATAGCAGGTCGTAAAGAACATGCACTCATTCCCAAAGTTCTCATCGTACTTCAAAAACTTTGATGTTTTCAAATGTTTTCTCACCGACTTTGCAAAAGAAATTGCAGTTCATTGGATAATGCTCGGATTGAGAAGCCTTTTAGGCCACATTTACATGATAACTCTTCTGCCTTATGGACATGTAGTCATGAGGAAAAGCCCCTACCTTTCTGTTCCTTCTCATCAGCTGCGGTTTAGAGCCACGATTGAGGTAGGATATAAAAGTCGTATAATAAGCTCAAGTCCACCTTTATTCCCCCTCTGCAGTAGTGTGATAGTGTTGATAGAACAACCTTAAACATAACTTCTTTTCACCAGTTTGGTTTTCATTTAAATAAACTATTTTTGAACAAATTACTTTGCAGATACAATCTCATGCAGCTTGTGGAAGTTTACCACCTTTGCTTGCTCAACCACCATCTCATTCGGTAAAGGAGACGAGGTACCATGTAGAAAGACAAGTAACTAGTTTGGATCCAACTTTCCCAAGTTCATCGTGTTCAGTAACTCTTCCATGTGCTCCACTTCATCCTCTTCATCATTTTTCCCATCTTCCTCCTCTTTATTCTCCTCTTCTTAAATCTGATCTTCCTTGTTCTTCTTTTCCTCTTCCTTGCCCCACACTAGCAACATTAAATAGATTTCCTGCCTCTATGCCTACCGGTATCTTGCCTCCTTTACCTCCAGGTCCTCCGCCTGCTTCCTTGCTGACAAGGCCTACATTTCACGTTACTGATGCCGTTACTTCTGAGTCGCTTGCAAGTGCATATTCTGGGTTACTCAGATCCCTATGGCACAGGGCTTGATTTCATTGCCACAAACAGTTTCTTCTCAGGTATACAGGACACAACTTTAGTTCATTCTATCAGGAGCTTCTTTAACTCGCACAAAATAATCTTGCATATAATATCTTGTAGCTCTATCTTCTGAAATTGCTGATCTTATCTGCAGGATTCTGTGGGGATAGAATTCGACAAGAACTTTCTTAAGGTTCGACATGAGCCTTCAATAAAAGCTCTATATTATGATTTGTCAAGGCAGTGTGCTACATGTGGCTTGCGCTTTAGATCCCAAGAAAGCCACAGTACTCACATGGATTGGCATGTGACGAGAAACCGAATTGCCAAGAAATGTAGACAAAAGTCATCTCGTCACTGGTATGCAAGTGTGAAGCAATGGCAGTCTGGCGCAGAAACAATAGGAATTAATGTTCTGCCCAATTTTTTTCTCACTAAAGAAGTTCAGGAAGAAAGGGAGGTCAGAGAAGCAGTTGTGGTTGCTGATGAAAATCAGAAATTATGTGCCTTATGCAGGGAACCTTTTGAAGACTTCTTTTGTGACGAGATGGAAGAGTGGATGTACAAGGATGCTGCATACCTGAATCCACCAGATGAACCTATAGATGCTGTAGAAAGGTCTCAGTTGGGAGCCATTGTGCATACGAAGTGTAGACCTGAGTCTACTGACCATCCTGGGAAGAGTAGGTGGTAAGTTTCTTTACTCAGTGGATATTTTAAATGAACAAACTGAATATTCTCCATGTGATAACTTGTGTAAGGTGTACGGAGATGCTACTGGCTGATATCATATCAAAGTAAAATTTTCTAGACTAATTTGAATAGCCGAGACATGATCTGTTAATCATTCTGTAGAACCGTATTCATGTGCAAAATTTTCTTATTTATCTGTATTGATATCCATGGGAATTGTGCAATTGGTAAATCTAGAGAATGATTTTGGTGATCTCCCTCAACATGCAACATTAAACAACAACCTGCCTATCAAAATGTGACAGGTAGCAATAGGTAGTGCAAACTTACTAATCCCCCATGCAATACATGAACCCCTTATATTAATGTTGGCATAACTTTATCGAGCACTGTTAGATCACTGCCCTCATCACGTGTCCCTTGGAGCTGTAGGAGCTCTACTTACCTATGTTGCTTGGACATGAATAGCGATACAATATAATACATGCCACATGGGTGCACCACCAATTTTGGTGTCCAGGAGTACTTTGGAGTGCTCTTATTGTGTCCTCTATATGTCTGACATGATCAGAACACAAACATGGCACCCTTTTTGAGCGTCCGTGCTTCTGCGGGGTACATAATTTTTTTTTTTGTTTTGAAAAACATTGGTTAAGAAGCAAGGTAGGGAGAACCCTATAATCACTAATAAGACACAGATATTACCAAATACAAAAATCTACTATGATATCCAAAAAAAATTGCAACCCGTTCCTGTTGAAATTGATGTTTTCAACAACACATTTACATACTTCCCATATATAAAAATAATTAGAACCTCAAAACATTTACTTCTGAACTATATAAATACATCTAATTATTACTGAAAACGAAATACTAGTACCACTTCTCCAAAATGTATTTTGTTTTGCGTATGATCCCTTTTCCGTCAAGTAGAACTAGAAGCTCTCTCCAATACTATCTTCTTACTGCATGAAGATGCATCACAAGACTTCATAGCTGGAAGAAACAAGTTAGCTTTCTTGGATTCCTGAAAGAGTCTGCTCAAACTTTTGTCGAAGTTAAAATATGAAACATAGTGGGGGTTCATAATTCGATTGTTCATTTGATATCATTTACTTATCGACTTGGTGTATGACTTAATATGTCTTACTTTTGTACGGAAACCAACCCTAAGTTTATTATACTTGTATGATTGTAAATTTGAATCATGTCGGCTGTCCTTGGTCGAACTGTTAATGGGGAAGAAAGCTGTAAAGAATTGCTGATTGCTACGTTATTAGCCAGACTACAATGAGCTAGTTGTTTGTGTATGATGTGTTTTAAGAATACAGTAAATTTTCACTCTTTCGGATAGTATACCAAACATTTACTTGGTTGCCATGAAGAAGACTGAATACATTGGTTAAAAGAACAACTAGGGAGGAACATGAGCTTTCTTACAGATGGAGCTTGACGGTTATGTTTTAGATATTGAGAATTATGCTATATGAGATATAGATGCCATAAGAAGATTGGAATGATGTGAAAACACTTGTTAGAACAATGACGTGTACCCTTTCCTTGATCATAGCGGTAAATAGGCACGATAGTATGTGATTATGATAGGAAATTTGTCAAGGACATAGCTGTCAGAGACGAAAAGTGCACCTATGTGCTAAGGTCATCTAGAGGCACAAAGCACAAAATCTAGGCTCGCGCCTCAGAAAAAACCCGCATGAAAAGTGTATATATATATTTTATTTTATTTTTGCATGAAAAGTGTATATGTAGAGAATAATTCTTGTATATTTTATTGATTGGCTACTCCACTACTTATAGGGAGTCTAGCTCCTCTTCACACTACATTTTCCAATGTGGGACTAAATCCCTTATTAGTTCTAACACTCCCCCTCAAGATGGGCGATAGATATTAATCATTCCCATCTTGTTACATAGATTTGACAGACTTAATGAACTAAGACCCTTAGTCAGACAGTCTGCCACTTGTTCTTCTGAGCGAACATGATCAATCTTCAGTATCCCTTGTTCCAGCTTCTCTTTGATGAAGAATCGATCGATCTCTATGTGCTTCGTTCTGTCGTGCTGAATTGGATTGTTAGCTATACTTATTGCAGCTTGGCTATCGCTCAGAAGACGTAACGGTGCTCCCTTGTCCAGCTTCAACTCTGTCAGCAATGCTTTTACCCACAGCAACTCTGACACTCCTAAAGCCATTGCTCTGTATTCTGCTTCAGCTGTAGACCGTGCTACCACTGACTGTTTCTTGTTCTCCATGAGACCAAGTTTCCTCCTACAAAGACACAATATCCCGTGGTAGACCTTCTATCGTCTATGCTGCTCGTCCAGTCTACATTGCAGTATCTCTCAACTTCTATACATCCATTCTTCTTGAACCATAGCCCTTTCCCCGGCGTCCCTTTCAGATATCTTAAGATCTGAAACACTGCATCCATATGACCCGTTCTTGGATCATGCATGTAGCGACTTACTACACTCACCGCAAATGAGATATCAGGGCGAGTGTGTCCTAGATAAATCAATCTCCCTACAAGTCGTTGATATCTTTCACGATCAACTGGCTCTCCTGCTTCTGCTCCCAACTTGCACTTCTGGTCAATTGGAGTGACTGCTGCTTTGCATCCCAGCATCCCTGTCTCCTTCAGCAGATCTAGTGCGTATTTTCTCTGTGAGAGAACAATTCCTTGTTCGCCTTCACACACCTCGATACCTAGAAAGTATCTCATCGCTCCTAAATCTTTCACCTCAAACTCCTTCGCGAGTTTTGACTTCAGCTTAGCGATTTCGACTTCATCATTACCTGTGATTACTATATCATCCACGTATACAACAAGTATAGTGATGTGGCCTCTTGCATGCTGAAGAAAGACCGTATGATCTGCATTTGCTTGATGGTATCCCATGCCTGTAACAGCCTTTATGAATCTGTCAAACCAGGCTCGAGGAGATTGCTTGAGTTCATATAGCAACTTCTTTAGTTTGCACACTTTTCCATGCGATGTCCCTCCGTCTGATTCTGTAGCATAGTACCCTGACGGGAGTTCCATGTACACTTCTTCTTGTAGGTCCCTATGGAGAAAGGCATTCTTCACATCTAATTGGTATAGCTTCCACCCATAGTTTGCTGCAATGGAGACCAGAGTTCTTACGGTGCTCATTTTTGCTACTGGAGCAAACGTCTCATCATAGTCGATGCCATATGATTGTGTGTATCCCTTTGCAACCAACCTCGCCTTGTATCGTTCCACCTTTCCTTCTGACGTCTCCTTTACTGTGTACACCCATTTGCATCCCACAATTTTCTTCCCTTTGGGTAATGGAACCAACTCCCACGTCTTATTTTTCTCCAGTGCCCCAAGTTCTTCCATCATTGCAGCTTTCCACCTTGGATCTTTCTTTGCTTCCTGCCAACTTTTGGGCAACGAAGTAGAGTCTAATGATGCAATGAAGGCTCGATAATTCGAAGAAATGTTAGAATAAGACAGGTAGTTGGCAATATCATGTTCATAATCATCAAAACGACTAGGAGCCTTACCCGCATTGATGCGAGAAGATCTCCTTAAGGGAGCAATAGGTGGTGGAGAGATCATACCATCAGAGTCAGAGAGATCAGCATCAGAATCAGATTGATTCTGTGCGGGGGCAACATCTTCAAGAGTTGGAGCAGGAGTAGACGAGGGACTTGGTACAGTAGGCATAGGGCACGGTACAGGCACAATACTGGACTTCTGCTGTCTCCTTCTGTAGACTTGGAGCTCCTTTTCCATTGTCTGCTGCTCCCCCTGTTCCTTTTCCATTGTCTGCTGCTCCCCCTGTTTAACATATGTATCTTCTTCATCTTCTGTATCGGAGTCACTGCTTTCTTTCCCTTTCGTCCAGTTTTCCACGACCGGGCATAGGACCGATCCGACTACCACATATGGGCTTATTTTCTCCCCCTCACATCTAACACCCTCTGTGTTAGGTGCGTCACCAAACGCCGAACCGTCATCCAAACCATAATATGGTTCCAGTTCTCTGAATGTAACGTCCAGCCCCTTATGCCATGTGCCAGTCCCAAGTCGTCGTCCTGTCCCCTTCTCCTGAAAAGTCACCGTAGAAATGTCAAAGGAAACAGTACAGTTAAGATCAAGAATAATGGCACTAATAGAAAGAAGATTGACAGGAAAAGACGGAGCATGTAAGACATTGGTGAGAGTGAGAGAAGGGGTGCATGCGACTGTGCCTTTACCCATGACAGGGCTGGAGTTACCATCAGCAGTCTGAATGCTCTCCGATGTCGGTAGGTGAGTATAGTCCTGGAACTCACCGCGGGACCCCGTGACATGGCGAGATGCCCCAGAGTCCATAATCCAACCTGGTTGGTGGACAGCTGCTGCAAGAGCACGCGCAGGTGTTCCTGTGCTGGTTTGGGCAAAGCAAGTGATGTGGTCCTCCGAGGTAGATGACGCCCCATGACTGCCGTCCGAACCCAGCTTCGTGCTGCGTAACTTCGCGAGGAACTCCTTCTCAAGAGGGGTCAACTCAGCCAGGTGATTTTCTCCCCCTTCCTCTGCCAGATTAGCTTTGTGTCCTCCAGAATAATTTCTCCTTCTACCAGCATAACCGCCTCTACCACCTCGACGTCCTCCGCGGTCCCGTCCACGATCACTCGACTGACTCTGCAGGGGTTTTGGACAAAATCTGATGTAATGTCCTGAGTCACCACAGTTGTGGCAAACACCGGCCACAGAGGGAGGCTGATTGAAGGCGGCAAGGGCAGACTTGTCAACAGCGGCTTGCTCCCCCTGGAAATAGCCCTTGTTGGGCATCAACTTCAAGCGAACCTCTTCTTGTGCCATGGCAGCTATTGCTTCTTCTAAGGTTGGAAGCATGGGCTGTGCTAGGAGTATATTTCGTCGATGCTCAAACACGGGGTTAAGAACCTTCAAGAACTTCATTATCCGTTGTCGCGAAATATAATCCAAGAACTTTTGGAAATGTTTCGCAAATGCTGGTTCGACTTGGGCATCTTCCATCCCAAGAGGATCATAGTGATCCAGATCAGACCAGTATTTTTTCAACAGTGCTGCATATGCAGAGATGGTACGGTCGTCCTGGGCCACCCTATCAAGTTCATCCTGCAGTTGGAAGACCCGCATAGGATTACCTGAGCCTGAGTACATATCCTTCAAAGTCCGCAATATATCAGCAGCAGCCTCCATCGCCTCGACATTGCCAACACCTGGTCGGTCAAGGAGGCTGTCAACCATCCAGCCACAACATTGTTGACAATTTCCCAAACAGCAAACTCCTTTAAGGAGGGATCATCTGGCGCCTTGGTTTGGCCATTGACGTAGCCAACCAAGCCTCGTCCCTTCAGCGTCTGCATGGCCTGCCGTGACCATTTCACGTAATTGGACGTTCCTTCCAACTTCGTCTCCAGCTTGTCCAGCTTCCCCATTTTGTAGGGTGACGGATCCACATCAGTATGGATCGCACGTGGGGTTGCCTCGATTAATCTTTTTGATAAAATATCATCAACCAAGGCCTTCATCTCTTCTGTTGTCAGTTTACCACTGATCGAATCCATGGCGTCTTCAACTGTGATTCGTCGTCGTCGTCGTCTTCGTCGGCTTCGTCGTCGTCGTCGTCTTCGTCGGCGTCGGCGTCGTCGTCTTTATGTAAAGTCTTCAACAGAGACCTTACGAACGCGCTGTTAACATGGCCAACACCGGCGCGCGCATGGAGATCCTAATTTGCAGAACGAGAACGGAAAACAAATAAAGTATTTGTAATTTCGGAGGACGTAATCTAGGAACATAAGGTGCAAATAAAGCATTTGACAACCATCCGTCTTCGAACAACTGCCCACATAACCTCTCTCGCAAATTAGGATTTTTTTTTTGTATTGAAGAAAAAAAAGTGGGGGTTCAGCAGCAGGTGGGTCGGGAGAGGGGGGGCGTCAGGGGGGGTTTGGGGCGTGGGGGGGGGATTATCAGCAGCAGGTTGGGGGGGGTCGGCAGGGGGGGGTGGCGGCAGGGGGTTAGGTTAGGGTGAAGGCGGGCAGCGGGGATTAGGGTTAGGGTGAAGGCGGGCATGGAGTGGCGGCAGGGGGTTAGGGTGAAGGTCGGCAGGGGGTTAGGGTAAGGGTCGGCAGGGGGGGTGGTCGGCAGGGGATTAGGGTTAGGGTCGGCAGGGGGGTGGTCGGCAGGGGGTGGTCGCAGGGGGTTAGGGTTAGGGTCGGCGGGGTGGGGGGGGGGGGGGGGGGGGGGGGTGGGGGGGAGGTTCGACAGGGGTTAGGGTCGGCAGAGGGAAGCAGCAGGGGAGGGGGGGTCGGCCGGGGGGGGGGGTGAGAATTTTTTTTGGGTGTGGTTATGGCTCTGATACCATGTAGAGAATAATTCTTGTATGTTTTATTGATTGGCTACTCCACTACTTATAGGGAGTCTAGCTCCTCTTCACACTACATTTTCCAATGTGAGACTAAATCCCTTATTAGTTCTCAACAGTTTATGTGTGTGTGTGACTTCAATTTGTTTGGTATTAATCATATTTTAGGCTTGTAACATATTTTTCTCCGAACATTTTGGCGAGGTTGATAGGAAAAAGAGATAAAAGTTTTCCCTTGGAGTTGACACGATCCACCAGGTTGGTGGGGGTGGTTGGTGATGGAGTTGAGACTGGAAGTGGGAGAGGATTGTGGGGGAGTAAGAGGAAGAGGTTGGTGGTAGTCAACGGGGAGTTGATGCGATCACGATTTCATCAATTGTCTATGTTTCTTAATGTTAATTTCAGAGGGTAATTGTGTACTAGTGTTATTCCAATTGAACTATAACATTATAATTGCGTATTCGATAGGCTACTTGCTAGCTATTTATTTTAGATTTTTTTTCTTAAAATGTGGAAGTGAAAATATACACAATGCGGGCACATATTTGTCTTGTTTCAGTAAAATATTACAAAAGCCAGGGTCGATCTGTCCTTGTTTTATAAACTTTTGGCCATTTAAGCCAATTTTGAAAGAGCAAGGGAAGTCCTGTGTAATTTGGAATCTTTTGTCCATATATTGTTAGTACTGGCTAGTTCGGACTAACTTTAGGAAGTTTCCACAGCGATAGATTTTAAACAGACCAGAAACTCCCAAATTTTACTTCGATATTGGTATTGTCCGATGCTAATTTTATCGTGTAGCTTTGTGTTAGTTCTTCAGAAAATGGTACTTACAGCTGATATTTATGAGTCGTCCGAGTTTTACTTTGATCATTGCAAAACCCTTGATGGTAGGATTGGAATCAATATCAAACTTTTTTTGATGATTGTCCAATATGAACTACCAACACAAAAAGTAGTTTTGATCTGTCATCTGACGTGTCTGGAAACTTTTAGGATCTAGAAAGTTTGATTTGAATTTGAAATAGAGGCTGATGAACATAAGAGTTATTATAGTTTCTTAATTTGATGGTTTTATTACACTTTTCTATGGGAGGTATTAATTGAGGACTTGACTTGGAGATAATTTATTGAACTGGCGAGGGAAAGTTTATTCCTATCGGAGAATCGAACAAATTGTAAATAACTTCTATTTTGCAGCTG
Source organism: Iris pallida (assembly GCA_029216955.1). NCBI lineage: Eukaryota > Viridiplantae > Streptophyta > Magnoliopsida > Asparagales > Iridaceae > Iris > Iris pallida. Next base: position 4,173,968 of record JANAVB010043019.1, read on the forward strand.
AAGCATCATATGGTTATGGAAATGGCGCAATGTTACATACATTTGGACCGTATGCAAAGCTTGTTCTTGTTGGAACTGTACACATCTGGACACTCCCCAAACCTTGCATATCTGGAGTTTCATTTCAGTAGGACGTTTTTCTTGTAGCAGAAGTAGATTCCAGTTTTATTAGATGTCTAGTCTGATATGTATTGCAGTTTTGGAAAACTGCAGTTCTTGTCATAGATTCTTACCTAGAGAGTTGCCATTGTAGAGTGGAAATTCAAGTTTATGGTATTGTCAGCTCTTTCCTAAAAAGTACAACAAAACTAATATTATGGTCACTCCTGCTAGGGCCAACTCTTACTGTGTCAATGGATTTCAGGGTTTTCCATGTTTCATGCGATAAAAGAATGTTACCCTTTCCTGGTTGAGTCTTTCTTGACTTTTAAGTGAGGCATGCACATAATGGAGATTGATCAAGTCTGACCTATTGCAGTTTATTTTACCTCTATGGATTTACAAACAGAAGCATTATGCCATTATCTATTTTTTAATGTTATATGTGGGTGTTGGGCAATTAAGAAACAACATATCCAGAAAGTTAGCGTGGATGGAATGAGAATGCTACGATGGATGAGGGATAATACATTAAATGGTATGATAAGAAATGTGTGCATCCTTGGGAAGTTAGAGGGTGCACCAATTGTGGAGATGACGAGAGAAAATCATCTTTTAGGTGGGTTGGACATGTGAAATGCTGGCCACTAGTTGTTCCGTAAGGAGGACTAGTTGTTCCATAAGGAGGAGCGATAATATAATACTTAATGGTGCCTCTAGGCTAGAGGTTGGCCTAGACGAACATGGTCTGAAGTTTTGAAGGATATGATTTTGTTAGCGTTATAGAGGATATGACCTTAAAAAAGCCGAATTTAAGAAGAATATTCAAACAACTGACTCCAAAATTTTAGGATAAAGGCTTTAATGTTGTTGTTGTTACTGTTTATGCAGGATCGGTGCTAATTGAAGTTCCTGTAATGCATTATTACTCTAAGCATTTAACTTGACATAAAGGTAAAAATGATAATGTTATCATGTAATTGTATATCTACTGTAGAAATATTACATGGATCAACCATGTTTTTTTATTGTATTCCGTGGCATTCTTTTGGTTACTATAAATTCTTTCTTACATAAGTTGGCAAAGAAGGAAGCTAACAAAGTCGTTAGTGTAGTTAAATCTATGACTTATAAAGACATATAGGAAGTTAAAATTAAGAAGGGCGAGATATTTTGTAACCTTTTTTTCTAGGGCTGCATTTTAACCAGAGACCAGAGTCGGGCTGGTTTTACCTAGTGTTCTAAATGGCAGCCGAGGCGGCCGTCTAGGAGCTAGGCGGCCTCTCCCTGCACCGCTTTTGTCATTGGCAGTGGAGTAGGCGACCAACGGAGGTTTGGCGACGTAGGCAGAGGTAAGGCGACATAGACGGGTGTCTAGGTGGACCAATACCTGACTAATAATTTATGAAGTGTGTACTCTGTACGGGGGACGCGAAATCTATGGGCCACCTATTCTTTGAGTGTCCGTGGACTTGGCACATCTGGGAGGAGCAGTGCATGCGATCGATGGGTGGAGTTGGCAGTGCCAGAGATATCCGGAGGATCCTCAGCTGGATTAGAGACCGACGAGGCATGGACCCTGGTTGGGCCAAGATGGCTAGAGTTCGACTTGCAGCATCCGTTTGGCATGTCTGGAGGGAGCGCAACCGGCGTATCTTTGAGGGACTGGCTACTCCGCCAGTAGGAATTCTACATAATATATAATTCGATGTATCTGTAATGGTCCCTTAACTGGGGAGAGAGATGTGAGAATAGAGTATTGTAATACCTTTTCTGTGATTTGCGTGGAATAAAATTTACCCTTATTCCAAAAAAAAATTATATATATATATATATATATATATATATATATATATATATATATTCGGATGGCGGAGGTGGAGGCGATTGTGATGCAGGCTGATGCTTCCAAGTCCCCTGGGCCGGACGGTTTCTCCAGCGGCTTCTACAAGCGTCATTGGGGTGCCCTCAAGGCCCAGGTTCTAGAGGCTGTTCAGGAGTTCTTTGAGACGGGCAAGCTCCTGAAGGAGCTGAACCACACCTTCCTGACGCTGGTGCCCAAGAAGGAGGGGGCGACTTCTCTTGCTGACTTCCGACCGATTGCTTGCTGTAATTATTTGTATAAAATAATTACTCACCTTATGTGCAGGAGGATGGAGGACGCTATGCAGGGCCTGGTTTCTTGGAATCAAGCGGCATTCATCAAGGGGCGGTCTATTGCTGAGCATAGCCTGCTGGCTCATGAGATGATTCGGGAGTTCCACAAGCCAGGAGGGATGAAAGCGTGTGTGAAGCTCGACCTGAGGAAAGCCTACGCCACCGTCAACAGGGACTTCCTCTGTCATTTGATGGGTGCGATGGGCTTCTCCGGGACATGGGTGGACAGAGTCAGAGAGTGCATCACCTCCCCTACATTCTCGGTTCTCATTCAGGGTATACCATACGGGTTCTTCGGCAGTAGCAGGGGGCTTCGGCAGGGGGACCCGCTTTCCCCTACCTATTCACCCTTGTGATGGAGTATTTTACCTGTTTGATGGACATCGCGGTGCATCGGGAGAGGATTGTACCGATATACAGCAGGGTCTCACCGGTGGTCTCACATCTCATATATGCGGATGATCTATTGGTATTGATGAGGCCTTCCATGCGAGGGATGAGGGAGCTTGCGGTGGTGATGGAGGAGTTCGGACAGTTATCGGGTCTTCGGTTGAACAGGGACAAGAGCAAAGTTTACTTCAACAACTCTTGCACTTTGAAGGAGGAACGGGCCCTGGAGCTTGGGGTGGAAAAGGGTAACCTCCCGGTAAAATATCTGGGGGTGCCCCTATCTGTCAACTACGCGAAGGACCGAGAATGTCAGAGTCTGGTAGACTTTGCGCAGAGGAGGGTAGAGGGCTGGCAGGCGGCTGGCCTATCTTTTGGAGGGCGTATTGAGCTGGTACGATCGGTTATATCTGCTATTGTTTTGTTTTGGCTCCAATCTATTATGGTTCCTTTGGCTACTATCAGAAAGATTGAGGGCATATGTGCCAAGTTCATATGGCATGGGGGGATTCATGCCATCTCTTGGGAGCAGCTCTGTCGTCCTAGGAAGGAGGGAGGTGTGGGTCTGCGTTCGCTTGTATCTGTCAGGGAGGCGGCGGGGATCAAGCTGGCGTGGAGGTTCCTTCAGGGTGGTTCTCTTTGGTCGGCTTGGATGTCTAGTCGGTATCTCCGGGGTAGGAACTTCGGGTATGTGAAATTGACAACAACTTCTCTGTGTCTTTCAAGCATATCCTGAGGAACCGACCTGTACTTCGGAAGGCTATTCGGAGGAAGATGAGGGAGGGAGGGGAGACGGACCTATGGCTGGATCCGTGGATTGCAGGTCAGTCTCTTCTGGAGATTCTGGGTCCCCAGACGGACGGTGTGGCGTACAGAGGTCTGACTTGTAGGCACATCATCAGGGGTGGGGTCTGGAGGCCAGAGGAGTATCGTTTTACTGCTCAGTTAGGAGGGAAGATCAGGCAGGTACAGATCACTCCTGCTGTACTGTCTGACGTCTGGGTTTGGGCCCCTCCCGGCTACACGGAGGGTGCTGGGGAGTTCAGATTTAGCAGCTGCTACGATCTTGTTCGTCCCCACTTCGATGAGATCGAGGAGTACGACTTTATCTGGGGGAAGGGCCTTGCCAGGAAGATACAACTGTCTGCATATAAACTGGTGCTGGGCCGGTTGCTTACTAGGGACAGACTGCTTTGGTTCGGGGTCCCAGTCCCTGACCCTAAGTGTGTTTTGTGTGAGACAGAGAATGAATCCATTGGACATCTGTTCTTTCAGTGCCATGTGGCGTGGAGCATCTGGGCAGAGCAGAGCCGGAGATACTTGGGAGGGGTTGGAAGGGAGCGTGACTTCAGAGAAATCCTTAAGTGGATTGGAGATTGCAGGGGCCAGGAGCAGAGCTGGGCCAGACGTGCAAGATTGAGGCTTGCTGCATCAGTTTGGCATGTCTGGAGGGAGAGGAACCGGCGCATTTATGAGGGACTGTCCACCCCACCGGTGGGTATCCTTCATAACATTGAGTCGGATGTACTAGTAATGTCCCCCTGAGTTGGGACTGTATCTCTATGCTGTAACCTTATTGCGATGATAGTGGAATAAAATTTACCCTTTTTCCAAATATATATATATATATATATATATATATATATATTTTATTTATATATTGCATTATATATATATATTTTGTTGTTGTATTATATATATATATAAAATGCAAAAATAAATAAATATATAATGCAATATATATATATATATATATATATATATATATATATATATATATAATGCAAAAAAATAGTGGTAAAAGAGTAAAAAAAATGCCAAAATGTATCAAGCATCTAGGTGGTGCCTAGGCGGCAGACTGCCCTTATCTGCCGTGCACCCGTTTACTGCCGTATAGAACCTTGGTTTTACCATATCAGACCTAGACTCGGCTATGGGAGGGCAGGGTTCATACGTAAAATGTGGACCTGACCATCGAAATGTGTGTGTAGGCTTTGAATCCACATAAATCCTACCTTCCCTAGACCTGATTCCGATGCAAATAACTAGAGATAAGAATAGGAATTATGGAAATTTCTACCCTTTTTTATATAGGCGATAATGAAGTACCAGGAACAGACCTGGACCCGACCTTGGTTCGTGGTAAATGGGTGGGGCTGTCTTTTTGTATAGAACCCCGAGCCTACTGGAAGCTTATACGGGAAGTGTCTGGGAGCAGAAGTTGGAACCATAAGACTAACAAGTCCGAGTCAGGTTTAGGGCTAACACTGCACAGACTTTTTCGACCAGATAGCACCTCCGCTTACTACAAGTCAGGAAAAAAGTAGAGACGAGACAATGTTGAATGTATTATGGAGGACCAAAAATTTACTTCAAAGATAAATGGTACCAAAGAGGTGGATTTATTTTCAGAAGTTCTTTAATGAAGAACTACAATATTTCAATACATAAACAAGTAGGTTAGCTAGAATTAGGATTATTGCTATCATCATATTTAGGTTTTGTGAAGTTTATTCTCAAAAAAGAAATAAAATTTTGTGAAATTAAATATGCTCTAAAGAAATAGTAGCGGAAAAGATGTAGGATATGATGATACTTCTATTTATTGGTAATTTTTGGGAGACAACTTATTCATAACAACTAATCTATTCAACCAAATTCCAAAGACGAGAAAATGCTCGATGTGTCAAATTCGATTACCTTTTTGTAAAGACGAGAAATGTATAGAGCAATGTAGAATGATATTAGAGATTGTTTTGCAACACAATTCTGTTTTGCAACACAATTAACTGAGGTTGAACAAACATTTATGAGAACATAAAGCACATGAAATTTAGTGGATGAGGTGTTATTGCCTTTCCAAGAACAAGTAAACGACTTTTCAATTCTCAAAATAAGACAACTAATATTCTCCACAAACCTTAACTCAATCTCCTTATATAGAAGTCCAAGCATAATCCTACTAGTAGAGCGAATAAACCTACCCAAACTGGCTAGGAAAGCGAAATAAACCAAATTCTTGATGAAGTAGGAAAGTAAATGCAAGTCATAAAATAGAAAATAAACAATATAAACTCCCTTCTACTTCCCATAACTGGTAACCCACTGGCTGACTATGCACTTGGTATTGACCTACCGAAATAGTGTCTTGCGCTGGTTGGCACTCCAGTAACTCAATGACCTGACGGTCAACCTGCACAAATCCTATTGTAGCCGATTTTGCGTCCTGGGCTAGATGTAGTAACTAGCAGGAAATCAAGCTCATGAGTCGCATTACAAAACAATTCAAGCGAATAATTGGATGAACATTAAGGAAAGTAACAAGTGTTTTCGACTATCATTTTGGTTTTCTGCCATTAATATTGACCAGGAAGCTATTTACTTACTATGAAAATTAATGGAAAAGTTTTGAGAGTATAATATCACTGTACATATGGTTTTAATCAGTGTTATTAAAGGCATCCACATCGTTTCTTTACGCGTCAGCCTAGTCATTTCATATGCTTTGTGTCTTCGCTGCCTTACATGATCGTCTCGAACCGCCTCTTCTTAGATGTGACCCAAGCCATGTCAACTTTTTTGAATTTGAAAACTGGATTGGACCAATAACTTATTATTATAGATATTGTTAATAATTTAATATATATAAATTAAAGGAGAGAAAAGGAACATTAGAATTCCTCTTTGCACTCTCGATGCCCGCAACTTTTGTTTTTGTCCTAACTTATTAAATTTTTTCTCTTCTCCAACTTTGACTCTATTGCCATGCACAAGTAGATTAGATTCTCTCTCCCGGTCTTCCTCTCTATTTATATCTTTCTTACTCTCTTTTTGTTTTTTCTTCTCCTTATACATGTCAAGTTAGTGCTACTTCGCAGTTGTTTCTTAATTAAACCCTTGATGTTGTTGATGTTGCAGCCTCAAACTTGTGTATGCAGAATGCACAACAAGATTCACATGCCTACTTATAGTTTTTTTTAATTATACATTTATCATACCACTTTGGAGCAAACTACAACATGACTCATAACCACAAGCTTTTCTCAACTTTCATTCTACACAACCCTAATTTTAGTTGAGACCCCCGCCTCTCCACCTTGAGGCCCTCTCCTGGTTCTTCTAGTCCTCATCACCACACATCGCCTTGAAATTTCTTGGTTTTAATTGACTTGAAAATATTTTGATAATGTTCCTAGAGAGATTATATAGTGTATCTTGGAGAACTAGTAGTTGTGTTGAGAATAAAGATATGGATAATGGAGTCACCATTAATATGATGATGAACTAAGTCCTTACACTTGAAGGATTAATACTAGTTCCTTGTTTCTTTGATTAGTAGCAAGCTTATCTTTGATATTGTCTGGATTAGAGAATGATTGACTAATAAAATTGAAATGTAGATATGGAAGTTTTGAAAGTAATCGATTAAAAGTAAGTAGCAAAAATAAGTAAAAATGAAGTAGTCCATATGGAAGGCATAAGATTTCTAAGAGCGAAAGTTTTCTCTATTTAGGATCGGTCATTCATCATGATGTATGAATTCCTACTGTATAGACTGATAATCATAATAAAAATTCAACAAATTTGAGTAGTTTCATGCCTTTATATTTCACTGGAGTACAGGTTGATTAAACATCTGAGGCTTACTGACCTTGCAAATTACTTGGAATATCAAATGTGCTGGTACACAGTTATAACCTTTTGCTTAGTGGCCAGGCTTGCAAATTGTGTTACAATGGAGAAATTTGTACATATAAACTTGGGAGTCGATTATATGCACATAGCGGTGAAGCTTTTTTGTCTTTCCTTTTGTACTCTTAATTTTTCCTTTTGTAGCTTGAATCCTGCATGCAGTTCACCATTCGAACAAGTGTCACCTCCATCTTTTATTTTATTCACTTCGTCAAATACCCAACGTTATGATACCACATTGTTGGGAACAGAGACCGAACACAACGAAAAAACTGTCCCTTTTTGACATGTACTTCATGAATAAGTTTAATTTTTATATCTCATGCGTACTGAGAGGGAAGAAAAAGGCTAATGTCCTTATAGTAAGGGGCTCAGTATCTTTATTAAAGATCAACCTCTGGAAATTTGTTGAAGCCTCTATTGATAACGAAATGGAAATCCCCTCAAGTATATGCCAATTACTGATTTTCTATATTTCATTCTATCTTTGGAAGTTGCTCCTTGGTGACTGTTCTTTATTTTCCTTTTTTCCGGTCCAATGACTCTCCATGGTGATTGTATCTCTCTAATTCCTCGTATTACTAAAAGCATTTTAAGCGCCTGGTTTGAATCTCAGATTAAGTTTCGGTCTAAAAAGATTTTAGGGACAAGTTATTCCTTGTAATTGATAAATACAACGAGAGAAAGACTCACGAGAGGGAGGATTCTATAAATTGGAGTTTAGATGAAAATGGTTGATGAGAAAGTTCATCACTTGGGAATACTCTAGTTTTTAAACTAATGTCCTTATAGTGGGGTGTGAATTCTTGTGCAAGGCAACTTTTGCATTTGGGTTACTAAAAGCTTTAAACATATTTTATTAAGTGGGTTCAGGTTTGGGCTCGATTTCCTAAAAACATTTAAAAGTCAATGTTACTACCTTGCTTGGTTTATGTTTGAGAGGTAGCCTGTATGTCAGGCAGTCATGCAGCTTGGCAGTTGCCAAATGCACTAGTATGCATAGCTGTTGCACAGATGTGGGCCATTGATGCTCAAGGCTTGGCCAAAAGATGATTTAGCCCGGCAGGAAAGAGGGAATGAGTAGGGAACACAAATATCTTGTAAGTGCATTTGATATTCAATTGGACCATATAAGTTATATACTTCTAAATGTTTCCTATTGAACAATAGAAGCATACAACTATGAAATCATGGAAAGTTGGAAAGAGAAACTCTGCAGGTATTGATGTTGATCGTGTAAATGAATATTCATACCTTGGTCAAACCTTTTGGCAAAAAAATTTCATACCTTGGTCAAGCCTCTATTGATAATGAACACGCAATTTCAAAATTGCATAGTTGATCCGGCCTGGAATATTCAACAAGTGAAATTTTCCTGTATTTTGAATTGAATACTGTCTTCTAAGAATATAATTCGAACTTGTGTAGGCTGTTCATATTTTATTTTCGACCAACACTATCCATGCAACACCAGATAACCTTTTGTTGACTCTGCAGGATCCCTCCCAATATGCACGACTTCCTTCAACACCTGGCAAGAACTCTCTTTCAGTATGGTGAGTGTGATCTTGATCATGTACAATTTCTCCTATACTGTCATCAGTCTGAAAGTATGGGATCTGTATCAATAGGTGGAAAAGAAGGGTCAACCTCTCAGTCAAGAGCACATTCACAAACTCCCAGATTTTGTTTGATTTCCACATCTCCTCCAGGGGAAGGTTTCATTTCCTTAATTTTCCAGAAAGTGTTGTTGATAAGGCCTCGCGACCACATTATGGACATCGATTTGTATTGGGCATGGCGATTGATCAAAATTATGGATCAGCAAAAAAGTTCTCCTTCTAATGATGTTAAACAATGCTCCCGATTATTGATCGATGCATACGGAGGTAATGATACATCACATGAAAAGCTACCAAAGGCTCAACGGCTTGATGCATACCAAGGTATGACTAATTTACAGTGTAATGAAGGAGACACATGCTTGGAAACATATGACTCCTACGTTAGCCATACAAGGAAAAGCGCTAAAGTTAGGACCACCTGGGCCAAATGTTGGTTCGAACAGACAATGCTGCACTTCCAGAAAAAGAATTCAGGACTGGTCCGCCTAGCTAAACTTTTCTGCTTCGACCTGACATTTATGCTAATACTATTGAAGATGCAACTCCTAACCTACATGTATGGCCCACATCTTTCCTGTAGTTTTTACTCAGTATCTCCCGTCAATATTAGTATTTCTTGATCTTTATGTTCCTCAATACGTTAACTTCTACTTACGAATTGAATTAAGATCTACGAATAATCACAGAAGACTGGATAACAGTATAATATATATGGTTTGTTTTGTAACAAGATCTATATCCTTCTTTAACACTTCCAAACCATGTTAGTTTAGGCCTAACTCTAATCCTAATGGCTCCATTAACTAGTACATTATGTTTCATCCTTATGGGGGCATTTATGGGCCTTTATCCCAAATGTACCATTCAATTGTATACTTCTAAATGATAAATATAGAATAATAGAAGCTTAGACTGAAATGTACAACTTTGAAATCATGAAAACAGAAATTCCGCATGCTGACTGATGTTTATAGTGTAAATGAACTTTCATACCATGGTCTAAACCTTTTAGCGAAAAATGAACCCAAATGTTTACAACTGTCTATGTACATGGATAATTCCTAAAATAGACTTACTGGTTTAGTTTTCTTCATGCCTCTATTTCTGCGTATGTGTTTCTTTGCTATAATACATGTTCTCTCTTTTAATACTCATGCCATGGACGCAAAATTTCAAAATTACAAAGTTGATCCGTCATGGAATATTCAATTTGTTAAATTTTTCATGTATATAGGATAGAATATTGTCTTCTGAGAAAATACTTCGAACATGTGTAAGCTGTTAATATTTTATTTTCGACCAACACTATCCATGCAACACCAGATAACCTTTCGTTGACTCTGCAGGATCCCTCCCAATATGCACGGCTTCCTTCGAACCTGGCAAGAACTCTCTTTCAGTAAAAATATTAGAGATTTTGTGCTGAATCAAAGATTAGTTATCACAATGGAACAATGGAAGTAATGAACAAGAGGAAAATGATTTGTTCTAGTTCACACTCCTGCACTCCTGAAAGACTACTCTAGTCCTCAAGCGACCTGCTTAGATTTTCACTATCTACAGTCTTGATAGCATCCGCAAGTCCTTTAACAAACTACACAAACGGCTTGTGGCACTGGGTTGATCAACCCTCAACCCTGAGTGTTTCATTCAACCACAAAACTTTGGAAACATCTCTTAAACACACCTTGAGGGGATTATATTAAAGAAGAAAATGATTGGAGGATTGGTAGGTCTAATGGAAATAACAGACTTTTTTATATAGATATTGGAGTTAAGGCCAAGGAAGTACTCTTTAATTTCCTTATATGCTACTGAAATTGGATATCCAAAATTTATGGTTTATATTGATCCCTTCCAGAAATATGGCTTTATATAGATGTTAGGGTGCAATTTGGGCATAAATATTTCTTAAACAGAAATTTTGTCTCAGTTATTAGCATTCCAACTTTTATTCTAGAGCAAGATAAACATAAATTGGATCATGAGAATTCTTAATTATCTAGTTTTCATTTTGTTTCCTTATTCGTCACTTGGAGCAAACAAATCATTAATTTTACAAACTTGCTTCTATTTCATATAAATTCTTTTATCATTAATTCATGCTTATGAATTCCTACTGTATAGTTTGATAATCATAATAAAAATTCAACAAATTGAGTAGTTTCATGCCATTATATTTCACTGGAGTACAGATTGATTAAACATCTGAGGCTGATTGACCTTGCAAATTACTTGGAATATCACATGTGGTGATACACAATTATAACCTTTTGCTTAGTGGCCAAGCTTGCAAATTGTGTTACAATGGATAAATTTGTACATATAAACTTGGGAGTCGATTATATGCACATAACGGTGAAGCTTTTTTCTCTTTCCTTTTGTACTCTTAATTTTTCCTTTTGTAGCTTGGATCCTGCATGTTCACCATTCGAACAAGTGTCACCTCCATCTTTCATTTTATTCACTTCGTCAAATACCCAACATTATGATACCACATTGTTGGGAACAGAGACTGGACACATCGAAAAAACTTTTTGTCCCTGATTGAGTCCTTGATTGACATGTACTCCATGAGAAGTGAAGAACGAGTGGACCTGAAACGCACAAACACGCGAATCATAATCCAATGCGCAAACACCATTTTTTATGTGGAAATCCAAATCGAAAGAAAACCATGAAACGATATGGACTCCAACCATGAAAAGCGTCCATTAATGGAAATGGAAGAATACAACCTTTCTACCGGACTTCCCATGTCTGATTCGAACATGAATCACCACAACTACTCAAGTAGACAATAAGAAGTACGAGAACTGATACAAGTTACCGGAAACGAGATCACGTAGAGCTTTCGCTTTGTCAAACTTGACTGCATGAACCTCCACGAACGATTTATTCGAAGTCTCCATCGATCTCTCTCCCAATCCTTCAATCTCACTCTTCTCTTGAAAGTTGAACTACTTTCTCTTGGCAGATTTTATGTTATATATCACTCACATTTGGTTAGGAAACCTAATATAGACTTCTTAGAAAACTCTAATATAGGCTTCTTCTAGTAATCCCTGAGTCTGGAGCAATCCGGACCATGCAAAGATAATCACAAAATCTTACCCGTACAAGACTTCCGCCTATACCAAAATTTCGGATTTCTCCTAGTGATCTCTAGGTTACTGAATAAGTTTAATTTTTATATCTCACGCGTACTGAGAAGGAAGAAAAAGGCTAATGTCCTTATAGTAAGGGGCTCAGTATCTTTATTAAAGATCAACCTCTGGAAATTTGTTGAAGCCTCTACTGATAACAAAATGGAAATCCCCTCAAGTATATGCGAATTAATGATTTTCTATATTTCATTCTATCTTTGGAAGTTGCTCCTTGGTGACTGTTCTTTATTTTTCTTTTTTCCTATGGTAAGGTCCAACGACTCTCCATGGTGATTGTATCTCGCTAATTCCTCGTATTACTAAAAGCATTTTAAGCGCCTGGTTTGGATCTCAGATTAAGTTTCGGTCTAAAAAGATTTTAGAGACAAGTTATTCCTTGTAATTGATAAATACAACGAGAGAAAGACTCACGAGAGGGAGGATTCTATAAATTGGAGTTTAGATGAAAATGGTTTATGAGAAAGTTCATCACTTGGGAATACTCTAGTTTTTAAACTAGTGTCCTTATAGTGGGGTGTGAATTCTTGTGCAAGGCAACTTTTGCATTTGGGTTACTAAAAGCTTTAAACATATTTTATTAAGTGGGTTCAGGTTTGGGCTCGATTTCCTAAAAACATTTAAAAGTCAATGTTACTACCTTGCTTGGTTTACGTCTGAGAGGTAGCCTGTATGTCAGGCAGTCATGCAGCTTGACAGTTGCCAAATGCACTAGTATGCATATGCAGTTGCACAGATGTGGGCCATTGATGCTCAAGGCTTGGCCAAAAGATGATTTAGCCGGGCAGGAAAGAGGGAATGAGTAGGGAACACAAATATCTTGTAAGTGCATTTGATATTCAATTGTACCATATAAGTTATATACTTCTAAATGTTACCTATTGAACAATAAATGCTGAGACCGCAAGAAGCATACATCTAAGAAATCATGGAAAGTTGGAAAGAGAAACTCTGAGGCTGACTGATGTTGATCGTGTAAATGAATTTTCATACCTTGGTCAAACCTTTTGGCGAAATTTTTTCATACCTTGGTCAAGCCTCTATTGATAATGAACACACAATTTCAAAATTGCATAGTTGATCCGGCCTGGAATATTCAACTAGTGAAATTTTCCTGTATTTAGAATTGAATACTGTCTTCTAAGAATATACTTTGAACTTGTGTAGGCTGTTCATATTTTATTTTCGACCAACACTATCCATGCAACACCAGATAACCTTTTGTTGACTCTGCAGGATCCCTCCCAATATGCATGACTTCCTTCAACACCTGGCGAGAACTCTCTTTCAGTATGGTGAGTGTGATCATGATCATGTACAATTTCTCCTATACTGTCATCAGTCTGAAAGTATGGGATCTGTATCAATAGGTGGGAAAGATGGGTCAACCTCTCAGTCAAGAGCACATTCACAAACTCCAGAGTTGGTTTGATTTCCACATCTCCTCCAGGGGAAGGTTTCATTTCCTTAATTTTCCTGAAAGTGTTGTTGATAAGGCCTTGCGACACATTGTGGACATCGATTTGGATTGGGCATGGCGATTGATCAAAATTATGGATCAGCAAAAAAGTTCTTCTAATGATGTTAAACAACACTCCCGATTATTGATCGATGCATACGGAGGTAATGATACATCACATGGAAAGCTACCAAAGGCTCAACAGCTTGATGCATACCAAGGTATGACTAATTTACAGTGTAATGAAGGAGACGCATGCTTGGAAACATATGACTCCTACCTTAGCCATACAAGGAAAAGTGCTAAAGTTAGGACAACCTGGGCCATATGTTGGTCCGAACAGACAGAATGCTGCACTTCCAGAAAAAGAATTCAGGACTGATTTCCATATCTCCACCTGGGGAAGGTTTCATTTCCTTAATTTTCCTGAAAGTGTTGTTGATAAGGCCTGTTGACCACATTATTGACATCGATTTGGATTGGGCATGGCGATTGATCAAATTGATGGACCAGGGATCAGCAAAAAGTTCTTCTAATGATGTTAAACAACGCTTCCAATTACTGATAGATGCATACGGAGGTAATGATACATCACATGAAAAGCTACCAAAGGCTCAACGGCTTGATGCATACCAAGGTATGACTAATTTACAGTGTAATGAAGGAGACGCATGCTTGGAAACATATGACTCCTACGTTAGCCATACAAGGAAAAGCGCTAAAGTTAGGACCACCTGGGCCAAATGTTGGTTCGAACAGACAGAATGCTGCACTTCCAGAAAAAGAATTCAGGACTGGTCCGCCTAGCTAAACCTTTCTGCTTCGACCTGACATTTATGCTAATACTATTGAAGATGCAACTCCTAACCTACATGTATGGCCCACATCTTTCCTGTAGTTTTTACTCAGTATCTCCCGTCAATATTAGTATTTCTTGATCATTATGTTCCTCATTCCTTAAGTTTAACTACTACTTACAAATTGAATTAAGATCTAAGAATAATCACTGAAGACTGGATAACATATAACTTGTATGGTTTATTTTGTAACAAGATTCATATCCTTCTTTAACACTTCCAAACCATGTTAGTTTAGGTCTAACTCTAGTCCTAGCAGCTCCATTAACTACTATATTATCTCTCAACCTTATAGGGGCATTTATGGTCCTTTATCCCAAATGTACCATTAAAATGTATAGTTCTAAATGTTAAATATAGAATAATAGAAGCATAGACCGAAACAACTTTGAAATCATGAATACAGATTTTTTTTTTTGCAGGCTGACGGATGTTGATAGTGCAAATAAATTTTCATACCTTGGTCTAAACCTTTTAGCGAAAAATGGACCCAAATGTTTACAACTGTCTATGTACGTGGATATTCCTAAACTGATTATTAAATAGACTTACTAGTTTAGTTGGATTAGTTTTCTTCATGGCTCACATTCGGTTAGGAAACCTAATATAGACTTCTTAGAAAACTCTAATATAGGCTTCTCCTAGTATTCCCTAAGTCTGGAGCAATCCGGACCATGCAAAGATAATCATAAAATCTTACCCGTAAAAGACTTCCGCCTATACCGGAATTCCGGATTTCTCCTAGTGATCCCCAAGTTAATAAGTTTAATTTTTATATCTCACACGGACAGAGAAGGAAGAAAAAGGCTGATGCTAATTCAAAATTGTTTTGAATGGTAAGGGGCTTAGTATCTTTATTAAAGATCAACCACTGGAAATTTGCTGAAACCTCTATTTATAATGAAATGGAAATCCCCTCAAGTATATGCGAATTATTTTCTATATTCATTCTATCTTTGAAAGCTGCTCCTTGGTGACTGTTCTTTATTTTTATATTTCCTATGGTAAGGTCCAATGACTCTCCATGGTGATTGTATCTCTCTAATTTCTCGTATAACGAAAAGAATTTTAAGCGCCTGGTTTGGATCTCAGATTATGTTTTGGTCTAAAAAGATTTTAGAGAACAGTTATTCCTTGTATTTGATAAATACGACTCACGAGAGGGAGGATTCTATAAATTGGAGTTTTGATGAAAATGGTTGATGAGAAAGTTCATCACTTGGGAATACCCTAGTTTTTAAACTAATGTCCTTATAGTGGGGTAGAATTCTTGTGCAAGGCAACTTTTGCATTTGGGTTACTAAAAGCTTTAAACATATTTTATTAAGTGGGTTCAGGTTTGGGCTCGATTTCCTAAAAACATTTAAAAGTCAATGTTACTACCTTGCTTGGTTTACGTTTGAGAGGTATCCTGTATGTCAGGCAGTCATGCAGTTTGACAGTTGCCAAATGCACTAGTATGCATATGAAGTTGCACATATGTGGGCCATTGATGCTCAAGGCTAGGCCAAAAGATGATTTAGTCGGGCAGGAATGAGGGAATGAGTAGGGCAAACAAATATCTTGTAAGTCCATTTGATATTCATTTGTACCATGTAAGTTATATACTTCTAAATGTTAAATATTGAACAATAAAATAAAAGCTTAGCCTGCAACAAACATACAACTTCGAAATCATGGGAAGTTGGAAACAGAAATTCCGCAGGCTGACTGATGTTGATAGTGTAAGTGAATTTTCATACCTTGGTCTAAACGTTTTAGCGAAAAATGAACCCAAATGTTTACAACTTTCTATGTACATGGATATTCCTAAAATGATTATTAAATCGACTTTTACTCGTTTAGTTGGTTTAGTTTTCTTCATGCCTCTATTTATGGTTATGTGTTTCTTTCCTATCATATATGTTCTCTTTTAGTACTCATGCCGCTGATACAAAATTTCAAAATTGCAAAGTTGATTCTGCCTGGAATATTCAACTTATGAAATTTTCATGTATTTGGGATAGAGTACTCTGTCTTATGGGAAAATGCTTCGAACATGTGTAGGCTGTTCATATTTTATTTTCGACCTACACTATCCATGCAACACGCGATAACCTTTTAATTGTTGACTCTGCAGGATCCCTCCCAATATGCACGACTTCTTTCGAGTTTCGACACCTGGCGAGAACTCTCTTTCAGTATGGTGAGTGTAATCTTGATCATGCACATTTTCTCCTATACTGTCATCAGTCTGAAAGTATGGGATCTGTATCAAAAGGTGGAAAAGAAGGGTCAAAGTCTCAGTCAAGAGCACTTTCACAAACTCCCAGAGTTGGTTTGATTTTCACATCGCCGCCAGGGGAAAGGTTTCATTTCCTTAAATTTCCTGAAAGTGTTGTTGTTAAGGCCTCTCGACCACATTATGGACATCGATTTGGATTGGGCATGGCGATTGATCAAAATGATGGATCAGCAAAAAGTTCTTCTAATGATGCTAAACTCAGTGCATACGGAGGTAATGATACATCACATGAAAAGCTACCAAAGGCTCAACGGCTTGATACCTACCAAGGTATGACTAATTTACGGTGTAATGAAGAAGACATGTATGCTTGGAAAAATATGAGTCCTACTTTAGCCATCCAAGGGAAAGAGCTAAAGTTAGGACCACCTGTGCCAAATGTTGGTTCAAAGAGACAAATGCTGCACTTCCAGAAAAAGAATTCAGGACTGGTCGGCCAAGCCAAACTTTTCTGCCTTGACTTGACATTTGCTAATGCTATTGAAGATGCAATTCCTAACCTACGTGTATGGTCCACATCTTTCCTGTATTTTTACTTAGTATTTCCCGTCAATATTTAGTATTTCTTGATCATTGTGTTCCCCATTCATTAAGTTAACTAATGATTACTAATTGAATTAAGTTCTAAGAATAATCACAGTAATATATGGTTTGTATTGTAATATCCATGTTGTTATTTTTTTTCCCATTTATTACATTGCAATAGGATGTTTGGCTTTTATTTTGAGTTTTCATTTCATAGAAATTCAGTTGCGTGAACGATTGAACACTAATATGACACGAGTGGTGACACACTTTCTAGCTTTACTACTGTATGTTGGATTCCCATGCTATGTCTGGTATGTGTCTGACACGGAGATGTCATTGATATGACACCGAGTTTTGTCCCTATGCTTTCTATGTTCTAAATCTTGGTTATTGGGCAAGGGTGATCTCAGAAATTCAGAGAGAACTATTTTCTTAATGTGAATAAAACATGCAAGTTATGACATCATCCTTTAGTCCGGGTAATGTAGGACTAAAGTGAGGGATACAGTAATAGTTAATTGACACTCCCCCGCAAGCTGGGGCATGGATATTAATAACTTCCAACTTGGATAACAATCGAGCAAACAAAGATCGAGGTAGTGGTTTGGTGAGAATATTTGTCAGTTGAGCTGAAGAAGACATGTTGCACGACAACTCCACACCCCTCCCCCCCCCCCCCCCCCCCCCCCCCCCCCCCCCCCCCCCCCCCGCCGCATTATTTTTTAATGAATAAAGTACTAGTCTATCTCGATATGTTTAATCCTTTCATGAAAGACTGAATTCTTAGCGATATAGATAGCAACTTTGTTGTCACACTAGAGAGAAGTTCAAGAAGAGGAGGTAACTCCAAGATTCGTGAGTGAGTTGAGCCAAATCAACTCAAAGACAACAAATGCTATGGCTCTATATTCAGCCTTAACAAAAGAATGAGCAACTACATCATGCTTCTTACTCCTACATTTAACCAAATAATCTCCCATGAAGACAAGATAACCGTTGGTAGAGCAACGTTCATCAACTTATCCAGCAAAGTCAATATTTGCAATGGTTGTGAAAGACACTGTAGAAGGTCTGTGGAGAAGGCCCTGTTTAGGAGCTCTCTTTGAAAGGTCAAATAATTCTATATATACTGGCTAACCGTACTCACACCATAGGCAATGTATGGATGTGTGATAATAAGATAAATTAGCTTCCTAGCTAGTAAGTCTATAACGTCCTGATTTAGATAAAAGATGATTCAATAATGAGCTCAATGTGGATAGTTTGACTACGGAATCCCTATGTGTGTCAACTGATATGCAACCTAGGAATCCTATAGAAGCTCTAATGCATATTTGTGTTGAGAAAGCTAGAATTGTTCGTGTTAAGTATAAGTATTATTTGGCTTTAGTCCTACATCGGGTAGAGACAATGAAAGCTATATATATGTATTCACTCAATCAATGAAAGCTATCCCATTATTCTATTCTATATAGTATCAGAACCAAAACCTAGCTCTCTGATTCCAGCCCCCCTCCTCCGCAGGCCGACAACCCCAAACCCCCATCTCCAATTTCGACCTCCTTCCCACTTGCCCACTATGTTATCCGGACTCTCCACTTTAAGGAGAAGTACCGGTGTCGACTCAATAGAAAATGGGTATGGATATGGAATCCGTATCCAATCTTCCATGGTGACAATCGGAAGACTGGTAGTGAAGTAGATAGTTTATTTTAATATGGTAATGATGTAGATAGCTTATTTTAATATGATATATTGGTAGTAAAGTAGTACGGGAGCTTAGGGCTGCAAATGAGCCTAGCCGTTCGTGAGCTGCTCGAAGCTCGGCTCGATGAAAGCTCGTTTGAGCTCGGTTCGTTTACTAAACAAGCTGAGCTCAAGCTTCATTTTTGAGCTCATTTAATAAACGAGCCAAGCTCAAGCTTAGAAGTACTCGGCTCGTTTGAGCTCGTGAGCTGGCTCATTTATGAGCTTGCGATCTGGCTCATTTAAAGCTCGTTTGTTCTTTGTTGAATTATATATATATATATATATATATATATATATATATATATATATATATATATATATATATGCAAATGACCTCTAGCCTAGTGGTTAAGAGAGATGCATGCGGCCCAAGTGGTCGGGAGTTCGAGCCTCAGTGGAGGCAAGTTCGCCACAAGTACCCATTGCTTCAAATATATATATATATATATATATATATATATATATATATATATATATATATATATATATATATATATATATATATATATATAAGAGTTATATGAGATGGGAAACCCTAAGGGAGCATTGATCGAGAGCAGCGGGGGTCCCCTCCATGGGACCCCGGTGCCGCGGGAAGGAGTGGACCAGCCGGCGGCGGCGCCCAGGCCGGGGCCGGCCCGACTGGTGGTGTTGCGGCCCAATCGGGCGGGGGCGGAGTCTCCCTGATGTGCGCAGGAACTTCGTCGAGCGCTAGCGGCCACGCTGGCGCGGACGCCCAGGCACGCGGGGGTGGCCAGGCCGCTGTCACGACGGTTGCGGGAGCCGGCAACGGGGCTCAGGCGGGCGGAGGTGGTGGCCAGGCTTCTGGCCGGTCGGGCGCGGGCGTCCAGGAAGGGGGGCGGGCAGCTGCAGGCGTCCGCCGGCGGAGGCAAGGGTACCGGTGGTGGTGGCTACTCTGACGACGGTACGGGTCATGGCCGGAAGGGTCATAGCGAAGGCCGGGGCGGGCAGATGGCAGTTGTCGGGGAAGGATCGGCGGAAAAGACGGCTCATTGTGTTCCTGATATAACTGGAACACCGGGCTTCCAACCTGGATCTGGATCCGGATCTCAGGGGGAGCAAGATGCAGGAGGCGGCTGGACTACGGTTACGAGACGCTGGAGAGCGAAGTCTAGAGGCAAAGTGGGGGGGGGGGGGGGGGGCGTGCAGAGCCACCAAAAGCCGCGCGTCTTTGATGGCAGACGAGCGGGAGAGGGGTTGGGGGTCGAGGGCTGCGACTCGGGGCATTGCGACGTCTACTGGGAGAGCAGTGGGCTGGCATCCCAAGGTAACTTCGGCGAAAAAAGGAAAGGGCATAATGGTTGACCGGGGGGTCAGGGGCCAGGGCCATCTCCATCTGATGTCGTCCCTCCCCCACAAGGGACGTCCCCCCGACCTGCGGGGAGGTCCTGGGCTGATATTTGCAAACCGGTGGGTCCTAAAAGTCCCACCTCTATGGAGTTTGTGCCGCCGAAGAAGGTGGGGAGTGGTTTTCGGGGCTCGTTCCCAGCAGAGGAGATTGAGAAGGTGACAGTCTTCTGGGAAAACACGATTGTTCTATATGTCCTGGGAAACAGGCCATTCTACGGTCATAATCAGGGTTATGCGGCACGTATCTGGCAGCCTAAAGGCAGTATGGAGTTCTTTGCTAGAGAAAATGGCTTCTATTATGTGAAGTTTGGGCTAGCGGAAGATGTCACCAAGATCCTGCAAGGAGGTCCGTGGACGTTTGATGGCAGGCTGATCATACTGAAGGAGTGGACGCCTGAGTTGCGATGCGAGAAGGAAGTCCTGAATGCTATCCCTGTATGGATTCGCTTTCCGGAGTTCCCTGTGCGGTTCTGGAGCATTCTCCTGCTGATACGACTAGCGAGCTTGGTGGGCACTCCGATCAAGGCTGATGATGCTACAACCTTTCGATCGAGGCTGATGTATGCCCGAATATTCGTAGAGATTCGGACTGACGGGGAGTTGCCGAGTTTTTTGGAGTATGAAGTACCTTCTGGAGAGGTTCTAACCCAGAAGGTGGAGTACGAATGGGTTCCACCAACCTGTTCACATTGCGCTTACTTCGGTCACCTGGACAGTTCATGCCCGTCATGAGGGGCTCAACCAGGGAGGTTGTAACTCCACTTTCCTATTTTTGAGAAATTAAAGTTTTCTAATAAAAAATAAGTTTAGTTTTAAATAATAAATATTGTGATTTATACTTTCGGAGGGAATTAATTAGGAGTAGGAAATTTTAAATTTTGAAAGTTTTGTTATAACAAACTTGGGCCCACTCTTTCTAACTGAATTTCTACATTCAGTTTAATATATAGAAAGAAAAGGGGGTTTTCTGTAAATTTACTTAGAACCGGGGGGGGGGCTGTTTTGCAAAAACTCCTGAGCGGGGGGACTTATTTGAATATATCACATTTCCTTTTTATTTAGGCAATTTATAGGGGCACCTCCACATTTACTAAGGGACAGCCCTTACTTAGGGGGCAGCCCATTTGGTGGAGATTCTACTAGGGGGCAGCCCAAATTTTACTAGGGGGCAGCCCAACCCCCCAAACTCAAATTTTCTATTCATTTCATCATTTCCTCTCTCTCTCCTCCAAAAGAAAAAGAAGAAGAGCTCTCTCTCCTTCTCCCTAAACCCTAGAAAATTCTCCTCCACCACTCTAATCCTAATTCCTCCACCAAATTTCTTTCAAGAACACTCCCACATTCGACGAGATGACACGCAAGTCGAAGAAATCGGATTCTCGGTATGTTTTTCCCTAATTTCTTCAACAATTTTCTACATTTTATTCGAAACCCTAGAATAGTTTTAATTGTCTAAAAACTTTTGATAATTTAGGTTTAGAATGTCTTTAGGGTTTATGAATGCCATTTTCGAACACGACAAACCCACAATTTCTCTTAAAACCCTAACCCTAGAAAACGACAAACTAGCGAGTCGTTTGTCTATTGGCCGAGTACAGTAGGACTGCCAAGCTTGTGGCAGTCCACATGTAAACAAGGACTGCCACAGGCCTGGCAGTCCTCTTTCAATATAGGACTGCCAGGACTGTGGCAGTCCTTGTTTACAAGTGGACTGCCACATGCTTGGCAGTCCTACTGTACTTAGTTCTGGGGGTGGAGGATAGGGGGTAAGAGTTCTATTTTAGTTTGCATTAGTTATTAATTGTACGGTCGCACAATCCAATGTTCTATAGGGGTAACAGTCCTCCGAACGCACCAAAAAGAATACGCCCCACCGCGTCAAAGCGGAAGGAACGCGCGGAACGTCCTCTTGAACGTCCGATTACAATTTTCGAACCGGAGCGCCAAGGTCGGGCTGGGACACGGAGACCCCCACCGGTTGCACAAGCTCGGTCGAAGCAACGAGCTCGTACTCCTTCTTCTTCTTCCAGTGATGACGACGACGTGCCAATTAGCCAACTCCTGCCACCCCGTCAAGCTGGTTCTGCTCCATCTGAGGAGGCCGGTCCTTCTGAGCCGCCTGTCCGCCCGCCAGGTTGCTCAATGTTGGCTTCTTTTGAGAACCATATTGCATATGCAATATGGAAGGACCCGGTATGTACATTACTTTTGTAAGCTAGCAGTTTAGTATATGATATCTATATGTATTTCATATGTTTTATGTTTTTATATGTTGTTTGATATACAGAGGACATATCGTATGCTTAGGGCTGTGAGTCACGGGAAGAAAACCGTGTCTTGGCCGTTTAGAAGCTTACCGGAGGCCGTTCAGGAGAAAATCGTACCGAGCGGTTTGCATAATTTGGCTGATTATGCCTATAGGACAATGGATAGTGCCCTAATATCCGCCTTTGTGGAGAGATGGCACCCGGAGACCAACACGTTTCATCTCCCATGCGGAGAGATGACCATTACACTTGACGACGTGTACCAGATACTGGAGCTACCAGTTACCGGTCGCGTCATGACCAAAGAACATTACAGAGATAAAAAATCGACAAAATGGTACTCGAAGATCGTCAAGTTTGTCTCAAGTAACCTTGGACTTGAGGAAACTAGTTTTACAACTCTCCCGGGCTTTAAGAAATCATATGGAATTCCTCTGTCATTTCTGGTGGAGCACTTCACGAATATGGAATTGGATGAGGATGATGATGAGTTGGTCGACGCGATGGCCCGTGCTTACATGCTGTTCGTCCTAGGAACGGTGGGCATTTCGGACAAGTCTGGAACCTCGATACATGTGAGGTACATGCTCAATTTATTGTCCGTGGATGACTTCATCGATATATCGTGGGGTAGCGGTATTCTCGCCTATCTTTACCGCGAGCTCGGCATCGCATCCCGTGTCGGGACTAAGACAATTGCTGGATGCCAGACTCTGCTACATGTAAGAAAACTTTCAACGATTTAATCTCGTATACTTCATTTTGTTGTTTATATTTTGTGACTATTAACTTATAAATTGATTAGGCATGGATATACGAGCACTTTCCGATGCTCAGGCGGGGTGACCAGAACCCAATCTATTTTGAACACCTTCCTAGAGTGGCTCGATGGAGGCCGGCCCAGGTGGAAACCAAAGATTGGCAAATCCTGGCTTCCATTCGTGAAGTACTTGACAATTTGGTACCAGAAGAGGTAATAAATTGGGACCAACCTTATTTTTTCATGTTAAGTTTTTTTTGCTGTTAACTGTTTTCCTACAGATATTTTAGGATCCATATCGGGATTTGCGCGAGGGGAGTCGTGCCATCCAACAAGTTTCTTTATTTCATGGCATGATCACATGCTATGATATCACGGAGCCGTACATGCCTGATCGTGTACTTCGGCAGTTCGGCTTCGTACAAAGTGTGCCGAAGCGCACACTACAGATGTTGGAACCTCCCCGCGGGACCCAACCATTGAACTACAAACCGGCGTATTTCGACTGGGTGACCGACTTCTACTGCGAGTGGCAAAGGCACCTGCTTGGGGAAGATGAGAGTCAACCGGTCACCCAGATGGCCGACTGCAGCGAGGACTACATGCCGTACTTCCGGCGGGTCGGACATCCCAAGTTGTTGAACCCTACAAACCCGGGTCCCGCGGCCGTAGTAGCTGTTGGAAATCTTCCTTCGAAAAACATCTTGTATGCTTCATTGGTGAAGATGGTGAGTTCCGCATTAGTAGTTAGTTCGAGATTTTCATGTTTGTATACTAAATTCAATTATACTTTCATTTACAGTCTAGAAGGGCGAAGGAACTGGCCAAGACACTTCGGAGCGCTTGTCAAAGTGACACTAGTGTCTTGGTCGACACTAGTACCTTGGTCGACAACGAGCTTGAGCGCATCGACGACGAGGTTGAGTTCCCATTCATGCATAATGCGGAGTCTCGTTCGAAGGTCCGCCATGATATGTAGTATGATTGTCTGAAGTTGGGTATTTTGGATGTTGATATTTTTGGGTGTCGAACATGTTGTTGGATACTTGTGTTGAAATATTTTTGGATGTTGATATTTTTGGGTGTCGAACATGTTGTTGGATACTTGTGTTGAAATATTTTTGGATGTTGATATTTTTGGGTGTCGAACATGTTGTTGGATACTTGTGTTGAAATACTTGTATTGGTTATGTGTTGGATACTTGTGTTGAAATACTTCTGTTGAATATGCCACCCCCCTGGCACAGAGAGTTTCAATTAGGACTGCCACCCCCTGACAGTCCTATACAAAAGGAGGACTGCCAGGGTGCTGACAGTCCTAATTGAAACATGCTGTTACAACAAGTTTTAATTAGGACTGCCAGCACTCTGGCAGTCCTTCATAAGCGTAGGACTGCCAGGGGGTGGCAGTCCTATTTGTGAGTCATTAAATTAATATTTGTTTGCGATTCTAAAATTTTGACAAAACTGCTAAAACGGGGGTCCAAACATCATTTTTTTGCGATTCTAAAATTCCGGAAGGCCGTCTAACGATGAAGCTGTTACTTTCAGCCTCCTCGAAGATACGCTCGTTTTGGGACAAACAGGACCTCGTTTCGACCTCCCAGTCAAAAGTTATGGCCCTCCAAAGTTTCAACTGACCATAAAATACAGGAGAAATGACCATTCTCCGTGTAAATTAACACGGAGAATGGCATTCTCCGTGTTTTTAACACGGAGAATGGACATTCTCCGTCTTAATTTACACGGAGAATGGTCATTCCAGTGTTAAAATGCAGGAGAATGACCATTCTCCGTCTTAATTTACACGGAGAATGGACATTCTCCGTGTAATTTAGCACGGAGAATGGCCATTCTCCGTGTAATTTAGCACGGAGAATAGCCATTCTCCGTGCTAAATTACACAGAGAATGTCCATTCTCCGTGTAAATTAAGACGGAGAATGGTCATTCTCCTGCATTTTAACACTGGAATGACCATTCTCCGTGTAAATTAAGACGAAGAATATCCATTCTCCGTGTTAAAACACAGGAGAATGGCCATTTATATAACAACAAGTTTCAATTAGGACTGCCAGCACCCTGGCAGTCCTAATTCAATGTAGGACTGCCAGGGGGGTGGCAGTCCTAATTCACAGAACATTTCATCTAGGACTGCCACACACAGGACAGTCCTTCACATGTGTTGGACTGCCCTGTGTGTGGCAGTCCTAGATGAATTGTTCTGTGATCAAATCACAGAACATTTTAGCAAGGACTGCCACACACAGGACAGTCCAACACATGTGAAGGACTGCCCTGTGTGTGGCAGTCCTAGATAAATTGTTCTGTGATCAGATCACAGAACATTTTAGCAAGGACTGCCACACACAGGGCAGTCCAGCACATGTGAAGGACTGCCCTGGGTGTGGCAGTCCTAGAAAAGACAACACCTGGATAAAAGTAACACACATGTATGACACACATGTATAGCACCCAAATAAAACACATGTATAACACCCAGATAAAAGACATATAACACATGGATAAAAGTAAGAAACATATATTGGACTTCATATTTCATAGTTTAATGTATACAAAAGTGGTCCTCTATAACCAAAATGCCAAAATGTATACAAAAGTGGTCCTCCATATAACACATTGATACTCAGTCGATTTCGACGTCACAGTGGTCAGCAGGTAAGTCTCTTGGCTCCTCAAACTTCAACAACTTCTTACAATGGTCGATTTGATGAGCGAAAGGTGTGGTCCAAGCTCTGGCTTCGACCGGTGCTCTTTTGTACCAAACTGTTGAAGGTGGAGGAATCGGAGAATGACCGATCATCTTTAGTATGACGAAGTGATCACCGATGTGACCTATAGTACATAGGTTAGAATGTCCGTGGTCCGGCGGAGGTGCGCACATCGGAAAGAATGTTTCTCTAATACCCATCGAGAAAATTATGAGAGGTATCATGTACCTATTGGCAAATAAATAGCCGGCAGACGGGACTGACATGTAGTGGTCTGTCCCGGTAACACTGTCGGTGCAAGGGATACTTAACAACAAACTTGCAACCGTTTCTTCGCTTAGGAGACGGGAGTAGAATGGAAGATGAGTCTCTAACTCCTCGTACAGCTCCTGCCTCACCCGTCTCCATCCGTCTTTGACATCATAGCCAAGATGTCTTACAAGCACATGGAATCCACAATGGCCATCACCGGGGACTTCGACAATAGAACAAATGTATCGACGAACCTCAGGTTGGAATTTATCAATATACAAACTCAGTGTTTGGTTTGCAACGGTATCTTCTCTTGGGTGGTCCATTTTCTCCATTTTTTGGCGAATGACAAGCTTGCCCTTCCGTGCGGGCGGAGCTTGCTGTAAGCTTCGTTTAACATGCTCAAAGTACGATGGATCTCTTCTAGTTGACTCCAGCCTTCTCTTCTGTGAACTAGTCAATCTTGTTTGAGGCCTGCCTTTAGGATTGGAAACAACGGTCAGCTCATGCATTGTACTAGTGACTGGACATGCAATTTCTTGGATTTTAAGCTCAATGGACTGCCGCTCCGCTGCTACTGAGGCTAACCACCTTGCGTGGAGAAGTTTCAGTTGTGGCAAAGAGAAGAAATCATCGTCCGTCTTCACCACAGGCATCATAGACAACTGCCTCCAACGTTGATCGACTGCTTCTACTAGAATAGGAATGGATTCACGGCGATATTCATTAATCTGATGTGCACAAGGGAGTCCCAGTGTATGTCGATGTACACACCCGCAAACTTGGGGATCAAACCCGACATCCTTCGACCTTTCAATCTCATCACATATTAATGTCAATGCCGTGTGTGATACCACGCGAACTAAAGCATCTAACATTACATTCCTTCTATGCTCATGCTTGACTATATTTAAGCTCATCTCAAATGATGCCTTAATTTCATTCACCGTCCGGCCTACCATAAGATGTACAGCTTGCCAAACAGAGACAAAGTTGCCGAGAGATGATTTTAGTTGTCTCTTCACTACAGAGTGTGCTCCTTCGACACGGTTGGTAGTTGTCGTGCCGTAATGCTTCACCAAATTCGTCCATGCTAAGACGAAGTGTTCTTTGTGTGGTTCAATCCATGTATCTTTGATGTATGAAATGCATGCCGGCTCCCTTGCCTCCCACTTTTCTTTGAACATGTACCATGCGGCGTCGTAACTGTCAATCGTAGAGGCTTGCCACACACAATTCCAGTCATTGGAGAATTCTTGAAAATTTTGCATGTCAATTTTACCTTCCTCCTTCTGAAACTTCAACTTACATTGGGCTTCAATATTTCGATTGACATGCCAAGTGCATAGCAATGTATCCGCTTGAGGAAAAACAATGTGAATAGCATTAATTAGGGCATACTCTCTGTCGGTCACAAGAACTGACGGCTCTGTATGACCGCTGTAGAGTGTTTTCAGTTTCTCCAATGCCCATGTGTAGTCTTCAAGTTTTTCACTCTTCATGAAGCAAAATGCCATCGGGAATGTTTTCAGAGTAGAGGTGAATCCGACAATATGAAGGAGAGGCATCTTGAACTTGTTGGTCTTGTACGTGCAATCAAGGACTAACACGTCGGCAAAAGACCTGGCCAGACTTGTGCAATCTGGATGAGCCCAAAAGATTGAAATTACTTCTTTACTCTGGGGATGTGTTCTATGGAACTCAACGTAATGATTATCGGCAAGCAACTTCAGCACTTCTTGCATCGCCATTCTTGATTTGGTCCGGACAGCGTTCGAAGAAGATAGGGCGTTGTATATTGACCTCATCGTAGACAAGTTCTTCTCATCTTTATGCCGTATGACTGAATATATTTGTCTCGGTGCAACACCGAAAATGGACAAGTCTTCGGCTATCTTCTTCTCCGTAGGATTCAACCGTCCGACATACGGATGACCCAATAGTGTCTCGAAAATCTCATGATTGTGGGTTCCATTCTTCACTTGTACTGACCACTTCCCTTCTTCTTCTTTTCTAATCTGGATCGTGAATGGACAACCACATTTCCTCGTTCCAGCTTTCTTTCTTGGAATTTTATTTTGGATAACTGTGTCTTTCTTGTGCGATCTGAACACACCACCTCTTTCACAGCCAACCATCAGACTTTGTCATCCCGGGCAATTTCGGGCCGATCTGGATATCACTAGAACCAACTTGTTTTCCCGTCCAACTTCTCGACACCATTGTACCGCATCGTCGCTTGATTGAAACGAAAGATCGGTCCAAAATAAATGCCCTACATCGATTGCAATTGGAGCATGTACCGCAACCTCGGAAGATTGCAAGTCCTACAATAGAAGTTAAAAGTCAAAACTAAACAACTACATAAAGCGTATTATTATTTATAGAGGAGTCTGTACTTGGTCACAAGTTGAGACACTTCAAGCGTATCTGTCTGCAACATATAATCCTTAGTTCTCTAAAATTTAGTTATAAATGTAATATAGTTATCCTTAGTTCTCTAAAATTTAGTTATAAATGTGATATAGTTGCTACTTGAAAGTAACATCATAATGCCCAGACACAAACGGTGGTGAACCCATAAATAGTGAAATTCTTGCTTTAACATATATCTGACATAATGAAATTCTTGCTTAATTTTACATTAAGCTTACAAGTTCTCAGTTTCAATTTTAGATATAAAGAAATGTTAACGTGGTATTATATGTTTGGTTCTGTTGCTATGTTTTCACTTTTCAACCTAGTGAGTGCAAAATGAGAATTTAACTTTGAAAGGTTTTCATATTTCCTTGTCATATTTCCTTGGACACAGAGGACTGCCACAAATGTGGCAGTCCTTCACATATATAGGACTGCCACATCTGTGGCAGTCCTATATATGTGAGGGACTGCCACATTTGTGGCAGTCCTCTGTGTCAAAGTCCAATTTTTGACCCGAAGTAAATGTTAAGTGTAGTTACCACGAGGGTTTCCGATGCGTCGAAGTGTTCTTCGGAAGTTGTGGGAGGAGAGTATCCAGCATTTGATGGTCCCGGTTGTTCCATTTTCTATTTTTTTCTACATTAAACACAAAGTTCAACTTTTATATGTAAAATTTAGGTTAAAACTAAAAATATTACACAAAAATAAATTCGACGACTTACAAATTAATGGGAGAAGTGATTGAGACTGTATTCTACCATAAATTTTAGGTTGGGGGACAATTTCACCTAGCTAGGGTTAATTATAGGTTTATATGAGGAGGAGAAAAAAGGAGTGGAGGAAGAGAAGTAGTAGAGGGAGGAAGAAAGGGAGAGATGAAATCTAAAATGAAATTGGCTTATATAGTGTTTTTTGGGCTGCCCCCTAGTAAAAAAACACAATGGCAAACTTGTAATTTTTTAGAAAAAATTTTGGGTTGCCCCTAAGTAAATGTGGAGGTGCCCCTATAAATTGCCTTTATTTAACCGAGTGGAGAGAGAAATGAGAACTCGGCCTCATTTTCTTCTCCTCTTCCCGAGAGTTCTTCCCCAATTCCCGAGCGCTAGACCTAATTTTCCGGCGACGACTATGACAGCGGCGATCGAGCGAGCTCCGGCGACTTGGCGCACCAACCTTCGGCGAGCACTCTCCGATGGCGAGCAGCGGTCGATTTCTCCAGTTCGGCCTATGTAGCATTTCCTCGACGATTTCATCACTTCGACTCCGACAACAACTCTGAGGTGAGCTTGTCGCAAGTTCTCCTGTTGATATTCACTTCTCCATTCTCAGATCTGTGCTTGGTGTGTTTCAATTCAAGGTTGATCGATCGACCGTGACAACCGCTTACTCACTGCTCGATTGCACGAGTAGATCAGTGGGTTTGATTTCCTTTTTCCGGATCGACGATAGTTATTCAATCCAGAAGTTCGGGTGAGTCGATCTACCCTTCGATTTGATTTTCAATTTTTAGCTATAGCCGCTGAGTTTTATATTTTGAAATAGGTTCGGGAGAATTGATCGAGCTTTCGGGACTTGCTATTCTTTGGGACTCTAAATTCTTAGGTAAGCATTTTGATCATTTCCGATCTCATTCAGATTTGAGTCTCGGATCTGTTAATTGATCGAATGTTGTTTTCCTGTTTAAAGTTTGTTAGAGAGTTTTTGGAGGGGCTGGTGATTAATTTGGGAATTCAAGTTTGAGTTCGATTCTCTTAAACTGTAAGTTACGTCGTGTTTGTGATCCATTCTTGGGGGGGAACAATTAGTGTCTGGACTTTAATCTTTGTCTCTGTTGTTGGTTGAGAACGTCACAGTGACAATTTTTGATCTCGTCTGGATTCGAGAGAGGACTGATACTTTGGATCAAGTCTTCTCGTATTGGAATTTCCTTCAGGTATGAATGCTATCTCTCCGTTAATTCATGTCATTTCGTTTCTGTCTTTTGAGTTGGGTGTTGGCCAGGATCGACCGTGGTGGTGTGATCTGTGTTCGTGTTCCGGTAATTCAAGTCCGTTCGTGTTGATGTGTTCGTTGGAGTTGTTTTATTACTCTTGATTGCATTGTTTTGCTGCCGAACCAAGGAGAGTGTTGTGGCTCAAGTCGGGACCTAAGCAGAGTTGGGGTCGTGTTTTGAACCGAGAGTGTCGTGGCGTGTCCAGGGATGGGTTCAGTTTGGCGTGTCCAAGGATGAGTCCAGCTCGTGTCTTTTTTATCCTTAAATAGAATTGTATTCTCTCTTTATTTTGATTTGTATATTTTTGAATTGATTGGTTTTCTTTCAAGTTAAATTTGTATAAGTGTATTTAGAAAATATCTTGGTTGTTGTGACTATGGGTTCAGTCCTTTGATTCGAAAACTGTTGGTCAAATTCATTATTGCAGGTGAGTCAGATTCAGACTCATTTTGCTTGTTATGGACAATTATACAATGGAATGGCAGAGTTATATATATATATATATATATATATATATATATATATATATATATATATATATATATATATATATATATATGTGCTGGTTGATTTAAGACTACTGTGGAGTGGAGTTTTACCTAATCTTGAGTTTCAAATTGTTTGTCATTTTTTAGTATAGTGTATATGAGTTGTAGTATGATTCTAGTAGTATGTTTTCAACAATCAGGATTATGGAGTTTTGGGCCAACAATGTGGAGTTCAAGCCTACTAAACTATTGATAATAAATAGTTGTCTACTCCTAAGAAAACCTTAAGTTGATTTTTGGAAACCTGTCATTTAAGTATTGTTTATGTCACCTTAATGTAAATTTTCATAATGCAACTTGTAATTAGACTTGGTTAGGAAAGGGGTGGTCTGATATTGCATTTAATTATTAAATTAAAGGTGTTTTATTAGAAATAGTTGAAGTTTAAGTATTAAATAGATATTGGGTATAACTTGACCAACTTGTATCAATATTACTCAGGAGGACATCCAGCTCCATCTAGTACCCTTGATTTTTCGGAGCAAGGCAAGTACTTTTCTACGGTCTTGTGCATTTACATATCTTGTACTCTTCTTGTGACACGTCTTGACACGATATCCTGTACCATGTACTCCTGTATTTCTTGTTCTTGTACTTGTGTCGGGTGAGGAAATACACTAGCTATGTGACCAAACTCCGGTTACTATATTCATGTAGATAGCTTAGGCCTCGCATCGTGCACGCGGCCCTAAGCCGTACCATATTCATGTACTCCTGTACATGCTCCTGTACTCACCCCAGCCGGTCACATAGGCTAGTTGTATTTCAAACATGGTGCACTTGTCATGTCTTGTACTTCAGGATTATAGTTTCATTCTTGTACATTACATTTTCTGTACTTTACATTTTCTGTACTTTATATTCCTGTACTGTAGTTCCTGTACTTTATCTCCTGTACCTACTTTCCTGTACTTTTCTGTTCATTTCCTGTATTTCATTTTCATGTACTCATGTACTCATTTCCATATCATGTTCTTGTTCATTACCTAGAACTGTACTTTGCTCCGCTCCTAACTAGGATATGTTGCAGGTGAGTTGGAGGCTCTGTGTGATACATATTATGGCCGAGAACTAGTAGATGCAGTAGAGCCAGCTGGAGTAGCTCTTGACTTAGAGGGTGCTGAAGCCTAGTGCATTACCTTAGTAGTTTCTATATTTTCCTTGTATTGAGACTACCAGACTTATTTTAGCTGGATGAATGTAATAACTTGTAGACTTGTACTTTACTTTGATTCTGGGATACGTTTATAGATGCTGTGATCTGTACTTGTCATGATCATCTGGTTAGATTTCCCTAGATTGGTACAATTTACTTCGTCGTGTCTAACGACAAAGGCTAGGCGTGTCCGACTCGTGTCCGATTATTCGGGAGCGGGTCGTGACAGAGGTCCACGCCCTCTGTTCCTACTGAGGCGTCAGGTTCTTCATGGACGACGGAGCCTTTATCCGGGGAGGACAAAGTGGATGATATCATGCAGGAGGGAGACCGACCGATGGAGGCCGTGAGTGATCCGAGCGTGACTGTGCCAGCCCAGTCGGTTCTCGCTCGTGGAACGATGATCATCTTCTCGGCGCAGAGGAGTATGGTCACCAGAGGCATGGTGGCTTCGGATAGAGCAGAGCGGGGAGATGGCGGACCATCTGCGGAGAAATTCTACAGTAGGAAGAGACATGCTGGGCCACTACGAGATAGCTCCCCAAGGGAGGGGGGACAACACACAGATAGGGATGAGGCACTGTGTGTGGCCAATCCGGCTTGGGCCTCGATGCTTACCCAGGTTGCGCCCCAGAGTGACCATATAGCAGGGACGGAGGAGGATATGACAGAGACGGATGTGGTACCACCCCCGGGTACCAGTCCTAGTGACATTCAGGGGAATCTCTTCCTTATTAATTAATGGCTGTTATCGTCTGGAATGTGAGGAGGGCGTGTTCGCTAGATAGATGGAGGAAGATTTGTGGGGTATTACGCAGAGAGAGGTGCGACATCTCTGTCCTGCTGGAGACCAAGATCAAAGGGGAGCAGACTCTGACTCGCCGGACCCCATCTCTATGGGCCCAAATTCACAACTTAGCTATCTGTGACATGGCTAGGATCTGGGTTAGATGGAACACCAAGTCTTAGGATGAAGACTTGATCTTGTTGACGGAGCAGCTGATTGCTATCTCTTTCACTAACAAGGGTGGTTTTCGGTTCCTACTGGGCACGGTCTACGGCCATAATGACAAGCGGCGGCGGGTGACCTTGTGGAGCGACATTACCAGGGTTGTTGCTGTTGCAGACTCCGCATATTTGCCTCTTCTCATGATGGGAGACTTCAATGCACTGCTACACAGAGGGGAAAATGGGCAAAAAATCGATTCCTAATCCGGTGCTGTCTGATTTTCAGAGTTGTCTTCTTCAGGCTGGGCTCCAGGGGCTGACTCGCTCGGGATTTATCTAGATTTGTGTCACGCCCCAGTACCGAAATACGGGGATGGACGTAGTCCAGCTACACCGTATAAGGTACGAATACGCTATACGGCGATGACGGCTGTCAAGTCTTGCTGGGTATCCTAGCATGCAATCAATCTATGGCCTAAATCCGATCTCATGTCCACAGGCAAATCACAATGAAACAACATCAAGAGAGATAATCATATGGAAAGCAGGGAATACTCATATAAAAATCAGGAATCTGCAGTACAGAATAATAATGTAGACTAGCATACCTTCCCACAGTTCCTAGCATGGTCGGGAACTAAGCACATCCTCCAAGTCGAGTCTGGAAGATCCACAGGGTCGGTCTCAGGCAATCTGGGAACAATCCAGGGTTGGTCAGGCCAACCGCAGCAAGTACCAGAAAGGAAGGATCAAGGACGGGCGAAGAAAACCAGCATGATAAAATGTGACAGAAATAGCATCTAAAAACAGTAAATAAGGTAAAGGATCGTGCGGTACCAACGCACGATTACAGAATATAAGGCAGCAATCCAACTACCAATACGTAAGTAACCAACAATCATCACAGTCATCCTAACATCCACTAATGCTTGCATCGCCAACTGGAACTCGTAGACTGTCATCGGAACAGTAACTCACCCCTACATCAAACAAGAACAAGGGAATGAATTACCGTACCGGGACAGCGTTACGTGCCAGCCAGCTTAGCAAGCAACAAGCCATACAATTATATAAATAAGCGGCCACTCAAATGCCTACGGCTGTCTATGTTGAGGTTGGGTTACCCCAACAATGCAATATAGGAATCCTCAGATCGTGCCGTCCCAGCAGGGCTAGCGAGGCCAAGTATAGCATGTAAGAAGAGCACCGATCCCTCGTAAGGCCACCGGGCTTGCATGTCACCACCGGTCCCTCGTAAGGCTACCGTGTCGAGCATGCCATGTATATAATGTATAGTACATAAGTAGCCGGATATTGCCATCCCCTAGTACGAA
The DNA here is from genome assembly GCA_029216955.1 of Iris pallida. Lineage (NCBI taxonomy): Eukaryota > Viridiplantae > Streptophyta > Magnoliopsida > Asparagales > Iridaceae > Iris > Iris pallida. The sequence continues at coordinate 4,208,750 of JANAVB010043019.1, forward strand.
TGGTAACAATATCCGTGGCGGCCAGCCTGCAGGTCATGACTAATGTCTGGGATAAGGCTGGTAATACACGATCTCGGGATTCCGTTTTCCCCCCAATGCTTCTACCAGTTTAAGTTGCCTAGATTAAACATACATTTATCCGGAATCACATGCCGTGGTCACATGATCATCCTCCTAGATGTCGCACCTCAGTACGAGAACGCTAAGTAAGAATCAACCTCGGCACCTATAGTCCCAGTTGTGATCCATCCTTAGTGCTATGCAACAAACAAGCAAGCAATCCTAACCACGCTAAGACTATAGGCCAACTACCAGATACCCGTGCAGGTAATCATATAATATAGCTAGAATATCAAGATGGCGTCGCAATGCCATACAATCATGGAAGTAGCACCTCAAAGTGCCAATAGACAAAGGGCACCGCAGTGCAAGGTCAGGGCCAGTACCTCAAAGGGTAAGCTGGACTTATAGCACGGATACAGGTAGTCGGGTCTGGGACAAGGACAAATCTGTCAGTCACAAGAAGTTATCTGCCCACATCGTGGTATGGATATCAGGTCAAGTACAAGATCAGAACCTCTACTATAATAACATCTCAAGCATATATGGGAGCCTACGGCTCCAATCATCAAGTCGGTCTATCCACCAGATCAATCTATCAAGTGCCACCCCTCTACGATGGAATCAATATCATGTCAGGAAGGTCAATAACCAAACACCAAGCTAATCACTATAAGCAATGCTAGGCCCTCTGGCTCACAAGAATCCTCCAAGTCAATGATCATGAACCACTAGAAAATGAGCCCCTCAACTACCAAGACATAGCAATCAAACCAGGTTTCTCCAACTACCGGAATACACAAAGGTACCAGGTTTTGGGCGTTTGGGAAGTCGAGTAAAAATCATATAATAATGCCCTCGATATTCTCCTCGTTCCGCAAAATATTCGCACCAGTATCAAAATCCAAAAGTCCTCAAAGACATATCTGATCAACTTAGAACATCACCAAAGAACTAGCAACACTATCTAAGAATCCACTTAGTCTACCATAATCACTATCTCAATATCATATCTCCTCATAGTCAATCGTCGAATAAGATCATAATTCCAACACATGGGTCAACACTAATCAACACCGTCAGAAGATGGCAAGGATTGTGTGAACCACTCTGGATCAGATCCACAACCCTTAAACCAAACAAGGACCAGGCTTGCAGACCTTCACCCGAGTAGAACCGCTCTCCTTACACAATCCGGCGGACATGACAGATAATGGGATAACAACTAAACTAGAACACCATCTAAAAGAAGGGTCACAGGTCAAGAGTCCAATGGGTGATACCGTCGAAAAGGCACGGATTGCGTAAACCACTCTGGATCAGATCCACAACCCTTAAACCAAACAAGGACCAGGGTTGCAGACCTTCACCCGAGTAGAACCGCTCTCCTTACACAATCCCGCGGACAAGACATGTCAAGACGCTAGGCGACTAATCTAGTCGGGAGTCTACCTAGCAGGCAATAGGATCAGGGATGCTATACCAAGAAGAACATGCATGAATTCAGTCCAGCAAACCAAGGAATGATTCTGCCTAATCCTTCGAACCAAATTCCCAACTGGGAAGTCTGGAAAAATTCGGCAGAGCCTCCTTTGTAATCTGGATGGGAGCACCCTACAAATAGGGGCTAAAACCACTCGGCGCAACCCGCCGCAGAATCGCAGAATCGCAGGCTGAGAACACTAAGTCTCAGCTACCAGCAGCACTACGATGCGTACTGGAAACAAATCGATAGCCGAAAACACTAAGTCTCGGCCTCCAGTAGCACTACGATGCGTACTGGAAACCACTCGAACCCGAGACCACTAAGTCCCGGCCTCCAGCAGCGCTACAATGCGTACTGGTCGCCAAGCCAACATGCATAATAATAAAATAACCGCCTCGCAGGGCGCACCACAACACATGTTCATAAATCCCTAACCCAAGCACAATCACCGCCACAAGTAAAGTTAGCCAAAGCCGTTACCCGACCGTGAGTCGGACACGGGGCATATGGGGACAATCCGTACAAGTGAGTCGTGCTCGTGTCCTCGGAGGTGTGGATGACCCATCCGAGTTGTCCGATACGGTTTATCCCGGTATCGGACCAAGCTATCCTAAGTTATCATCATGGCAGTTCTACTACTAGGCTACACTAATCATGATTATACAATTTACAAGTACAAATTAATTAAATACAATAAAATCCAGGAGAGAGGGCAAGAGCCGTCGATGAGCAAGGGATACTTGCCTAGAGGGCTCGGCTAGGTAAGCAAGTCTTCGGCGATCTGGATCCAAGCTAGCACGCCAATCGAGATTCTCAGAACACACAATAAATAGTCATCAGCACCAAATAATAAAATAATAGAATAATCACAAGGGATGGCAGAAGGCTATACCGTGTGGGTCCCGCAAGCAGTGCAGGGATCTCGCACGAAAACCGAAGCACGCAGATCGATACGGACACGCAAACCGAGACGTGCACGTATATCGAGACACGTACGAGAATCGAGATGACTCGAAGATCGAGACAACACACAATCTGAGGTAGCACGGTGCCCGAGACAGCACGAGGCTCGAGGCGTCCTGCTACCCAAGGCAACACGTGGATCGGGGTACACAAAAATTGAAACAGCTCACACACCGAGGTACGCGAATCGAGATGGCACGCAACCCAAACAACGCGGGGCCCAAAGCGTCCCGTTGCTTGAGGTGTACACGAAGCTCGAGACACGTGTCTTGAGGTAGCACAAAAATGAGGGATGCACACCCACCGAGGGTGCGCTGCCCAAGGAACACGCTACACGAGGCAGTACGCTGCCCGAGGCGCGCCGATCGAGGGGCTCGCTCCCCGAGGAGCTCACAGCCCGAGGAGAGGAGAGAGGAGGGTGGCGGAGCTCACCAGAGGGGGACTCGTCCAGGTCGGGTCGGGTCGGACCACCAGCGGGGGAGGGTGGTCAGCAGCAGGAGCCAAGTCGGGGCGGCGCTGCTGGCCGGAGAAGAAGGGCGGGGAAGACGGAGGCCGTCGTGGAGCTCGGCCAAGTCGGGTCGAGGGCTCCCGGCGGCAGAGGAGAAGACAGAGAAGGAGAGACGAGGGCGGTGGAGCTCGGTCATGGCGACGGCGGTGCCGGTGGCGGCCATGGGGGCTCGGCCAGACGGAGGAGAAGGGAAGAGGGGGAAAGTGGTGGTGGCGCTGAAGATGACGATGATGGTGGCAGCGGTGGTCGCAGAGGAGGGGGCCGCGCTGGAGGGTGGTGGCGGGTGGCGGTCGTAGCCTTGGAGGCGGTGGAGATGATGGAGACGACGATGATGATGGTTGTGGCGGCGCTGGAAGTGGTGGTGGCGATGATGGCAGCCGTCTAAGGAGGCGGGGGCGACGTCGGTGGTGAGGGAGGCAACGACGATGATGGTGGTCGCCATGGCGGTGGTGGCTGATGGAGAGCTCGAGGAAGAAAGGGAAGGGGGCTGGCTCTCCACCAAGGGAGAGGAGAGAGAAAGAGAGAGTGCGGCTGCTGAGAGAGTGGAGAAAGAGGGTAGGTTTAGATATTTTGGGGGGGGGGGGGTAGTTAGGTAATTTAATAATAATAATAATGGTGATAACAATAATAATAGGGAAAATCCTATAATGACGATCCAAGAATTAAAATAAAATTTAAATCAAGATTCAATAACCTGACCAAATCAAGATCCAAGAATTAAAAATAAATTCAAAATTTTAAAATCACCTTACATACCAAATACGGTCGTATACATATTTTTAAAAAATATAGGATATGACATCCTACCCATCTTACAAAAATTTCGTCCTCGAAATTCCAAAATTATCAAAATAGGGTTTTCAAAACTAGTACATATATATCTGCCATGAAAACTCTACCCACCTTACAGAAATCAAGTAATACAATCAAGAAATTAACAAAATCTCGATATGAAAACATCAAGAAAAACAATGTCAAGCTACACAAGTCAACTCTCAGGGTAAATCCAAAATACCAAGAAATCTCGAAAATCAAAGTCTCGCATATACGAAATGACCCCATAAATCAAAACAAGTATAGAATGTCGAAAACAATGTCAGAAAACGTAAAATCCCAACTGCATAAAAAATAATAATAAATCCGCATAAAATCATAAAATACAGGATATCTGTCTCGAACCGATGACCGTAGTTTCCTAATATCCGAAAAATGTGTGCCATGGTCATTCCTTGCCACGCCATCCGGAATGGCTGCAAAAGATTCACCATGACACTATAATCGAGCGGCTACAACTTTCGTTAACACGCCGTCAAGGTATACTAGGGTCACCCGGTACTCTTGACAAATACCCAAAATGAATCAAATCCATAACCCAAACATCCGAATCACTAAAATCACAAATTCTCTAACAATATAACGAGTCCTAGAAAACCATCAAAATCCAAAATTCAAAATCCAGGTGAATCATAACACACATCCAAAATATATCTTTAATAATAACTACAAGATAGCTTTTCTAGAAAAATACTCCATATCCGTAGGAAAATACCCCAAACCAAGGATCCATATCAAAATATAATGTATAGAAAGTATATATATAATCAACATAATATCTGAAATAGATAATCATGAGTGCGAAACTGTCCGAAATCAAGGAAGTCGAATCGATATGAGAATATCCCTCGGATACTCAACAAATGTTAAAATATCCAATCTCTGAGTCCAGGTGAAATCTTCATTCCGCAGCAATGTCACTACTACTTTTCTAGCTTGGGGGTATTTTGGTCATTTTGGTCATTTTCAAAATTTTAGAATTTAATTTGAATTATTATTATTATTTATAATTAATGTGATTTTTGAGTGATTTTTAGAATAATTGTTTTTGGTGTTTTAGAGACTTTGACTTAAGTTGACTTTGTAGACTAACCTAGTGGCTAACCTAGGTCTTGACTAAGAGATTAGGATTTGAAAACCTAGGTTGACTTAAGTTCATGAGGATTAACTCATTGGGATTAATTTGGTGAAGTTAGGAGCTAGTTTGATATAGAAATGGCTTGTGAAGTCACAAGTCATTTTATGACTAATAGGCTTAATGGCCCATAGCCCACACCCATTGAACCAAGCCCTAACCCTAGGAGTTCTGAATAGCCCCTATGGTCAGCCCCTCCCCTATTTATATGCTCTTAAAACTAGGGTTGCCTCTTTAGGAAACTTTGCCATTTGGAAGAGGTGAGTCCCCATCTTTGTAAATCCTTAGAAAATCCATTTCTTCTCCAAATTCCTTCAAATAAATTGCAATAGAACCTAAATCCAACGTTCTTGCTGTTGGTATTGAGTTTTTGCAGGGAGGAAACAATTTGAGGAAGTTTGGTGGTTTGTGGAGCTCTTCCCATTTGGGGATTTTGACCCATTGTTCACCTATAGGGATAATCCTCTCTAATTCATTTTAAATTCTGTAAAAATTCATTCTAGGTTGCCCTAACCCTAGACTAACTATAGGAATAGTGTAAAACCCCTCAAATTAAATTTTTATTTTTTTTTATTTTTTTATTTTATTTTTATTAAATTGTTATTTTAACTAGTAATTAATTAATGTTGATGATATATAGTAACATATATATATAAATATATATGTATATAAATATGTGGCTATATTCAACTGTGGATGTGTGGTAATGTGTAAACCTAATTAAAACTCTAGATAACTTAACCTTTAACCCAAGTTTAGTCCTAACCCTAATCTATTTTTAGTCTCTATTTTAATTAAGAAATAAATTCACATGTTTATATAAATATAATGCTTGATTTACTTAACCAACCCTTAACCCATTCCCTACCCATTGATTTTCGGTTACCACAAAGTGTGGATCTCATGAAACCGAATGATAACCTCTCCTTCCCTTCCATTTTTTCGGCCACACCACAACTTCTTCCCCCTCCATTTTTCCGGCTACCCGAGAACTCCCCTTCCCTCCTATCCCGGCCGGCGTGCATTCAGCGAGGAGATCACCTCGTCCTCGGCGTTCAGGCCATCTCCGGCAGCGCCATCGCCTCCGTAGCGTAGCCCCGACTCCCTGCAGTCGGCAGGTACGATCTCGAGCCTCCACGTGGCTTTGTCACGAGGATATCCCCCTACAAAACCTAGAGCATTAATTTCTATATTCTCTTTTTTTGCAAATAGTCATTGATTAATAATTTGTGTAAGGAAGAAATAATGATTTTAATTAGTATTATTAATGTTTAATGATTGTTAATTTAGCGTAGAATCAGAAATAAAATTGTAGAGAAATTGTTGTGAATTATTATGATTTTATCCATATTAATTCGTGAATGTGAAGTAATTATTTGGTGTGATTATGGCTGTGTAATTAATTAAGTAAGGATAAATTGATAGTAATTTGTACCTAAATTATTAGCCTATTGATTAGAGACATTAGTATAGATTCTATATTAATTGTATCAGATTTTTATACAAATTATTCGTATTTATTAAGTATTTTAACTGATGTCAATAATGCAGTTTTTGTGTAAAGTTCCACAGAATTATATATGCTGTTTTTGATTTTTAGAATTTAATCCATTAGGAATCACTCATTATGATCTATACATAAATTGTAGGTAATTATGTAATCTACTTACTGTTAAATTTTCAAGATTTAATAAATAGTTTAGATATTTTATTTATATTTTAAACTGTAAATTACTGATTCTAAATGACTGTTTATTTACACTGTTTTGGATTTTTATTAATTAATTCATTAAGAATTAATTAATGGGTTTTATACAAAACTGAGAGATAATAATTATACCTATTTACTGTAAAATTTTAAAAATAGAATAATTATGTTCGGTATTTATTTGGCATTAAACCAGAGTTAAATATATTTGATTATGTAATTAGTTCAATACTAGTTTTAATTTATAATAAATATAAATTATTATTGGTAATGCTCATAAATGTAAAGTCACTGTTGAAAATGTTATTTTCTGTGATTTATGATTTTTCCCAATTTATTAGTGAATTTTTAACATTTAATTCTAATTGCAATAGCTAAAATAGTGATTTTTATATATTAGTAGTTAAATGTTTTATTTACTTATAAATTAGGTAAATAATATTAAAAATATTATTTACAGTAGAATTTCATGGAAAGCTTTTTTTTTACCAAATTTAGACTTGTCATTATTTATTAACTAGTATTTATCATTAATGGGAATTTGTGAATGCATGTGTTTCCTAATTGTTTAACTAATTAGTTATAAGTAATTTATTAATTATTAAATTATTAATTGTATTAATAATTTCGGAAAATAAAGTATAATAATAAGTGCTTCATACTTATTATTGTATGATATTATTCATATTTATTAGTAATGATTAGTTAGTAGTAATGGTTTGATATTAATTATCAATTAAATGTATAGTTAATTTGGGTAAATAGTAATGAATTAGGGTTAATGTTATTGTAGGATTACTCATTTCTCGGAACTTGGACTCGATACCAGACTCGGATTTTTAGCTATTGGACACAGGCAAGTACACCTTGCTTGACTTTACTATGCAGTATTATATTTGACCAGTTATTACAGTTGTGTGCACTCGTCACCATTTATGACTACCCTGTGAATAGTTAGTATAACTTGACATGTCTCAGACACGCTTCACAAATGAGTGAGTTGAGTGCAGAGATTTTGTGTTGATTGGCCATTAACATGTGATCTTGAGTTGTAGCAGTGGTTAGTTACATTATATGTATATTGCCGTCTTGCATATTATTTGTACCGTGTATACGGTACAGGTATTTATTGGGTGGGGAGAGTCTACTAGTGGTGTATGAGAATTCTGTTTCCAATGTACGCTGGATGCTCGTAGCCCCTCGTTCTCAAACCGTAGAACGCTTGGTGGATGTTTCTTCTTCTTCTCCCCCTCTCATGTGCCACTAGAGATGTCTCAAAATGCATTTACACTTAGATGGTTAGAACAGCTTAAATTGTGTACTACGTATTTCCTGTCCTTGTTTGGTTAAGGAATTACTTAGTAACATATTTATTTAGTTACTTTTACTTTACTGCTCAGTATTATCTTGCATGTCATTTTTCCTGTGTATTTGTTATGTCCCTCTGAGGACCTGGTATTTTTTTTCCAGAGCTTGACGAGGATTCCTACCCGACTGATTACGGAGTAGCTGGATTAGACGACGACCTTGAGGTGGAGCCACAGCCTTGATCCTTTGGAGGCTAGCTTTATCTTCTGATGTGGGTTCATTTCTTGTATTCAGTTATTTTCTACATTCCATTTCATTTTATTCCAGATGTACTGTGCAGTGTTTGGTCTTTCTTTTGACATTTATTGTGACTCTGGAGACTCTCTTTGCAGTTGTCTATTATTTGTTTCATGGATGAGACTAGATATTACCTGCCTGTGTTGTTATTATTATTAGTTTTACTTCAGCGTACTACGACTAGTCATAGTCCATTAAATTGGGTTAACTATGTCTGATCGTACAGCTGGCATGCCACGTGTTCCCGATCCGATTATTTGGAACTGGGGCGTGACATGTTTTAGTGGTGGCCCATGCAGGTTTCCAAATTTGTTTGGTTACGTTACTGTACCAGACAAGCCTGCAAATTAGGTTTAGAATATAGGGTCTCATCCATACTTGATTATTTCATTCTTGATTATCCTTGAACAAAATCCTTTGCATCTCGTTTGTTTCCGTCCTATTCTCAATTCCTTCTATCTTATCTCTGCAGAATCATGAATTTGAGGAGTGGACGTACCGCTGCCGGTGGAGACAACCAGTCATCTGGTACGGATGAACAGTCCACAAGGGTAGTTCCAACTCACCCTTTGCTTCCAGGGCAGACGTCTCAGCCAGTTGGTGCACAACCGACTGGGGTACCACCTCCTCCCCCGCAGAACCCTCAGATACCATTTGGAGTGCCCCCGGCTGTGCCACAAGACAGTCAGGCACAGATGTTTCAGTTCATGCACATGATGATACAAGAACAGAGGCAAGAAGCAGCTGAGCAGAGGCGGGAAGCTGCTGAGATGAGGCAGGGATTCCTGGCAGCTATGGAGAGGATGACAGCACCAGCACCTGCACCAGCTCCGACACAAGCTCCCGCGAGACCAGCACGGGTAGGTTCAGTGAAGGACTACGTGCAGATGGACCCCAAACCTTACAAAGGGAATGAAACTCCAGAGGAGACCACTAATTGGATCGCCAGCACCAAGAAGAAATTGCAGGCATCTCAGTTGCCAGAAGATTTATGGATGACTGGCGTAAGAACTCAGCTGGAGGGGAATGCCCATCACTGGTGGGATTCTATGGAGCGTCAGTTGGGTACCCGTCAGTCGTGGGAACATTTTCTGGAGTTCTTCGATAAGAAGTACTTTTCTACTACTGTGAAGAATGCTTTATACAACCAGTTCCTACACCTGGAGCAGGGAAACAAGACAGTGGATGAGTACGACTCGGAGTTTAGTCGTCTCAGCAAATATGGGGAGGTGCTGATCCCCACCGATCCTGAGAAAGCTAAGAGGTTCCACAACGGACTGAGACAAGAGTTACAACAATTTACCAGCACTCAGTCCCGAGTCTCTTATTCTGAGGTACTGACGGAGGCCAGAATCCAAGAGTCAATTGTCAAGGGAAGGCAGCACCAGCAGAGGAGCCAACAAGTACAGCAGAAGACGCAGCAAGGAGGTCCTATTCGGCGACCTATGGGACATCAGCAGCATCAGAGGACTGGACCCTACCAGTCGAAGGAGCTTCCAACTTGCCATTACTGTGGCAAGAAGGGACACTTGGAGAGAGAGTGCAGAAGGAGACTGGGTACTTGTTTAGCCTGTGGATCGGGCCAGCATTAGGCTCGAGATTGCCCGGTTCGGGGAGCTATTGTGCCAGCAGGAGGACAGAAGCCACCAGCATCAGGAGGTCAGCAGAGAGGACCTATACTCCCTTCCCAGTCAGCACAGTTTGAGAAGGCCAAGCAGCAGGCAGAAAACAAGAAGCAGGGTCAGATCTTTGCTCTCACTCAGGGAGAGGAAGAAGCAGTAGGAGAGGCTATCACAGGTACTATCTTAGTAGGTTCATTGCCTGCTACAGTATTATTTGATTCTGGTGCTACCCTGTCTTTCATATCATCTAGATTTGTAGCTGTGCATAGGATAGCTACTTCTACTATGCCTAAGAGTTGGAATATTATTACTGGTGGAGGTTTAGTACCTGTAAATAGTTCATGTAGAGCCTGTTCGGTAGTTATTTGTGGCAGGGAGATGAGAGCTCGACTTTTGGTATTTTCTATGCCAACTTATGACGTAGTGCTGGGTATAGATTGGCTTAGTCAATATCATGCGATATTGGACTGCCACAAGGGTTGTGCTATATTTAGACCGCCAGGCCAGCCGGAGTTTGAATTTTAGAGAGGAAGCATTGAGAAGGGAGTCTCTCAGTATCAGGGAGCCTGCATGGCGATGGAGGTGGCCCCGCCACCGATCATTGATGAGTTTTCTGATGTCTTTCCTGATGATCTGCCGGAACTACCACCCGACAGAAAGGTTGAGTTCACCATTGAGCTCATACCAGGAGCGGCACCAATCTCTTCAAATGTCTATCGATTGGCGAAGAAGGATCTGGATGAAATGAAGGTACAGTTGCAGGAGTTGCAAGACAAAGGATTTATCAGACCAAGTGCATCACCATGGGGAGCCCCAGTCTTGTTTGTGCCAAAGAAAGATGGAACAGTTCGCATGTGCATTGATTATAGGGCTCTTAATGCTGTGACAATCAAGAACAAGTATCCCCTGCCCAGAATTGATGATCTATTTGACCAGCTGACAGGAGCACAGGTATTCTCGAAGATTGATCTGAGGTTGGGATACCATCAAGTGAAGGTTCGGAAAGAAGACATCCAGAAGACGGCATTCAGGACTCGGTATGGTCATTACGAGTTCTTAGTAATGCCCTTTGGTTTGACTAATGCACCTGCTGTGTTCATAAATTTAATGAACAAAGTATTCCATGAATATCTTGACAAATTTGTCGTAGTATTTATCGACGACATTTTGGTGTATTCAAAGAACCATGAAGAGCATGAGGATCACTTGAGGAAGGTGCTGGAGGTCTTGAGGCATCAGAAGTTATATGCGAAGCTGAGTAAGTGTGAATTTTTGCTAGATCATGTTTTATTTCTTGGACATGTTATCTCAGGGAAAGGCATAGAAGTGGATTCGACGAAGATATCAGCGGTGGAGTCGTGGCCAACTCCAACCGATGTTTCAGAGATACAAAGTTTTCTGGGGCTTGCCGGATATTACCGGAGGTTCGTAGAGAATTTTGCAAGGATTGCGGAACCCATGACCAAGTTGATCCGCAAGGATCAGAAGTTCGAATGGACAGAAGAATGCCAAGCTGCCTTTGATGAATTGAAAAGGCGCCTTACTACTGCACCAGTTTTGACCATTCCATCAGGACCAGGAGGTTTTGTCATCTATAGCGATGCATCCGGGAAGGGATTAGGATGCGTCTTGATGCAACATGGGAAGGTAGTGGCATATGGTTCTCGGCAGTTGAGGACCCATGAGAAGAATTATCCCACGCACGACTTAGAGCTTGCGGCGGTGATATTTGCCCTGAAGCTTTGGAGACATTATCTGTATGGAGAAATGGTGGAGGTATATACAGATCATAAGAGCCTCAAGTATGTCTTTACTCAGAAAGATTTAAATTTGAGGTAGAGGCGTTGGCTTGAGTTGATGGCAGATTTTGATATAGAGTTACAGTACCATCCAGGGAAGGCTAATTCAGTAGCAGATGCATTGAGCCGGAAACCTATGGCGCACTTCTTGACATCACAAAAGGAGTTGCTATACGATTTGGAGAAGATGGGCATTGAAGCTGTTAGACCTGGAGGAGTTGCGCAGATGATGAATATTCAGGTTCAGTCTTCATTAGTAGAGAGGATCAAGGCGACTTTGCCCACAGATGCCAGATATCAGAAGCTTCGACAGAGGACAGAGCAGGGACTGCAGACTGGATTGAGGATTCACGAAGACGGGACCTTGAGGTGTGGAGATCGCCTCTATGTTCCTAATGGTGAGATCAGGCAGGAGCTGATGGCAGAGGCTCATAGCTCGATTTATTCTATTCATCCAGGAGGTACGAAGATGTACAGGGACCTGAGACAGCACTACTGGTGGCATGGAATGAAACGTGAGATAGCACGTTTCGTGGCGAAGTGTTTGGTGTGTCAGCAAGTCAAAGCTGAACATCAGAGATCCACAGGATTGTTGCAACCGCTTCCGATACCTGAGTGGAAGTGGGAGCACATCACTATGGATTTCGTTATGGGATTTCCGAGGAGCCCAGCTGGACGAGATGCAGTTTGGGTGATTGTGGACAGATTATCGAAGTCTGCTCATTTCATACCATTTCGAGTGGGACAATCTACAGAGGTATTGGCAGACTTATATATGAAGAAGATAGTACGATTACATGGAGTACCAGTCAGTATAGTCTCTAATCGAGATACAAGATTCACATCGCACTTCTGGAAGAGCATGCAGGAAAGTCTGGGCACAAGACTGAAGTTCAGCACAGCTTATCACCCTCAGACGGACGGGCAGTCAGAGCGTACCATTCAGACGTTGGAGGACATGTTAAGAGCTTGCATGTTGGATTTTGGTGGATCCTGGGAGGATCACTTGCACTTGGTAGAATTCTCTTACAACAATAGCTACCAGGCAAGTATCCAGATGGCTCCCTTTGAAGCATTGTACGGAAGGAAGTGTCGATCGCCAGCATGTTGGGGTGATGTAGGCGAGAGACAGATATTGGGACCAGAGTTAGTGACTCGTACAATAGATACAGTCAAGAAGATTCAGGGACATCTTCGAGCAGCACAGGACCGGCAGAAGCAGTGGGCAGACACTCATAGGCGACCTCTTGAGTTCAAAGAAGGAGATCATGTGTTCTTGAGAATCTCTCCGACTAGAGGTACAATCAGATTTGGAGTCAGAGGAAAGCTCAGCCCAAGGTACATCGGACCGTTCGATGTGTTGGAGAAAGTTGGCGAGGTTGCATACAGATTGGCACTTCCGCAGTCATTGGAAGGCGTCCATGACGTATTTCATGTCTCCCAGTTGAGGAAGTATGTGGCAGACCCTAACCACGTACTAGATCATTCAGAGATCACCGTGGGACCGACCTTGTCCTACGAGGAGCAGCCTGTGGAGATCCTAGACCGCAGAGAGAAGGTGTTGAAGGGGAAGACCATTCGACTAGTCCGAGTTGCGTGGAAACACCATTCTTCGGGCGAATCGACTTGGGAGCGGGAGGATTCTATTCTGGAGCGTTTTCCATACCTTCGTGAGGCGTCTGGTATGATTTAATTCTGCAAGTAATCATTCTCTAGAATATGCTTATTTTAGTCTGTAAAAATTTTTTAGGTTTAGAATTGTGTTTTTGTGTGCCAATGTTGTGTGTTAGAACAATTCCCTAGCATTCTATGATTCCAAATTGTTTTAATTTCGAGGACGAAATTTTAATAAGTTGGGTAGAATGTAAAACCCCTCAAATTAAATTTTTATTTTATTTTATTTTATTATTTTATTTTTATTAAATTGTTATTTTAACTAGTAATTAATTAATGTTGATGATATATAGTAACATATATATATAAATATATATGTATATAAATATGTGGCTATATTCAACTGTGGATGTGTGGTAATGTGTAAACCTAATTAAAACTCTAGATAACTTAACCTTTAACCCAAGTTTAGTCCTAACCCTAATCTATTTTTAGTCTCTATTTTAATTAAGAAATAAATTCACATGTTTATATAAATATAATGCTTGATTTACTTAACCAACCCTTAACCCATTCCCTACCCATTGATTTTCGGTTACCACAAAGTGTGGATCTCATGAAACCGAATGATAACCTCTCCTTCCCTTCCATTTTTTCGGCCACACCACAACTTCTTCCCCCTCCATTTTTCCGGCTACCCGAGAACTCCCCTTCCCTCCTATCCCGGCCGGCGTGCATTCAGCGAGGAGATTACCTCGTCCTCGGCGTTCAGGCCATCTCCGGCAGCGCCATCGCCTCCGTAGCGTAGCCCCGACTCCCTGCAGTCGGCAGGTACGATCTCGAGCCTCCACGTGGCTTTGTCACGAGGATATCCCCCTACAAAACCTAGAGCATTAATTTCTATATTCTCTTTTTCTGCAAATAGTCATTGATTAATAATTTGTGTAAGGAAGAAATAATGATTTTAATTAGTATTATTAATGTTTAATGATTGTTAATTTAGCGTAGAATCAGAAATAAAATTGTAGAGAAATTGTTGTGAATTATTATGATTTTATCCATATTAATTCGTGAATGTGAAGTAATTATTTGGTGTGATTATGGCTGTGTAATTAATTAAGTAAGGATAAATTGATAGTAATTTGTACCTAAATTATTAGCCTATTGATTAGAGACATTAGTATAGATTCTATATTAATTGTATCAGATTTTTATACAAATTATTCGTATTTATTAAGTATTTTAACTGATGTCAATAATGCAGTTTTTGTGTAAAGTTCCACAGAATTATATATGCTGTTTTTGATTTTTAGAATTTAATCCATTAGGAATCACTCGTTATGATCTATACATAAATTGTAGGTAATTATGTAATCTAATTACTGTTAAATTTTCAAGATTTAATAAATAGTTTAGATATTTTATTTATATTTTAAACTGTGAATTACTGATTCTAAATGACTGTTTATTTACACTGTTTTGGATTTTTATTAATTAATTCATTAAGAATTAATTAATGGGTTTTATACAAAACTGAGAGATAATAATTATACCTATTTACTGTAAAATTTTCAAAATAGAAAAATTATGTTCGGTATTTATTTGGCATTAAACCAGAGTTAAATATATTTGATTATGTAATTAGTTCAATACTAGTTTTAATTTATAATAAATATAAATTATTATTGGTAATGCTCATAAATGTAAAGTCACTGTTGGAAATGTTATTTTCTGTGATTTATGATTTTTCCCAATTTATTAGTGAATTTTTAACATTTAATTCTAATTGCAATAGCTAAAATAGTGATTTTTATATATTAGTAGTTAAATGTTTTATTTACTTATAAATTAGGTAAATAATATTAAAAATATTATTTACAGTAGAATTTCATGGAAAAGCGTTTTTTTACCAAATTTAGACTTGTCATTATTTATTAACTAGTATTTATCATTAATGGGAATTTGTGAATGCATGTGTTTCCTAATTGTTTAACTAATTAGTTATAAGTAATTTATTAATTATTAAATTATTAATTGTATTAATAATTTCGGAAAATAAAGTATAATAATAAGTGCTTCATACTTATTATTGTATGATATTATTCATATTTATTAGTAATGATTAGTTAGTAGTAATGGTTTGATATTAATTATCAATTAAATGTATAGTTAATTTGGGTAAATAGTAATGAATTAGGGTTAATGTTATTGTAGGATTATTCATTTCTCGGAACTTGGACTCGATACCAGACTCGGATTTTCAGCTATTGGACACATGCAAGTACACCTTGCTTGACTTTACTATGCAGTATTATATTTGACCAGTTATTACAGTTGTGTGCACTCGTCACCATTTATGACTACCCTGTGAATAGTTAGTATAACTTGACACGTCTCAGACACGCATCACAAATGAGTGAGTTGAGTGCAGAGATTTTGTGTTGATTGGCCATTAACATGTGATCTTGAGTTGTAGCAGTGGTTAGTTACATTATATGTATATTGCCGTCTTGCATATTATTTGTACCGTGTATACGGTACAGGTATTCATTGGGTGGGGAGAGTCTACTAGTGGTGTATGAGAATTCTGTTTCCAATGTACGCTGGATGCTCGTAGCCCCTCGTTCTCAAATCGTAGAACGCTTGGTGGACGTTTCTTCTTTTTCTTCCCCTCTCATGTGCCACTAGAGATGTCTCAAAATGCATTTACACTTAGGAGGTTAGAACACCTTAAATTGTGTACTACGTATTTCCTGTCCTTGTTTGGTTAAGGAATTACTTAGTAACATATTTATTTAGTTACTTTTACTTTACTGCTCAGTATTATCTTGCATGTCATTTTTCCTGTGTATTTATTATGTCCCTCTGAGGACCTGGTATTTTTTTTCCAGAGCTTGACGAGGATTCCTACCCGACTGATTACGGAGTAGCTGGATTAGACGACGACCTTGAGGTGGAGCCACAGCCTTGATCCTTTGGAGGCTAGCTTTATCTTCTGATGTGGGTTCATTTCCTGTATTCAGTTATTTTCTACATTCCATTTCATTTCATGCCAGATGTACTGTGCAGTGTTTGGTCTTTCTTTTGACATTTATTGTGACTCTGGAGACTCTCTTTGCAGTTGTCTATTATTTGTTTCATGGATGAGACTAGATATTACCTGCATGTGTTGTTATTATTATTAGTTTTACTTCAGCGTACTACGACTAGTCATAGTCCATTAAATTGGGTTAACTATGTCTGATCGTACAGCTGGCATGCCACGTGTTCCCAATCCGATTATTTGGAACTGGGGCGTGACATGTTTTAGTGGTGGCCCATGCAGGTTTCCAAATTTGTTTGGTTACGTTACTGTACCAGACAAGCCTGCAAATTAGGTTTAGAATATAGGGTCTCATCCATACTTGATTATATCATTCTTGATTATCCTTGAACAAAATCCTTTGCATCTCGTTTGTTTCCGTCCTATTCTCAATTCCTTCTATCTTATCTCTGCAGAATCATGAATTTGAGGAGTGGACGTACCGCTGCCGGTGGAGACAACCAGTCATCTGGTACGGATGAACAGTCCGCAAGGGTAGTTCCAACTCACCCTTTGCTTCCAGGGCAGACGTCTCAGCCAGTTGGTGCACAACCGACTGGGGTACCACCTTCTCCCCCGCAGAACCCTCAGATACCATTTGGAGTGCCCCCGGCTGTGCCACAAGACAGTCAGGCACAGATGTTTCAGTTCATGCACATGATGATACAAGAACAGAGGCAAGAAGCAGCTGAGCAGAGGCGGGAAGCTGCTGAGATGAGGCAGGGATTCCTGGCAGCTATGGAGAGGATGACAGCACCAGCACCTGCACCAGCTCCGACACAAGCTCCCGCGAGACCAGCGCGGGTAGGTTCAGTGAAGGACTACGTGTAGATGGACCCCAAACCTTACAAAGGGAATGAGACTCCGGAGGAGACCACTAATTGGATCGCCAGCACCAAGAAGAAATTGCAGGCATCTCAGTTGCCAGAAGATTTATGGATGACTGGCGTAAGAACTCAGCTGGAGGGGAATGCCCATCACTGGTGGGATTCTATGGAGCGTTAGTTGGGTACCCGTCAGTCGTAGGAACAGTTTCTGGAGTTCTTCGATAAGAAGTACTTTCCTACTACTGTGAAGAATGCTTTATACAACCAGTTCCTGCACCTGGAGCAGGGAAACAAGACAGTGGATGAGTACGACTCGGAGTTTAGTCGTCTCAGCAAATATGGGGAGGTGCTGATCCCCACCGATCTGGAGAAAGCTAAGAGGTTCCATAACGGACTGAGACAAGAGTTACAACAATTTACCAGCACTCAGTCCCGAGTCTTTTATTCTGAGGTGCTGACGGAGGCCAGAATCCAAGAGTCAATTGTCAAGGGAAGGCAGCACCAGCAGAGGAGCCAGCAAGTACGGTAGAAGACGCAGCAAGGAGGTCCTATTCGGCGACCTATGGGACATCAGCAGCATCAGAGGACTGGACCCTACCAGTCGAAGGAGCTTCCAACTTGCCATTACTGTGGCAAGAAGGGATACTTGAAGAGAGAGTGCAGAAGGAGACTGGGTACTTGTTTAGCCTGTGGATCGGGCCAGCATCAGGCTCGAGATTGCCCGGTTCGGGGAGCTATTGTGCCAGCAGGAGGACAGAAGCCACCAGCATCAGGAGGTCAGCAGAGAGGACCTATACTCCCTTCCCAGTCAGCACAGTTTGAGAAGGCCAAGCAGCAGGCAGAAAACAAGAAGCAGGGTCAGATCTTTGCTCTCACTCAGGGAGAGGAAGAAGCAGTAGGAGAGGCTATCACAGGTACTATCTTAGTAGGTTCATTGCCTGCTACAGTATTATTTGATTCTGGTGCTACCCTGTCTTTCATATCATCTAGATTTGTAGCTGTGCATAGGATAGCTACTTCTACTATGCCTAAGAGTTGGAATATTATTACTGGTGGAGGTTTAGTACCTGTATATAGTTCATGTAGAGCCTGTTCGGTAGTTATTTGTGGCAGGGAGATGAGAGCTCGACTTTTGGTATTTCCTATGCCAACTTATGACGTAGTGCTGGGTATGGATTGGCTTAGTCAATATCATGCGATATTGGACTGCCACAAGGGTTGTGCTATATTTAGACCGCCAGGCCAGCCGAAGTTTGAATTTCAGAGAGGAAGCATTGAGAAGGGAGTCTCTCAGTATCAGGGAGCCTGCATGGCGATGGAGGTGGCCCCGCCACCGATCATTGATGAGTTTTCTGATGTCTTTTCTGCTGATCTGTCGGGACTACCACCCGACAGAGAGATTGAGTTCACCATTGAGCTCATTCCAGGAGCGGCACCAATCTCTTCAAATGTCTATCGATTGGCGAAAAAGGAGCAGGATGAAATGAAGGTACAGTTGCAGGAGTTGCAAGACAAAGGATTTATCAGACCAAGTGCATCACCATGGGGAGCCCCAGTCTTGTTTGTGCCAAAGAAAGATGGAACAGTTCGCATGTGCATTGATTATAGGGCTCTTAATGCTGTGACAATCAAGAACAAGTATCCCCTGCCCAGAATTGATGATCTATTTGACCAGCTGACAGGAGCACAGGTATTCTCGAAGAGTGTTTGTAAGTTACCAACCTCTGTAATTGTTTTTAATTCGAATTTCATTTGTTTAATTGTCATTTTCCCTTTTTTTTTCCTGAAAACCCATGTATCAGTCTTTCTGAAATTTTCCAGTTTTTGCAAATCTAAGTTTTGTCATCATTTTAAACCTATTTAACACTGTTGTTTACATGTAATTAAACCTATAACTTGTTCTCCTATATAAACTCTATTGGTATGACAAATTTGGGTATGTTTCGATGTGATTTGATATTGATTTGGGTCCTTGTTGTTTCAGTAAAAATTGAGATTCCTATTTGGACTGTTCTTTTGGTTGTTTGAGTTGTTTGTGAATATAAAATCTGAGAATGAAGGAACTGTTAACTGGGAATGAGTTGGGTTCACCTTGTTTTATGAATAGGTTGTGTATCATGAGTTATTCTGAGAAATTCCTATAGGTTTTTGGACTATTTTAACTGAAATGTGATCCCCATGTTGCAAACATGAGATTTGGTGGTTGGGCTGTCTTCTAATTGCCCTTCCCTTCTCACTGTTTTTCCACACCATAACACTCTAATACACACGCACACACACTTGAGACACAACCTCAAACACAGGTTTCCCCACCATGTTCACTCACATCACTTCATGCTCACTGTTTTGTACACAAGCCTAACACTCTAATACACACATACACATACACTTGTGTTCCCCCTTCACTCTTTTTATATATGTATATATATATGTGTAGGTTCCTATATATAGGAATGTGTGTTATTGTACATATGTATATATTTATAAGTGTTGTCTTATAGGTTGATGGTATTCACTTGTAGCTATAGGTTTATTTCTTTCTAAGTTATTTGTATATCACACCAATATGTGATTTTCCTTTTTGCATTGTCTAACTAGTTAATGTGTGATTTTTCTATATTAGAGTATATAGTCATGTAGTACTTGTGTATTATTTTAGATATAGAATTGAATATGGTATTGCCTATTGGCATATGGTATAGTCTATTGGCCTATGGCCTATGGTTGTGTTGTTTAGCTAGTGAGTCTAGTTTAGACTTGTTTAGTCTTATTAGACCTAGAATGGACTAGTTAGCTTAGTATAGACTAGATTTGACCTAGGTTTGACTTGGTTGACCTAGTTTGACTTCTAGGGTTGACCAGAGTTGACCAAGAGTTGACTTTGGTCTAAATTGACCTAGATTCATGTAGAACGCATTGTAGTGCATTACATTTCTATTCTGGACTTGTCGTGACTCGTACTTTTCTAAATAGGAGCCAGACACCACTCCTCAGACAGTACTTTCATCTCGGACTTTCAGATAGCAGGCGAGTACATTCTCTGATCTTTTCATACCTGTCTGGATATATTTATGCTCTAGATTACTCTACATGATGCTGACACGTATCTTCACGGATTAGTACTATATGGATCCCTTCCTGAGATGTTATCCCTCTACGGGTGCATCGGGTATTTCATGTTCATGTACTTTATCATGTGCATCAGGTACTCCTTGTAGTCATACTAGTTCATGTTTTTACATGTTCTCATGTGCTTCATGTGCTCATCATGTGCTTCATGTACTACTCATTTCATGAGTTCACGTATCTTAGCTGTATTCATGTGCTTATGACATAACTTGAACGGATCCTTGTGTATTGATTGGGGCAGGGTGAGTAGAATTGGTTATGTGATCACTATCCCCAGTAGCTGTATTCATGTGCCTCCTTATTTGTATTCATGTGCCCCAAGCCGTTTACATAACCATATTGTATTCTAAATCACGTAGTCACTTACAGTCTCTACTATCATGTATCTATTTCCAGTTACAAAATATCTCCTGTTTTACTTGTACTTCCATTCAGCACTTCCTGTATTTTACTCTATTGCAATGATTTATACTCCTAACCTGATATGAACTGTTGAGAGATATGTGCTCGTTCCTGTCCTGACTGGACCTGTTGAAATATTACAGAGGACGAGGCTGAGGCATTCTGCCCTACTTACTACGGTGCCACACTAGATGAGTGCCCGGATTTGGACCAGCAGCAGGATCCATTAGCTGTAGACGACACTCTATTAGTTTAGGATTGTCTTACTATTTTGGAATTATTGTACTAGACTTGAGATATTCTGAGATGTATTTATTTTAGACACTTAGAACTCTGGATTGTATCTATGTGATTCTCTGTTCTGGATATTGTTATCTTTCATTATCTATCTATCTTACCTGTTCTACCTTAGCTGTGGTTGAGTTATATTTCTATTATGTCACCCCCATTCGGAGAGTATAACTGTTATTACCTTCAATTGTTAGATGTTGTGACCTAGGACAGCGTTCTACCGCCGACACTGCGGCGTAGGCTGGACGTACCCATGTCTCGTGCCCTTACTCTAGGGTGCGGATCGTGACACGTTTTTAGTGGTGGCCCATGCAGGTCTTGGATATAAGTGTAGTGGTATTCGAACTAGAATATCGCTGCAGCCTGCAGTAGAAATTAGCATATGTTTGAAGGTACTCAATCACACTAGGAAAACTCCTTATCAGATTCCGTATATCTATTTTGCTGCTTATTGTCTTTCTTAGAATTTTAAACTGTCCTCCTTTGATTATTTCGACTCATTCTCAGTAATTGCTTCTTGTTTGATCTGTGTCTCCAGGATGGTTGAGACGCGATCGCATTGCCCCGTGACGGGAGAGACTGGAGAGGGGTCTGCCACCTTTCGTGTCCAGCATCCAGCTCCCGGTGCTACAGGGCCAGTGCAGCCCTCAGGAGTGGGAGTTTCTGCCACTTTTGGAGGATCACCTCCGGCAGTCAGGAGGCCGGTTGTGATTCCAGAGATCCTTCCCACGCAGCAGCCTCCGCCTGCGGGGATGGTAGATGCTGCCCATCTCTTCTCCTTCGTGGAGAGGATTCTTGAGTCGCACCAGCAGCAGCAGACGAGGCAGACTGCAGATTTCAGGCAGCGGATCGATGAGGCACACCAGCTGGTTCGCACCACAGTCGAGATGATTATAGCTCAGGGGACTCAGCAGCAGCCCCGTCGGAGGGAGAAGGACATTCAGGACTTCCAGAAGATGCATCTTCGGGAGTTCTTCGGCACAGAGGGTATCCACATTGTAGACGACTGGATAGAGCATATTGAGGAGATCTTCCGACTAGCAGAGATACCAGCTCGACTCCAGATCGAGGCGGCGGGCAGCCAGATACAGGATTTCGCTTGAACATGGTATCAGGCAGATCCCAGGGTAGGAGTTGAGGGCCAGACTTGGGCCCAGTTCAAGAAGCTGTTTAAGGAGCAGTTCTTTCCTGATGTTGCCTTGGGAGGTATCGAGGCACAGTTCGAGGCTCTGGTTCAGGGAAACCATACGGTAGCTGAGTATGCCGGAGAGTTCTGCAGATTGGCCCGGTTCATTGATGACTTGACCGAGAAGACGAAGGCGAAGAAGTTTCGCCGAGGTCTGATTAGAGAGATTCGGTCGCTGACTAAGAGCGACCGGAATGCCACTTTTGCTGAGATATTTTCTGGGGCCATGGCAGCGGAAGACGACCTAGGGCTGAAACTGAAGAGGGGTCGTGACTTCCAGAGTGGCAGTAGCAGTCAGGGGCAGGCCAAGAGGCCTCACTTCCAGCAGCAGCAGCAGCAGAGGCCAGTGCAGCAGTATCAGCAGCAGCATCAGCAGCAGAGGCCAGTACAGCAGCACCAGCAGCAGAGAGGGCAGCAGGTACCTCGTCCGGCAGTCATTTGTGCCTTCTGCAAGAAGCCAGGGCACATGATCCATGAGTGCAGGAAGAAGCTAGGCAAGTGCTTACTTTGTGGTGCTGGAGATCACCAGTTGAGGGACTGCCCAGGGGCTTTTGGGCGAGGACAGCAGGGAGGTGGAGCCAAGGCTCCAGCAGGCCAGCAGAGGGGACCAGCCCTGCCGATCCAGCAGCAGAGGTTTCAGCAGCACCAGCAGCAGGCACGAGGTGGACAGCAGGGGCGAGCTTTCGCCATGGCAGCTGAGGATGCCGAGGCCATCGGAGAGCTGATAGCAGGTTCGGTTCTCCTAGATTCCCTTCCAGCATTTGCACTCTGTGATTCCGGGGCTTCCCGCAGCTTTGTGTCAGTATCGTATGCTATTAGACACAGTTTGATTTCTGAACCATTGCCTAGGACCTGCAAGATCACGACCGGGGGTGGGGTCATCCTCGTGAGTGATGTTTGCAGAGGGCGGAGTGTTATTTTGGGAGGCCGAGAGTTGGGGGTGAGTCTACTAGTCATGCCATTACCGAACTATGATATTGTATTAGGTATGGACTGGCTGAGTAGACACCACGCCCGTATTGATTGCCGTAGGGGTAGAGTTTTAATTCGGGGCGCCAGGAGAGCCAGAGTTTGAGTACACCCGACGGCGGGGAAAGAAGGACGGCGGAGTCTTTTGTGGAGTTTCAGTCGAGGAGCAGGTGGCTCCGCATCCCTTGATCACAGAGTTTATGGACGTGTTTCCAGAGGAGTTGCCAGGGCTTCCACCGGACAGAGATGTAGAATTCTCGATAGACTTGGTTCCCGGTGCGGAACCGATCTCCCAGCATGTCTATCGAGTGAACAACAGCGAGTTAGTGGAGCTGAAGAAGCAGGTGGATGAGCTGCAGGACAAGGGCTTCATTCGCTCGAGTTCTTCACCTTGGGGTGCACCGGTGCTCTTCGTACCGAAGAAGGATGGGTCGGTACGGATGTGTATCGACTACAGGGCACTTAACAACCTGACAATCAAGAACAGATACCCACTGCCGTGGATCGATGATCTGTTTGATCAATTGAGTGGAGCTCGGGTATTCTCCAAGATTGATTTGAGGTCGGGTTATCACCAGGTGAAGGTGAAGAAGGAGGATATCCCCAAGACCGCTTTCAGGACGCGGTACGGGCAGTTTGAGTTTTTGGTTATGCCGTTTGGGCTAACCAATGCACCAGCAGTGTTTATGAATCTAATGAACAAGGTGTTCCACCAGTACTTGGACAATTTCGTAGTGGTGTTCATTGATGATATCTTGATATATTCCAAGACAGAGGAGGTGCACGAGGAGCATCTGCGGATAGTGCTAGAGACTCTCAGGCAGGAGCAGCTTTATGGGAAACTCTCCAAGTGTGAGTTTTTCTTGGACCGGGTGGACTTCTTGGGGCATGTGGTGACTGGAGATGGTATCTCAGTTGACCCCAAGAAGATTGTAGCAGTTGAGGCTTAGACAGCGCCGACTTCAGTGGCAGAGATCAGGAGTTTCCTGGGGCTGGCAGGATATTACCGGAGATTTGTGCAGGATTTCTCCCGGGTTGCAGAGCCATTGACACGGTTGACCCGGAAGGATACTGAGTTTGTTTGGTCAGAGGAGTGTCAGGCAGCTTTTGATGAGTTGAAGAAGCGGCTTACGACAGCTCCGATTCTGACATTGCCTTCAGGATCAGGTGGATTCACTATTTATAGTGATGCTTCAGGGAAGGAGCTGGGTTGCGTCTTACAGCAGCATGGGAAGGTGATTGCCTATGCTTCCAGGCAATTACGTCCCCATGAGAAGAACTACCCTATCCATGACCTGGAGCTGGCGGCATTAATTTTTGCTTTGAAGTTATGGAAGCACTATCTGTACGACGAGAGGGTAGAGATTTTCACAGATCACAAGAGCTTGAAGTATGTGTTTACACAGAAGGAGCTCAACATGAGGCAGCACAGATAGCTTGAGTTGATGAAGGACTTTGACATCGCACTTCAGTATCACCCGGAGAAGGCCAACGTGGTTGTCGGTGCCTTGAGTAGGTATCCGACAGCCATGTGTTTGACTATGGATCGGCACCTGCTTGCAGATTTGGAGAGCCTTGGGATTGAGGTGATTGTGCCAGGGGTGCAGATGCAGTTATGGGACCTTCAGATACAGTCGGACTTGATGGACAGGATCAAGGCGACACAGTTCGATGATATGGCTCTGCGGTGTATCCGAGAGCAGATCAGTATGGGAGTGGAGGATGCTGAGTTCTCACTTGCAGAGGATGGTGCCCTGAGGCACGATTCCCGGTTATGTGTGTCCAGCGGGGAGCTCAGAGAGCAGATTATGTAGGAGGCTCACAGATCACAGTACTCTATACATCCTGGTGCCAACAAGATGTACAGGGATCTGCGAGAGCATGTCTGGTGGTACGGAATGAAGAGGAAGGTGTCCAACTTCGTAGCTAGATGCTTGATCTGTCAGCAGGTCAAGGCAGAGAGACAGAGGCCCGGGGGATTATTGTAGCCGTTGCCCATTCCAGAGTGGAAGTGGGAACATATTACCATGGATTTTGTATCGGGGTTACCGCGTACACCAGAAAGAAAAGACGCGATTTGGGTCATCGTTGACAGGTTGACCAAATTGGCCCACTTCTTGCCATTCAAGATGGGTACGTCTACAGAGAGGCTGGCGGAGTTGTATATGAGACAGATAGTCAGGATTCACGGAGTTCCCGTCAGTATAGTCTCAGATCGGAATAGTCGCTTTACTTCCCATTTCTAGAGGAGTCTGCAGACTAGCTTGGGCACTCAGCTCAAGTTTAGTACCGTATACCACCCCCAGACGGACGGACAGTCAGAGAGGACTATTCAGACCCTTGAGGATATGCTGCGGACGTGCGTCCTAGATTTTGGAGGTTCCTGGGAGGATCACCTGCATTTGGTAGAGTTTGCTTACAACAACAGTTATCTGGCCAGCATTGAGATGTCACCGTTTGAGGCTCTGTACGGGTGTAGGTATCGTACACCCTTATCTTGGGATGATGTTGGAGAGCGAGCTTTACTGGGACCAGAGATGGTTGTTGACGCAGCCGAGAAGGTGAAGCTCATCAGGGACAGACTTCGCGTGGCGCAGGACAGACATCGGTACTGGGCCGATAGCCACCGGAGGCCGCTGGAGTTTGAGGTACAGATTTAGAGATAGGATTAGAAGTAGGTTGTATTTTGTTTTGTTGATTGATCGTGTTTGATTTTTAGTAACTTGAGACCTTTCTTGTGATTAGGTTGGAGACATGGTTTTTCTGCGGATATCTCCGACTCGTGTTACGATACGTTTTGGTGGAGGTGGGAAGCTTAGCCCGCGCTTCATCGGCCCTTTCGTTATCAGCGGGAGAGTCGGTGACGTGGAATATATGCTAGACTTGCCACCTGCACTAGTGGGAATGTGAGACTCGTCTCACAGTATCGGTATTTATATATGGATACGTATTTTGTAGTGTATTTCGTATTTTCTTGGTTTTCGTAATGCTTTAAAAAAATTTCTAACTTATAGATTTTCTTCTTGGCCGGCATACCGCCAGTATACCGGAGTATACCGATGGCATACCGTCCAGACAGATTTTCCACATTTTAGATATTTTCGATTTCAGATATTTTTATGAATAGTGTTTCCGATATTTTCGTGAATAGTGTTTTGGATATTTTGATGAATAGTGTTTAGATATTTTCGTGAATAGTGTAGATGCACCCTATTACTCAATGGATATTTGGTTTTGTTTTGATGGTTAGGATTGACTTAGATCTTCACATGGATCACCATCCGACGGCTAAGATTAATCCCCCCTTCTATATATACCATTTCACTTTCTCTCTCCTCTCTTTTTTTCATTCTCTTCACTCTCTCTTCATTTCTTCTTCCCTTCTCTCCCCCTTGGAGCTTGCCAAGAGCTTGGCCTTGAGGCCTTGGGTGTGGTGTCTAACCCCCCTAGGAGGAGGAGTAGAAGATTAGGCTTGGTTGCTAGAGAACCTAGGCAAGTACATCTTGCCAAATCCATGAACCATATTATTTGGTTGTCATTTTTGTTTTTCTTGGTGTTAAATGTTTAGAATTGCCTTAAACTCATTTTGTTAAATATGTTTTTCTTATGATTCTCGTCTATATGCACGTTTCAAAAATTTGATTAAGCAAGATTTGATTTTCTGTTAAAATCCAATATGGACTTAGTAGAAAACTTGGTATCAAGTGTGATACTAGTGTTACCATCATGGATCTTGATCACATATACATATATGAGGCCCTCACCTAGTTTTTATATCATGGATTTTGAGTTTGGTGGCAATCGGAACCCGTTTCGGTGTCCCGAAAACCTCTATTTGGGAGTATTTTGAGGTATTGATCTATCAAATGTTTTGATTTATGAAAACTAATACTCCCATGTTGTAGGGAATTCAATTCTATGCAATTTTGACTTTTGAAAGTCCGAATTTCGATTTAAAACGAAGTTTTTATGGCCAAAACAAGTTTTGAGTTCATAAATCAACTTTCTATGACGGTTCGGAAAATCCGTCGGAAATCCGCGGAAATCCGTCGGAAAATCCGAACTTGCACCACAAAACTTGCTGTTTCAATCCGAAAAATCCGCCGGAAATTCGCTATAATCCGCCGGATAATCCGGTTAGGCTATTTTTGTCTGTTTTTGCCCGTTTCTGCCCGTTTTTGTCCGTTTTTGATATTTTCTTCGATTGTAATGATTTCTTAACATGATTAGATGATCTTGCATAGTAAGAAAATGATTGTACACCCTATATACACTTGACACTAGCACATGTTCAATCATTTTCTATGAAATGTACTTAGCTTAAATTATTGTTTCCCACATGCCATGATATGTCTTTTGATAGATTCTTTCTTACAAGCTATGATAATTGTTGCCATGCCTTCTTTGCTTACATGATAGTGGCCCGTCGTGGCGCACTCTTCTTACATGTCTTCTTGCTTACATGATAGTGACCCGTCGTGGTGCACTCTAGTACATGTCTTTCTTTGCTTACATGATAGTGGCCTGTCATGGCGCACTCCCTATAGTGGCTCGTCGTAGTGCACTCCTGGCTTCTTGTCTATTATATT
Source organism: Iris pallida (assembly GCA_029216955.1). Classification (NCBI taxonomy): domain Eukaryota; kingdom Viridiplantae; phylum Streptophyta; class Magnoliopsida; order Asparagales; family Iridaceae; genus Iris; species Iris pallida. The sequence continues at coordinate 4,236,559 of JANAVB010043019.1, forward strand.
TTCTTGTTGTGGCTTGTTATGGTGCACATTCTTGTTATTGTCCAGTCTTGCATGCTCATGTCTAGGATGGATTCTGCGGAATGCCACACCCAGAATCCAAGAAAATGGTAAGGATTATATAACTAGATTGATCATTAGAACATGGGTGGGGAGGATTTCCCAGTTACCTGTTGCCTTTGGTCTAGGTCGTTATAACATTTAATATAAGGGTTTGGAGCTATCCGTCGAGATGAGCACTCTCCCAGCTTCACTGTCGCGTGGGAGCACAAAGTCACACTTGTAATCACTTCCCGGCATGACCAATAGGTGGCAGCAGGCAGGTAACCGGACTTGGAATTCTCAAACTTGCATTTGTTAGTAATTAGGATTGTGACAACCCTAGTTAGCTAATGTATAAAGCCGTACTCATTGCTTGGCCGTGACTATTGTATGGAGTCCAGTCTAGTCTAGTTTGTCTAGGCAGTGTCCGGATTTGTTTATTTTCAGTACATCCTTGTTTATGCTTTACTTTTGCCGGTAAATGATTATATACTAAAGTTCTGTTCAGGAGAAGGGTTACAACCCCGGTCCTTGTTTGGTTTACGGGTTGTAACTTGGGTTTCGGAATAGTTCCTAAGTCATCTTATCATTTGTCGTTCTATATAGTATCTTACTTGCTCACATGTCTCAGTTACCCTACATGCTCATACGTTCCAGTTATCTTACATGCTCCAGTTAATTTAACATGCTCACATGCTCCAGTTACATAACATGCTCACATGCTCCGTCTACTTAACATGCTCACATGTCTAGTTTATCTTTCACGTTCACATGCTCCTTTTTCCTTATATGTACACAGTTTATTTTATGTCACATGTCCTTTACTTTATGCTACATGTTGCTTTACTTATTGTCTTTCCTATTCTCGGGATAAGTGCATTGGTAGCGCACGAGTCTCGATTTGCTTTTACTTATTTCTGTCTCTATCCGTTGCTATGATTTGCATGCTGGTTTTAGTTCATAGTTTGGCTTCCTTTGTGGTACTTGCTATTGGGGGTCTGACCCCACTGGTTTTGCATTGACCAGATCTGATAGAGGAGCCCGGAAGATCTTCCGTACCTTCCACTCGTTGGTGATTACCCAGAGCACCAGAGTACCTTAGTGGGTTTTCTATTTCATTCTCCCACTAGTTATGTACATTATTCTTTTGTGGCGTTTAGCCTCCGAGCACGTGTTTAGCTCGTGTTTTGGACTTGACATTTAGCCTACGGGCCAGAACATGATTTGCGTATTCTAGACTATAGCTAGAGCTTATCATGTATGACTATTACTCTTGCTAGTCTTCACTCTGTATTACTAGCTTCATGATCAGTGATATATGATAGTTTGGGACGCTTTAATATTTTATATTCCAGTTGATCTTACTTCTTGTACATTGTTTACTGCCTGTGATTTAGATACCTAGGATTCTTGACCCAGGATTGCCTGTTGGATTGTAGTAGTAACCCCCATCTATACAGCTTATACGTTATTTCGGAGTACTGGAGTACTTTGGTATACGTAGCTGGCCTGGTCCGTCCCTACTTGCCAGTATTCTGGTTCTGGGGCGTGACAGGGAGTTCACAACGTATTCCACGTGTTACAGTTGAGACGGTACGTGGCTGACCCTAGCCATGTGCTCGATCATTCGGAGATTGAGGTTGGGCCTACTCTCAGTTATCCAGAGCAGCCTGTGGAGATTCTGGATCGCCGAGAGAAGGTATTGAGGAACCAGGTGATACCCTTGGTACGCGTCGCATGGAGGCATCGTTATCCAGGAGAGTCGACCTGGGAGCGGGAGGATGAGATGCGCGAGCGGTACCCCTATCTTTTTGGACCTTGAGGTATACTTTTCTATCCTTCTCAGCAGTTTAGTTTTGCCTTTAATTTCGAGGACGAAATTATTTTAAGGAGGGTAGATTTGTCACTATCACTTTTCTAGCTTGGGGGTATTTTGGTCATTTTGGTCATTTTCAAAATTTTAGAATTTAATTTGAATTATTATTATTATTTATAATTAATGTGATTTTTGAGTGATTTTTAGAATAATTATTTTTGGTGTTTTAGAGACTTTGACTTAAGTTGACCTTGTAGACTAACCTAGTGGCTAACCTAGGTCTTGACTAAGAGATTAGGATTTGAAAACCTAGGTTGACTTAAGTTCATGAGGATTAACTCATTGGGATTAATTTGGTGAAGTTAGGAGCTAGTTTGATATAGAAATGGCTTGTGAAGTCACAAGTCATTTTATGACTAATAGGCTTAATGGCCCATAGCCCACACCTATTGAACCAAGCCCTAACCCTAGGAATTCTGAACAGCCACTATGGTCAGCCCCTCCCCTATTTATATGCTCTTAAAACTAGGGTTGCCTCTTTAGGAAACTTTGCCATTTGGAAGAGGTGAGTCCCCATCTTTGTAAATCCTTAGAAAATCCATTTCTTCTCCAAATTCCTTCAAATAAATTGCAATAGAACCTAAATCCAACGTTCTTGCTGTTGGTATTGAGTTTTTGCAGGGAGAAAACAATTTGAGGAAGTTTGGTGGTTTGTGGAGCTCTTCCCATTTGGAGATTTTGACCCATTGTTCACCTATATGTATAATCCTCTCTAATTCATTTTAAATTCTGTAAAAATTCATTCTAGGTTGCCCTAACCCTAGACTAACTATAGGAATAGGGTTTCCCAAATTTTTGTGTCGTTTTGTGTCCATTCTGGACACGTATCAGTGTATATTACTAGGTGTTTGATGAAATACCCCAATGGGCATTTCGTATGATTTTTGGGGTTTTGTTTGAATAGAAAATTAGATTTGGGTCTCGCTTACACATTTCTGTAGTTTGTGTCATGTCTAGGCTGCACGGACACGTGTACACACGGTCGTGCACACGCGCGCACGGGGGCTGTGAGTGCCCTGCTGTGCGGGCCCATTTCCGACACGGACACGCGTCCCCGACGCGTGAACTTGACACACATCATGGGGCAACGTCTGTCACTCCGTGTGTCAAGTTACACGGGCCCACGTGGCGTGTCGGACACGCACGAGCACGTGCACGGGTTTAGCGCTGTGCAATTTTATGTTGAAAATGTGCACTGATACGCGCGTGTCGTGTCGTGCACACACGACTTGGACACGATTCAGGTTGTCCTATCACTATCCCTAGTCTAGGTGAACACATGGACCAAATCTCGTGAGTCGTGTCGCTGTGTGTCGTGCACACGATCGACACGAACTCGTGCACGCTGTTGGCTGTCGTTGTGTCCTGTGTTTACTATTTTTTGGGTTTTGATTAACTGGACACGTTTGTGTCCACTTTTGTGGACACAAACACCTCACTTAGCACGTGCACATTGTGTTTGTAAGTTACCAACCTCTGTAATTGTTTTTAATTAGAATTTCATTTGTTTAATTGTCATTTTCCCTTTTTTTTTCCTAAAAACCCATGTATCAGTCTTTCTGAAATTTTCCAGTTTTTGCAAATTTGAGTTTTGTCATCATTTTAAACCTACTTAACACTGTTGTTTACATGTAATTAAACCTATAACTTGTTCTCCTATATAAACTCTATTGGTATGACAAATTTGGGTATGTTTCGATGTGATTTGATATTGATTTGGGTCCTTGTTATTTCAGTAAAAACTGAGATTCCTATTTGGACTGTTCTTTTGGTTGTTTGAGTTGTTTATGAATACAAAATCTGAGAATGAAGGAATGTTAACTGGGAATGAGTTGGGTTCACCCTGTTTTATGATTAGGTTGTGTATCATGAGTTATTCTGAGAAATTCCTATAGGTTTTTGGACTGTTTTAACTGAAATGTGATCCCCATGTTGCAAACATAAGATTTGGTGGTTGGGCTGTCTTCTAATTGCCCTTTCCTTCTCACTGTTTTGCCACACCATAACACTCTAATACACACGCACACACACTTGAGACACAACCTCACACACAGGTTTCCCCACCATGTTCACTCACATCACTTCATGCTCACTGTTTTGCACACAAGCCTAACACTCTAATACACACACACATACACTTGTGTTCCCCCTTCACTCTTTTTATATATGTATATATATATGTGTAGGTTCCTACATGTAGGAATGTGTGTTATTGTACATATGTATATATTTATAAGTGTTGTCTTATAGGTTGATGGTATTCACTTGTAGCTATAGGTTTATTTCTTTCTAAGTTATTTGTATATCACACCAATATGTGATTTTCCTTTTTGCATTGTCTAACTAGTTAATGTGTGATTTTCCTATATTAGAGTATATAGTCATGTAGTACTTGTGTATTATTTTAGATATAGAATTGAATATGGTATTGCCTATTGGCATATGGTATAGTCTATTGGCCTATGGCCTATGGTTGTGTTGTTTAGCTAGTGAGTCTAGTTTAGACTTGTTTAGTCTTATTAGACCTAGAATGGACTAGTTAGCCTAGTATAGACTAGATTTGACCTAGGTTTGACTTGGTTGACCTAGTTTGACTTCTAGGGTTGACCAGAGTTGACCAAGAGTTGACTTTGGTCTAAATTAACCTAGATTCATGTAGAACGTATTGTAGTGCATTACATTTCTATTCTGGACTTGTTGTGACTCGTACTGTTCTAAATAGGAGCCAGATACCACTCCTCGGACAGTACTTTCATCTCGGACTTTCAGATAGCAGGCGAGTACATTCTCTGATCTTTTCATACCTGTTTGGATATATTCATGCTCTAGATTACTCTACATGATGCTGACACGTATCTTCACGGATTAGTACTATATGGATCCTTTCCTGAGATGTTATCCCTCTACGGGTGCATCAGGTATTTCATGTTCATGTACTTTATCATGTGCATCAGGTACTCCTTGTACTCGTACTAGTTCATGTTTTTACATGTTCTCATGTGCTTCATGTGCTCATGTGCTTATCATGTGCTTCATGTACTACTCATTTCATGAGTTCACGTATCTTAGCTGTATTCATGTGCTTATGACATAACTTGAACGGATCCTTGTGAATTGATTGGGGCGGGGTGAGTAGAATTGGTTATGTGATCACTATCCCCAGTAGCTGTATTCATGTGCCTCCTTATTTGTATTCATGTGCCCCCAAGCCGTTTACATAACCATATTGTACTCTAAATCACGTAGTCACTTACAGTCTCTACTATCATGTATCTATTTCCAGTTACAAAATATCTCCTGTTTTACTTGTACTTCTATTCAGCACTTCCTGTATTTTACTCTATTGCAATGATTTATACTCCTAACCTGATATGAACTGTTGAGAGATATGTGCTCGTTCCTGTCCTGACTGGACCTGTTGAAATATTACAGAGGACGAGGCTGAGGCATTCTGCCCTACTTACTACGGTGCCATACTAGATGAGTGCCCGGATTTGGACCAGCAGCAGGATCCATTAGCTGTAGACGACACTCCATTAGTTTAGGATTGTCTTACTATTTTGGGATTATTGTACTAGACTTGAGATATTCTGAGATGTATTTATTTTTGAGATGTATTTATTTTAGACACTTAGAACTCTGGATTGTATCTCTGTGATTCTCTGTTCTGGATATTGTTATCTTTCATTATCTATCTATCTTACCTGTTCTATCTTAGCTGTGGTTGAGTTATATTTCTGTTATGTCTCCCCCATTCGGGGAGTATAACTGTTATTACCTTCAATTGTTAGATGTTGTGACCTAGGACAGCGTTCTACCGCCGACACTGCGGCGTAGGCTGGACGTACCCATGTCTCGTGCCCTTACTCTAGGGTGCGGGTCGTGACAAGCAATCCAGCCAACGCTCGAAGAGGGCGATAATGATACTAAGTCAACACGAAGTCAACGCACGAAATGGATAACAGGAAATCAAATAAGGCGAAACACCGGTAGAGAGTACAGAACCCAAGGTAAATAATCATGTAACCCAAATGATGGAGATAATATCTCATCAAATAAGGTGATCGACATGACCAACTATAGGATCATATCTATCAAACAAGGATCAGAGGTAGATAACACGAATAAGACATGGCCAAGCAAGATAGGTCTAAGTAGAGATGAGGACCAGTTCACAGGTTCAAGGGAGAGAAGGGCAAGTGTATAGCAAGTTAGAATCCCAAGAAATAGTGGACTGAGATCAATAATCATGTGATACCCAACAAAATCTCAAAACGAGACCTGCGTGGGCCACCACTAAAACCATGTCACGCCCCAGTACCGAAATACGGGGACGGACGTAGGCCAGCTACACCATATAAGGTATGAATACGCTATACGGCGATGACGGCTGTCAAGTCTTGCTGGGTATCCTAGCATGCAATCAATCTATGGCCTAAATCCGATCTCATGTCCACAGGCAAATCACAATGAAACAACGTCAAGAGAGATAATCATATGGAAAGCAGGGAATACTCATATGAAAATCAGGAATCTACAGTACATAATAATAATGTAGACTAGCATACCTTCCCACAGTTCCTAGCATGGTCGGGAACTGAAGCACATCCTCCAAGTCGAGTCTGGAAGATCCACAGGGTCGGTCTCAGGCAATTTGGGAACAATCCAGGGTTGGTCAGGCCAACCGCAGCAAGTACCAGAAAGGAAGGCTCAAGGACGGGCGAAGAAAACCAGCATGATAAAATATGACAGAAATAGCATCTAAAAACAGTAAATAAGGTAAAGGATCGTGCTGTACCAACGCACGATTACAGAATATAAGGCAGCAATCCAACTACTAATACGTAAGTAACCAACAATCATCACAGTCATCCTAACATCCACTAATGCTTGCATCGCCAACTGGAACTCGTAGACTGTCATCGGAACAGTAACTCACCCCTACATCAAACAAGAACAAGGGAATGAATTACTGCACCGGGACAGCGTTACGTGCCAGCCAGCTTAGCAAGCAACAAGCCATACAATTATATAAATAAGCGGCCACTCAAATGCCTACGGCTGTCTATGTGGAGGTTGGGTTACCCCAACAATGCAATATAGGAATCCTCAGATCGTGCCGTCCCAGCAGGGCTAGCGAGGCCAAGTATAGCATGTAAGAAGAGCACCGATCCCTCGTAAGGCCACCGGGCTTGCATATCACCACCGGTCCCTCGTAAGGCTACCGCGCCGAGCATGCCATGTATATAATGTATAGTACATAAGTAGCCGGATATTGCCATCTACTTGTACGAATGGTAACAATATCCGTGGCGGCCAGCCTGCAGGTCATGACTAATGTCTGGGATAAGGCTGGTAATGCACGATCTCGGGATTCCGTTTCCCCCCCAATGTTTCTACCAGTTTAAGTTTCCTAGATTAAACATACATTTATCCGGAATCACATGCCGTGGTCACATGATCATCCTCCTAGATGTCGCACCTCAGTACGAGAACGCTAAGTAAGAATCAACCTCAGCACCTATAGTCCCAGTTGTGATCCATCCTTAGTGTTATGCAACAAACAAGCAAGCAATCCTAACCACGCTAAGACTATAGGCCAACTACCAGATACCCGTGCAGGTAATCATATAATATAGCTAGAATATCAAGATGGCGTCGTAATGCCATACAATCATGGAAGTAGCACCTCAAAGTGCCAATAGACAAAGGGCACCGCAGTGCAAGGTCAGGGCCAGTACCTCAAAGGGTAAGCTGGACTTATAGCACGGATACAGGTAGTCGGGTCTGGGACAAGGACAAATCTGTCAGTCACAAGAAGTCATCTGCCCATATCGTGGCATGGATATCAGGTCAAGTACAAGATCAGAACCTCTACTATAATAACATCTCAAGCATATATGGGAGCCTACAGCTCCAATCATCAAGTCGGTCTATCCACCAGATCAATCTATCAAGTGCCACCCCTCTACGATGGAATCAATATCATGTCAGGAAGGTCAATAACCAAACACCAAGCTAATCACTATAAGCAATGCTAGGCCCTCTGGCTCACAAAAATCCTCCAAGTCAATGATCACGAACCACTAGAAAACGAGCCCCTCAACTACCAAGACATAGCAATCAAACCAGGTTTCTCCAACTACCGGAATACACAAAGGTACCAGGTTTTGGGCGTTTGGGAAGTCGAGTAAAAATCATATAATAATGCCCTCGATATTCTCCTCGTTCCGCGAAATATTCGCACCAGTATCAAAATCCAAAAGTCCTCAAAGACATATCTGATCAACTTAGAACATCACCAAAGAACTAGCAACACTATCTAAGAATCCACTTAGTCTACCATAATCACTATCTCAATATCATATCTCCTCATAGTCAATCCTCGAATAAGATCATAATTCCAACACATGGGTCAACACTAATCAACGCCGTCGGAAGATGGCAAGGATTGTGTGAACCACTCTGGATCAGATCCACAACCCTTAAACCAAACAAGGACCAGGGTTGCAGACCTTCACCCGAGTAGAACCGCTCTCCTTACACAATCCGGCGGACAGGACAGATAATGGGATAACAACTAAACTAGAACACCATCTAACAGAAGGGTCACAGGTCAAGAGTCCAATGGGTGATACCGTCGAAAAGGCAAGGATTGCGTGAACCACTCTGGATCAGATCCACAACCCTTAAACCAAACAAGAACCAGGGTTGCAGACCTTCACCCGAGTAGAACTGCTCTCCTTACACAATCCCACGGATAAGACATGTCAAGACGCTAGGCGACTAATCTAGTCGGGAGTCTACCTAGCAGGCAATAGGATCAGGGATGCTATACCAAGAAGAACATGCATGAATTCAGTCCAGCAAACAAAGGAATGATTCTGCCTAATCCTTCGAACCAAATTCCCAACTGGGAATTCTGGAAAAATCTGGCAGAGCCTCCTTTGTAATCTGGATGGGAGCACCCTACGAATAGGGGCTAAAACCACTCGGCGCAACCCGCCGCAGAATCGCAGAATCGCAGAATCGCAGGCTGAGAACACTAAGTCTCAGCTACCAACAGCACTGCGATGCGTACTTGAAACAAATCGATAGCTGAGAACACTAAGTCTCGGCCTCCAGTAGCACTATGATGCGTACTGGAAACCACTCAAACCCGAGACCACTAAGTCCCGGCCTCCAGCAGCGCTACAATGCGTACTGGACGCCAAGCCAACATGCATAATAATAAAATAACCGCCTCGCAGGGCGCACCACAACACATGTTCATAAATCCCTAGTCCAAGCACAATTACCGCCACATGTAAAGTTAGCCAAAGCCGTTACCCGACCGTGAGTCGGACACGGGGCATATGGGGACAATCCGTACAAGTGAGTCGTGCTCGTGTCCTCGGAGGTGTGGATGACCCATCCGAGTTGTCCGATACGGTCTATCCCGGTATCGGACCAAGCTATCCTAAGTTATCATCATGGCAGTTCTACTACTAGGCTACACTAATCATGATTATACAATTTACAAGTACAAATTAATTAAATGCAATAAAATCCAGGAGAGAGGGCAAGAGCCGTCGATGAGCAAGGGATACTTGCCTAGAGGGCTCGGCTAGGTAAGCAAGTCTTCGGCGATCTGGATCCAAGCTAGCACGCCAATCGAGATCTTCAAAACACACAATAAATAGTCATCAGCACCAAATAATAAAATAATAGAATAATCACAAGGGATGGCAGAAGGCTATACCGTGTGGGTCCCGCAAGCAGTGCAGGGATCTCGCACGAAAACTGAAGCACGCGGATCGATATGGACACGCAAATCGAGACGCGCACGTATATCGAGACACGCATGAGAATTGAGATGACTCGAAGATCGAGACAACACACAATCCGAGGTAGCACGGTGCCCGAGACAACGCGGGGCTCGAGGCGTCCCGCTGCCCAAGGAAACATGTGGATCGGGGTGCACAAAAATTGAAACAGCTCACACACCGAGGCACGCGAATCGAGATGGCACGTAACCCAAACAACGCGGGGCCCAAAGCGTCCCGTTGCTCGAGGTGTACACAAAGCTCGAGATACGTGTCCCGAGGTAGTACGAAAATGAGGGGTGCACACCCATCGAGGGTGCGCTGCCCAAGGAATACGTTGTACGAGGCAGCACACTGCCCAAGGCGCGCCGATCGAGGGGCTCGCTCCCCGAGGAGCTCACAGCCCCAGCCCGAGGAGGGAAGAGAGGAGGCTGGCGGAGCTCACCAGAGGGGGCCTCGGCCAGGTCGGGTCGGGTCGGACCACCAGCGGGGGAGGGTGGTCAGCAGCAGGAGCCAAGTCGGGACGGCGCTGCTGGCCGGAGAAGAAGGGCGGGGGAGACGGAGGCCGTCGTGGAGCTCGGCCAAGTCGGGTCGAGGGTTCCCGACAGCAGAGGAGAAGACAGAGAAGGAGAGACGAGGGCGGTGGAGCTCGGTCTTGGCGACGGCGGTGCTGGTGGCGGCCATGGGGGCTCGGCCAGGCGGAGAAGAAGGAAAGAGGGGGAAAGTGGTGGTGGCGCTGAAGATGACGATGATGGTGGCAGCGGTGGTCGCAGAGGAGGGGGCCTCGCTGGAGGGTGGTGGCGGGTGGCGGTCGCGGCCATGGAGGCGGTTGAGATGATGGAGACGACGATGATGATGGTTGTGGCGGCGCTGGAAGTGGTGGTGGCGATAATGGCAGCCGTCTAAGGAGGCGGGGGCGACGTCGGTGGTGAGGGAGGTGACGGCGATGATGGTGGTCGCCATGGCGGTGGTGGCTGACGGAGAGCTCGAGAAAGAAAGGGAAGGGGGCTGGCTCTCCAGCAAGGGAGAGGAAAGAGAAAGAGAGAGTGAGGCTGCTGAGAGAGTGAAGAGAGAGGGTAGGTTTAGATATTTTGGGAGGGGTAGTTAGGTAATTTAATAATAATAATAATGGTGATAAGAATAATAATAGGGAAAATCCTATAATGATGATCCAAGAATTAAAATAAAATTTAAATCAAGATTCAATAACCTGACCAAATCAAGATCCAAGAATTAAAAATAAATTCAAAATTTTAAAATCACCTTAAATACCAAATACGGTCGTATACATATTTTTATAAAATATAGGATATGACAATTTGGCATAACAAGGCCGTCCGCAACAGGGTGGCATGCCAGTTAGATAGAGCCCTGGGCAATGGGGAATGGTTTCGTTGATTCTCCAACTCTTCGGCTGAGGGTATGGCCGCTGGTACGAGTGACCACTCCCCCATCAGGATTGGTTTCACTGATCGCTCTACGGTGAGGTCTCGTCCCTTCAGGTACAACAACAGTTGGTTCCTATCGGAGGGTTACTCGGAGGCTATTACGGAGGGTGTTGCTCATCAGGTTGTGAGGACTGCTCAATATCGGATGGTACACCTACTCAAGTACACAAAGAAGGCTCTTCGGTCTTGGATGAAGAGTTTGCCCAAGTCCTCTCTTGAAGACAAGGAGGCGGAGCTTCCGGACATCCATGTGAAGAGTTTGCCCAAGTCCTCTCTTGAAGACAAGGAGGCGGAGCTTCGGGACATCCAGCATTTCATGCAATCTGACATGTTAAATGGGGACCTTGCGGCTAGAGAGAGCTGATTGGGGAAGTCAATGCTCTGCGGCTTCAGAAGGAGATTAGTGCGGCTCAGTGCGCTAAATGCTCCTGGCTTAAGGATGGCGACCGATGTACCAAGTTCTTCTATGATGTCATTCGTACTAGACAGCATCGGAACACCATCTCTCAGCTTCTTGATACCGAGGGTAATCTGATTAGGGAGCCGTCCAAGATCTCAGGAGAGGCGGTCAGGTACTACTCTGAGTTATACTTTCAGACTGACTATCTTTCTGTGTTCCAGATGTAGTCACGAAGAGATTGTTGACTCCATATGGGAATAGCCTCTTGCTTGCCCCTGTCACTATGGAGGAGGTGGAGGCCATTATCAAGAAAGCAGACCCCAATAAAGCTCCAGGCCCGGATGGATTCAGCAGTGGGTTCTACAAACGCCACTGGGATATTCTGAAGGTCCCGGTTCTTGAGGCGGTCCAGGAGTTCTTCTCTGAGGGGAAGCTGCTGAAGGAGCTGAACCACACTTTCTTGACTCTGGTACCAAAGAAGGAGGGGACGACCTCGCTGGCGGACTTTAGGCCTATTGCGTGCTGTAATTATCTTTATAAAATAATTACGCACCTCATGTGCCGGCACATGGAGGGGATCATGCAGGACCTTGTCTCTTCGAACCAGGCGGCGTTCATCAAAGCACTACCAGAATAAGTCGTTTTAGGACGCCTAAAGACGTCGCTAAAATGACAATTTTCGTCGCTAAAAATATTTAGCGACGAAATTACCGACGTTTTGGGCTGGTCTCGAAAATATAAGTCGCTGATCTTCAAAACGTCGCCAAACGTCGCAAGTACCGACGTGTACTGACGTATATATACGTCGGTATATTATCGATGTCTACCGTCGTGTCGTCGTTGTATTAGCGACGTGTTTGACGTCGCTACGCGTCGGTAACTTTACCGACGATTACCGTCGTGTCGTCGGTGGTTTAGTGACGTGTTCAAAGTCGCTACACGTCGGTAAAATCCTAGGATTTCCTGGGATGATTACCGACGTTTACCGACGTATAACGACGTCGGTAAACGTCGGTAACCTGGAAAATATTGCAGATTTACCGACGTTTACCGACACAAACTTACGTCGGTGGACGTCGGAAAACGTCGCTAAATCTGCAAAAAAATAAAATACAGAATGTCCATTTCTCTCTGCAGTTTACAAAAAAAATAACCATAACCAATATAGGTTACACAATCACAGAATGTCCATTTCTCAGAATATCCATTTCTCAGAATGTCCATTTCTCACTGTACACAGGTTTCAGTCCCTATAACCAAGTCTACAACAATCACACAACAACAAGTATCCAAATAACCAAGTCTACACCAAATATCCAAATAACCAAGTCTACAACAATCACACAACAACAAGTATCCAAATGACCAAGTCTACACCAAATAAAAAAGTCTACAACCAAATAACCAATGTCTACACACAACCAACAAATAGAATATGATCCAAACATCCAAATCTACACAACCAACAAATATCCAAGTCACAAACAAAGAATGAAACAAACACAAACAAACAGTCCTAACTAGGACTACTAGGAATCTGGTGCAGGAGGGGCACCGCCGCGACGAAGGGATAAGAACAACTCATACTCCTCAAGTGAAATCGATACCGATGGAGCAGGCAGTGACGTCGGTGGAGTCGGTGTCGAAGAAGAAGGCGGTGGAGGCGGCGGAGTCGACGACGATGAAGGCGCACCCGGAGGACCAGCACGCTCCAACGCTGTAAGTCGCTGGTGGTATGAATCCATGATAGATAACATTTTATCACTGCTCTGGACCATCGACTCCTGCGCCAATCTCATCCTCTCGGCCAAGGTCACCTGTCCTGTCTGCAGCTCCATCACCGTGCGCTCTAACCCTCCAACGGTGTGCTCTGTCCTCTCAGTCGTCTCCCTGAGGTCCATAATACCGCGGTCGAGCGCATCCAATCGTGCTAGCAGCGCAGGATCGTCCGTAGGGTGCTGAGACTGCTCCTTGATCCGTCGTAGCAGGTCGTCACGGAGAGACTCCATCATGTGGTGGACTCGGGCAGACTCCTGGGACGACTGTGGACCATGCACACTAGCAGGAGATGTCCTAGAGGACTGGGTCGCAACTAGGGCGCCATAGGAACCCGTAACGTAGTACGTACCCCTACGGAGTCCACCAGCGGTGGCTATCCACAGCTCGTCCGCAGACGGAGCTTGAGTGGGCTGCGAGGAAGTACCGGCCTCTCCTGTATCAGGTGCACTAGCAGCCGCCCGTTCCCGCAGCCTCTGATACTCGGCCTAGAAAGTACGTATTATTACTAACTTCTAATTTCTAATTAATGTACTTATTATTACTAATTTCTAATTAATGTACTTATTATTTCTAATTTCTAATTAATGTATTTATTATTACTAACTACATGAATATTTATTTGTATCATATTTACTAAGTTATATTAAAATTGACACAAAGTATTAAATTAAGATAACGTATTGTAATACTTACATAAGTCTGCTCGGCCCTCTCGTCAATAAGGTCACCGCCGCAGCGATGGGTGGCCAGGAAGACGGCCACCATGTCGGCGTTACCGACCTTCCTTACCTGTAATTAAATATATTATCTTAGTAATAATTTATCGGTTTTGTATTAAAATAATATTTTTAAAAGAGAAAGACATACCAGACGACGAAAATTTTCCGTCATCGGAATCGACCCACCGCACCACTTCGAGACATGTTGCCTAGCGGCCTTGGCCTTCTCCGACTTCTCCTTGTACCTTGGCTCGTCGAATCGAGCCTTCATCGCATTCCACCGATTAGGAGTGATCCAACCTTGGATCGGCTTTCTGGCACGATCACGATCCTTCTGATCATTGATAGCGTCGCGGATCAGCTTGGCAGCGACGGCAGGAAACATCCCCTCGATAAGCTCGACCCGGTGCGGTGGATAGAAAAACATATCCTAGAAGAGCACAAACCAAATATTTATCAGTTATATATAATATGCAAAAATTATATGACTCATGTTAAAAGCAAATATATTTTAACCTTGAAGCGCGCAAACCAGAAGGCCTTCCTCTCGTCCGGAGCATCAGAGTAGTTAATCCAAGCACCACCATAATTATGCCTCAACATGTGGCCTAGACGTCTCTGTACCTCTAGGGGACGATATCTATACAAACATATTATATTCATGAAAAAAGTTAATTATGATAAAAATAGAAAAAAAAATTATAAACCAAAACACCTACTTTGTACCGTCGGCCCAGATCTCCATCCTCCTCTCCTCCGGAGGTGCGCACGCATCATCTGCATGATGCTCGTCGGCCGTCGGCACCGCCGCCTCGGCCGTCGCCGCAGCCTCGGCCGTCGCCGCAGCCTCCGCCATCTGCCCATCCGTATCCATCGTCGTATCAGCACCATGAACGCTAGACGGGCGAGCACTCTCAACAGGCCTGGAACTACTCATCCCAGGAGATATGCCACATGACGTCGTCCCAGCAGGCCCATCTACTGTCCGATATGGAGGAGTAATCGGCGACGAGGATCCAGAGCCTGTAGGAAGTACCGGAGGATGATGACCTCGTCGTCCCCCTCGGAACGCTCCGCGACAACCTGCCATACCTGATAATAGCATATGATAATACAACAAATAATAGAGACTAGAAATATGAAAGTACAACAGATAATAGAGACTAGAAATATGAAAGTACAATAAATAATAGATAATAACCAAGACAACATATGATGATACATTCTACAATAAACATCTAAGTCCAAATAATATATTCTAGAAGAAACATCTAAGTTCAGATAAGTATATCTCTCTCAATCATCTTCAGAATAATCATCTTGTTCGTCTTCCTCGACCTCATCTTCCTCTTCCTCCTCATCTTCACTTTCATCTTCGCCTTCTTCGGCTTCGTCTTCCTCTTCGGATAATTCTACATCTTCTATATTATGTGTCGTATAATGCGTAACTTCCGTGGAGTCCACATCGACAATATTAGTTACAAGAGGTAGCTCGTCCTCCTGGTAAGCTTTTTTGTCAACATCAAAAGTATCTCTGTCTTTAGTCTTGTATACTGCCCACCAGTCAGACTTCGTTGCTCTCCGTCTCGGATAAGCTGTGAAGTACACGAGCTGAGCCTGAGTTGCTAGGATAAACGATTCGTAGCCTTGATATCTACGCTTGTAGTTTATATCCACAAGACCATGCTTGTCAATTTTCTAACCTTGATTTTCAATCGGATCGAACCATTCACACTTGAACAACACGATCTTTGCAGGTTCTGTCACGTCCCGAGTCGACAAACCGTTCGTCCCCAGTGTTACTTTGCCGATTCGATCGTCCTCGCTAAGGCGTGATGCCGCACGAGCCTGGAGTTGCGCTCGTGCAAGGCAAGATGACAAGTTCTCAAATGGTTATCTTTTGATTTTGATATAAATACGCCAAGTCAAAACTTCACAAATCACATCAGAATATAAGACGCAGTATAGGAAGATAGAAATGCTTTTCATTCATAGCTTACAACGAAGTGCAAGTCGTAATTTACATTGGATGCCGTTGCGGCTACATTGATTAAACACATAAGGAAATACATTCGACAAGTTGCCTGAACTAACGCTTACCGTCCCATACATTCTTCCCTTTATACATAAGCCGTCGACTTAAATTGGCTTCAAAATACTTCAGCATAGGAAGAGCTTCAAAATGCCTCTCCGTACTTCAGCTCCAGTTTAGTTGAGCGTATAGGCCTCAAAAATGAAGTCACGCTGAGTTAATACAGCCTATCAGAACAATGTCTAAAATACACGCTGAATTCTATCAGACCATTTCCTCAAATATACGCAGAGTTTAAATGGTACACATAGACAGCTCATCATTTGTCAGAGTGTCATTATGACTGACAGTACGACAGTCAAAGAATGTCTCCTCGTATGCCACGTATGCACGGGACTCGAGAGATCTCAGTCGACTATTGCATGACTTTCGAAATCTTCCTCAACAAGATTCAGTCTTCATCAAGTTGGCGTACCAAAAAGACCTTATTGTCATTTAATGTGACTGACAAGGCAATCAATGTCAGAGATTTTGTGTCAGTCGAGGCACGTCGAATCAAGATAGCTGGCTGTTCTGACTCAAGTCTGCGTGTATTTTGAACTTCTATGTTCCTTCCTCAAGTTTGCATGAATTTTGAGCTTTCTGTCTCAAGTTGGCGTGTATTCTGAAGCCTTCTGCCCCAAGTCTGCGTGGATTTCATCCTCAACCAGTTGGCGTGGATTTCATCTCAAATTATCAGATTGGAGTACGTGGCAGATATGCCACAAATCTCTCGTATGCGTGCTCAGTAACTTGCACACGACTCATGCACGATTGCCATGTGTCCAACAGTTACAGGCCACGTCTAGTAACTGCTCATTAACCTTGCGTACGTTTGAGTCCTGCGTAATTATCAACTATGCATAGATTATGAAGACAGTTATCTTTTCAGTTATTTTTGACTCTATAAATAGAGTCCTTTTCTCATTCATTGTATAGATACATAGATATCTAAATTGCTGTCGAATTCTTGAGAGCTTTTCTTCTTCGCATCGTCTAAGGGATAAAGCGATCGTCTTCTAGATCGGATTCCTACAGTTCTATTTTCCCAAAAATACAATAAATAAAGTGAATTTATTTATGGAAAACAAATTGGCGACTCTGCTGGGGAAACCCATCTCCTCTTCTGAGATAGCCACAACTCAATGCGACGCTTCGTCGGTCGGATCGACGAAGCAGATGATATCGATTCAGTTCAATCAACTCGCCTATGAAGAAATGCAGCGGGCTAAGGGTGGCAAGCACACTTCAGCCTCTATCACCACTGCCAAATCAAAGGGACGATCTGTCTACGTCCCTAAGAATCTGTTGGCAACCAAAGACGGTGAAGTTTCTACCACAGTGGCCATTACTAACACTGGCAAAAACTCCACTGCAGGGACGCATACTCCTGTGTGCTCGAAAATGACAGCATCCAAAAGACACGCTAACAGTGATGGCTCCTTTGCCAAATCTGTTTCTGTAGTCACGCAGTCCAGAAGTCACACTGACAGCACTGGCTCTTTAGCCAAGCTTGTTCTAGCGTGCATTTCCAAACCTAAAAATCACGCTAACAGCACTGGTTCTTTAACCAAGCCTGTCTCAGCGTGTATTCCGCACGCATCATCCACCAAGTCAGCTCTCCCTGACTCAGCATGCGTACCGAAATCTGGCTTTTTAGCCAAGACTTCATATGCTGACAACACTGGCTCCTTAGCCAAATTGTCACCAGCATATTCTAAGAAGAATAGCTCTTTAGCTGTTTCTTCCTCCTTGCCAAGTTCTGCTAGAACTGGGGGTAGTCTTGCTATGGCTCCTCCACAAATGGCTCACAAAGTCCCTTCGAATATGAATAACTCTTTAGTTGTTTCTTCTGCTCCTGTAGTGTTTACTTCAGGAACAGCTTTGGCTGACAACTTTGTTAGTCAAAGAAAAGGAAATAGTCTTTTGACTACTCTTCCTTCTGGACATTCTATGTCTCAAAACTTGAACAAGTCTAAAAAGAAACATTTCTTAATGTCTTCTTCTACGACTTCTTCAAATTAGGCACAGAATTTGTCTCTACAAAATGGTTTGTTACCAACTCCTAATCAAGGGGATGGTTCAACTCTTCCTTCTCTGCAAATATCCAGATCAATGGAAGGAAAACTTCAAGTATCAAAAACCAATGTTTTACCTCCAACAGATCTAAGAACGAAACTTAATCAATCCCGCTTGGGAAGCACTTCTGGTGTTAAGAAACCATATCAATCGGGAACAAAAGTAAGAGATTCGGATGCAGAATATGCCAGAAATTATGTGGCTCAGATTAATCACTCCTTGTATAATCAAGAGCCGTCAAGACCCAAGAACAGGAAATACATTCCTAAAAATGCACAAAGATTGTTCTCAGATATACCTCAATCTTCACATACAGATTTACGAGAACATCTTTAACAAAAAAGGAGGAATAATTTTGTGTCAATGGATCATGACCATGCTGATCATGAATGTGACTTCCAGCCAAGGGTCATAATTCAATGCAGATGTCAAACTAAACGACAATCTATCTTCAATCGGATTCAGTGTGAACCTATGCATGATGAAGATGAACCTCTTTTCGCTTCTATCAACATGACCTCTCGGGATACTGGGGGTAGAACTGATAGTCCAGATGGAGTATATAGAGGCACCAGATCAAGGGTCATGGCTTCTAATCAAAGAACTTCGGTTTTTGAAGATTATTCTGAATTTTTTGGAGAATCTAACTTCCCACCTCTTCCTACTGGGGGTAGTTCTCCTACAAATGACTTTGATACACAAAGTAATGATTCAGAACATACAACATCCACTAATTCATCAATAATCCCTCGTACAGTCATAACCTATATGGTGGATGGGAATACTGAATTAAACAATGAACCTTCTTCTTCAATGACTCCCCAAGACCAAAGAATTGCTTCTTTGGAACAACAAATGAAGTTTATGGCTGATACTATAAAATCAATGTACGAACTTATGGCAAACCAGCTGCAAAACCAACAGACTGTACCAGATGCCATACCAATTGACACTGGTGTAGGTCCAGTACATGTTCCTCCAGCAGTACAATCCAATATCCCTGGACAAGCTCAACCAATTCCTAGCCATTCGGGAGCTGGAGGTAGCGCTTATAATGCTGTCCCTCCTCCTAACTATTCTCTACAAGCTACAACTCCACAATCTTCCGGAGTCATTACTGAAGCATTGAGGAATCTCCGAACACAATTTGAGGCATTCAAACAAAAAGATGGTTTACAAAGGTTAGGTATTAAGCAACCTTATCCAATAGAATGGAAGCAAGTATCATATCCTCCTAAATACAAGCATCCTACTATCTCATTCTTTGATCGAACCACTTCTCCGAGTCAGTTTCTCAATCACTTTGAAGTGATGACTGACCAGCTACAACCAAGTGACGCCCTTCTTACTCGGGTGTTTGTCGGATGTCTTAAGGGAACGGCTTATGAATGGTATAGAAGTCTCCCTGATGGGTGTATTACCTCATTTGCCGGCTTCAAACAAATATTTCTTGAACGGTTCTATGAAGGGCTCAATGACATGACTATGTCTGCTCTTATAAGAATCAAGCAGAAAAATAATGAAACTACTGAGGATTTCATTGAACGGTTTCGAAGAGAAGCTCTGAAGATGCCTCTTGGAACTCCTGATGCTGTTACTATTAACACATGTAAGTCGAATCTGTTACCAATCATCAGCATGTGGACAGGATCTACTCAATTTCAAGATTGGCCTTCCTTCATAGTTAGTGCCAAAGCCGTAAAAATTAGTGCTGAAACCTTCAAAGGTTTAGGAGTGCAGATGACTCCCAAAGAAACAGGTCAAAGTACTAGCAATAATGCTAAATCCAATACTCGCGAGGGAAAAGAAACCCTTGAAGTTAATCTTCAGAGTAAAGATGCATCGACCGTTCAAACTACTCCTGCCTCTACGACTCAACAACCAAGAGCACCTCGCCCCAAAGAAGAATACTCTTTTGACGACGATGACGTCCTTGGTATCTTCGAATGCCTACTGAAAAGTAATAAAATACAATTACCTGAGATCAAGAAACCTGATGAAGCTGGTAAGACATATCATCCTAAATACTGTCCGTACCATAGAATGTTGGGTCACACAGCTCGTACATATTTTGTACTGAAAGGAAAAATCCAGGAAATGATCAAATCTGGAGCTGTCACTCTTACTCCGAAAGAAAAGACCGTCACCTCCAACGTTGTCTCTATGCAATTTGGAGATTTTCCTTCTCAACTCCTTGAAAGCGGGATCGTTCTTATTCCCAAGGCAACTCATGAAATCGTGAATATTCCCCCTCCACAGTCTGAAGGATTAGTACCGATCACTATCGAAACAGGAGAAATCATATGGATTCATCCCGATCTAGTGGCAGATTTCGAATCTCCTCCCCTTCAAAAGGCTACTTCTCTAAAATCTAAGAAGGCTGAAAAAACTAAGTCTTGTCATATGACTTCTTTCGGATCTACTTCTGACACAGAACCAAAAGATAAAGAAGAAGCACTTGCTGGTGCTACTAGAACAGGGAAACATTATCTAAAGGATTATTCTAAGAGTCCTGAAGATACTCCTGATATCTCTCCAGCTGACAAAGATACTCCTGATGTTCCTCATGAAGAAGAATCATCCACCGCACCTGTTCCTTCAACTACACCGGTTGTACCTATTCCTTCCAAGCCCACAGCACTTGAGAAAGGCAAACAACAAGCTCGCTTCGATAAACCAATCAGGAAGTCCCCTCCCCTTGGACTTCAGAAGCCTTATAACTTTGACATTTTAGCTCAACTCGCTAGTACTCCAGCTAGAATGTCCCTCTTTGAACTTCTACGTCTTTCTAAAGAGACTCGGAAGACATTAAGTGAGGCACTTCTTCAGGCTGACTCTTGTCTTGCACAATTAAAGAAGCCAGATGAAGAACCTGTTACTTGCTTACATTACAATAGCGTATTGGAGATCATCCCGAATATCACCTTTACACAAGATGACATGTTATTGGAGGATAATCGACATGATCGGCCTCTCTACTACACCGGTTATATCGATACAATGAAGATAGATCGCATTCTTATTGATCCAGGGTCTGCTTTAAGCATAATGCCAAAGAGTCTGCTGGATGAATTAAAAATCCCTCTTCACAAACTTTCCAAGACAGTCACTACTATATTGGGATTCAATCAAAGCCGAAGCGAGCCTTTGGGAAAGATTCATCTGAAACTACAAATAGGCGATTTCAGATCCAAAGTCACTTTCTATGTGATCGAAATCGTGGGATCTTATAATCTTCTCCTGGGAAGACCCTTCCTTCATGAAAATAATATGGTGCCTTCTACTCTTCATCAATGCTTCAAATACATTGACAGCGATGGAAAGGTAAAAAAGAAAGTTGCTGATATAAATCCTTTCCGTAGGGTTGAAGCTTATTTCAATGATTCTCGAATGTACAAAGAGGAGTATACAAAAATAGTACAAGCTATGGAAAAAGAAGATCCGCAAAGTGAGACCTTGATAATTCCTATTAAAGGTCGAACTACTCAGCAACAGTCTCCTAAACCTTCTGGAGAAGGTCCCTTCATTATCCCAGTGAGCGGACGTATCTCTCCATCACCTCAATCATCTACCCAAGATACACTGATCATTTCTGTCAGTGGGCGTACTACATTTCCTGCATCCTCACCTATAAAACAGGACACTCTGGTAATCCCTGTTAGTGGGCGAACTACTCTTCCATCCCAAGCTTCAAGGGAGCTCACCTCTTCTGAACCATTTGTGATCGATCTTAATCGAAACAAAACTCCTTCTCGTTCTTCTTCTCCCCCGTTAGTCGTTGATTTGGCTAAAATTTCTAAGGTTCAACCTCCTTCTGATGTAAATACTACTACTTTTGAGTTTAATGAAATATCTCCGTCTTTGCAGTATATCGATGTTTGTAATCATGTTCATAATTATTTGCATTTGTTAGATGACTTGAAAACAATAACCATAGGAGTTGTACAAACTTTTCATACAGAAGTATCCTTAGAGTCAGTACAAAATTCATGCTTTCTAGTACCTAGCAGAAAACCAGGAGACATTCCAATATTCTTCTACAAAGGACCAAAAAACCCTATCAACTTTGAAGATGATGATAGAAATGATGATTCTGGAAGATTACAATTGCGTCGTTACAGCCAGCAATCTAAAGATATTATCAAAAATATGGGTTATGACTTCAGAACTGGCCTCAGTAATGGGAAAGGAAGAAGAATGCCTGTTCGGATTCCTTCTCTAAAATATGGAAGGACAAAATGCGGATTGGGTTATATTGATCCTACTCCCTTCATCAATATCATCCATAAAGATCCCGAATCTGATGAAGATAAAAGATCTGATTCTTCTAGTTCCTCCTCTTGGGATTCTGATACAAGTATCGATGACTTCCACCGTAACATTCTGTCTTCCAACATGGTTTCCGTTGACGGTCCTGAAGAAAATGACGAAGACGAACTTGAAATCTCATCTGAATCAGAACAATGGGCCCAAAGGTTAGATAATCAATGGGAGTTTAGATTCGAGCAAAGAGAACCTCCGACTGAAGATAAACTCGTCCAAATAGATGTTGGTGAAGAGGGATCCCCCAAACCAATATTCATTAGTGAAAGTCTTTCAGAAACTGATAAGCAAGACATGATCAAACTTATTCGTGAATACATCGATGTCTTCGCTTGGAGTTATGAAGATATGCCAGGACTTGATCCACAAATCGCAACTCACAAACTCAATATCATGCCGAATGCTAAACCGGTCAAATAACAACAGCGACGATTTCATCCAGACATTATGGATGCAATTGAAGCTGAAGTCAATAAACTCATGGCTTCTGGGTTTATTAGAGAGGAACAACATCCCGATTGGGTGGCTAATATAGTTTCTGTCTTTAAAAAGACTGGCAAGATCAGAGTATGCATAGACTATCGTGATCTCAATGCGGCATGTCCTAAAGACGAGTTTCCTCTACCAATTACTGATGTTATGATCGATAATACCTGTGGTTTTCAACGAATGTCATTCATGGATGGGTATTCTGGATATAATCAAATAAAAATGTTTCCAAATGACTAGAAACACACTTCCTTCAGAACGCTGATCGGTACATACTGTTATACAGTGATGCCATTCGGTCTTAAGAATGCAGGAGCAACTTATCAACGAGCCATGAGCACTATATTCCGTGAACATTTGCAGAAAACAGTCGAATGCTACATTGATGATATTGCAGTCAAAAGTCGACAAAAAGAGGATCACATTCAAGATTTGAAAACTATATTTGATCTAATGCGTCGGCATCAATTAAGGATGAACCCTACTAAGTCCTTCTTAGGCGTCTTTAGTGGCAAATTTCTCGGCTTCGTCATTACCTCGAAAGGTATACACGTAGATCCCGAGAAAATCAAAGCCATCCAAGAGATGCGTCCTCCACGCACCTTAAAAGAGCTACGAGAATTTCAAGGAAGGATTGCTTATATCAGGAGATTCATCTCTAATCTTTCAGGACGCTGCAGACCATTCAATAAACTTATGAAGAAAGGTGTTTCTTTTGTCTGGAATGATGAATGTCAGAAAGCATTCGATGATATAAAATAATATCTGATGAGCCCTCCAGTATTGGTACCTCCTATCTCAGGAATACCGTTCCTCCTATATACCCGAACAACGAGTCATTCATTGGGTGCGCTGCTTGCTCAAAAGAATAAAAATGGTCATGAACAAGCCATTTACTATCTCAGTCATACCATGACCGATGCTGAACCTCGATATTCACCGGTCGAAAAAGAATGTCTGGCCCTTATGTTCGCTGTCCAAAAAATACGACATTATATCATTGGCCAGACCATTCATGTCATTTTCAGGATCAATCCTATACGAGTCATGATGAAGAAACCAAGTGTTTTAAATTCTCGATTGGCTAATTGGGGAATTTTACTTGCTCAGTATGATCTGCACTATATCCCTCAGAAATCGGTCAAAGGACAAGCTTTAGCTGATTTTCTGGCTGCTCATTCAATTCCAGAAAATTCAAAACTCTACGATGAAATCCCAGATGAAGTCCTAGACTCAAACCAAATTGCTGAAGAAGATCCTATTTGGCGTCTATTCTTTGATGGAGCTTCAAGAATAGGTCATAATGGTGACATTGTCGCTGGGGTTGGAATTATTCTTGTGTCGCCAGAAGGTCTTGCTATCCAAAGAGCTTATTCTCTCGATCAACCATGTTCAAACAACGTAGCTGAGTATAATGCACTGCTTATTGATCTTCAACTCGCTAAACATCTGAATATTCAACATTTGGAAGCGTATGGAGATTCTAAACTCATTGTCAATCAAATAAGGGGTACTTATGAAGTTCGCCATCAAGATCTGGTTCCTTATCATAGATCGGCTATATCTATGGCTTCGTCATTTGAAGGATTCTTCATCGAGCATGTTAGGCGAGCATGTAACACAGAAGCTGATGCTCTTGCTAATCTTGTGGCAGTATTAGCTATTCCGGTTAGACGTCAACAAATAATTGTTGTTTACAATCGAGAATTATTTCATCTTGAGAACAACCTAACTCTAGGACTTCCAGTTGATATTGAAGAATCAACATCTCATGATATCAATACAACAAGAGGATTTGGATTAAGTCGTAAATCATTATCATCTTCATCTGATTCTAGTATGGAATTCACCTTCAGTAATTTAGCTGAGACTCAGAATACGGATAAAGATTGGAGACTTCCTTTCTTAGATTTTGTATTGTATGATATTCTTCCAGATAATCCGAGTGAGGCAGCATCTATCAGACGACAATCACTCAGATTCTATTACAATCATACTACAAAAACCTTATATCGTCGAGCTTATGATGGTTTACTTCTTCGATGTGTTGCCGGTAGTGAAGCCCAACAAATTATCCGTGAAGCACATGATGGAATTTGTGGAGCACATCAGCCTGGACCAAAACTTTAAGACCGTATTCGACGTATGGGTTATTATTGGCCTACTATGGTATCAGATGCCATCGAATATGCAAGGAAGTGTAAAGCTTGTCAAATCCATGCAGATTTTATTCATCAACCCTCAGAATTTCTACATCCAACGGCAGCATCATGGCCCTTCGAAGCTTGGGGCATGGACATTATTGGCCTGATCAATCCGCCGTCATCAAAAGGTCATCGGTTTATTCTCGCAATAACCGATTATTTCTCCAAATGGGCCGAAGCTATTCCTTTATCTGAAGTCAAAACTTCTAATGTCATCAACTTTATCAAGCATCATGTCATCTACAGATTTGGTGTTCCTCGACGCATTATTCATGATAATAGACCACAATTCGTCAGCCAGAAATTTACTCGATTCTGTGACGATCATCGGATCAACAATGTGGCTTCTACCGCATATAATCCGACAGCTAACGGATTAGCAGAAGCTTTCAACAAGACCATCATCAAACTCTTAAAGAAGTTTGTTTCTACTAATAAACGTAATTGGAGTGAGAAACTTGGTGAATGTTTGTGGGCTTACCGCACTACAGTTCGTAATGCTACTAGATGTACACCTTTCTCTCTGGTGTATGGATGCGAAGCTGTTCTTTCATTAGAGATTCAAAGTCCTTCTTTAAGGATAGCAATCGCTAATGAACTTACCACCGAGAATAATGATCGTCTTCGACTTCAAGAATTAGAAGCTCTAGATGAAAAGCGGTTATATGCTCAACAGAATATCGAATTCTATCAAGCTAGAATCTCAAGAGCTTTTAACAAGAAAGTCAAAGTTCGAGCATATCAAAAAGGAGAACTTGTTCTTACAGTCAGACGTCCGATGACTATGACGCACATGAGTAAAGACAAGTTCGATACAAAATGGGAAGGTCCATTCATTGTGAATAAAGTCTTTTCTAATGGGGTATATCAGCTTACCACTATGGATGGTAAAGTCACTATGATGCCCATTAATGGCAAATTCTTGAAGAAATATTATGTGTAATATTTTTATCTGTCAAGATTGTTCTCCTATCATTCCCCAGCTAGTAAAAATACCAAAGTCATTGTTCTTTACAAGAATCGTTTCGATATCTTTTATCCCCAGTGGAAATAGATATTCTATTTTGTATCATTTTCTTAGCAAATTTGATATCTAGAAAATCACGTCCATATTTCTTCTGAATTTTCTATCTCAGTATCATATTTATGAAAATGATATCTAGTCTTTTGATTCTCGAGTCCAAAGATCATGAAAAATTGAGTTCAAAGATATTTTTATGTCTGAATTCTATTTTTTCTAATCAATATTAAACTAAGATCATCTCTGATTTAATATCATCTGATAGAATTACAAAGTTCATTTGTATATTCTATTCTATTGAAATGTGTCATGTATTATTTACCTCTGAACATATTTTCTATGAATACATCATTATCAAAACAACAAAGTCAAAAATCAGATCAAAAGTTCTCATTTGTCTTCATTCAAAATCAAAATATTGATTACAAGTAAAAATATAAAAGATCTATTTATTAGGAGTTATTAGCTCCTTAATACGATCAAGTACAGTACTCATTTTCTCATCATGAGCTTTGCGAACTCTTTCTGCTGCTTCGACTGCGACAATTTGTTCATTGCTCTGCCTGCATCTGCTCTCGCTCTTGTTGAAGAGTTTGACAGCGTTCAGCTTCAGATATACGAGCAGTGACGACCTCAGCCTGCTCCTTTTTCATGAAGGCAATTCGCTCCTGAAGACGAGCCAGCTCCTCTTTCAACTTCTTGAGCTCTTCAGCTTTTGATATTTCATCCTTCTCCAGAAGTTCTACTCTCTGACGAGTAGCTAATGTTTCTTTACCCTTTTCTACTAACTTCTCAGATGAAGAAGCAAGAAATTCTTCTAAAGCAGCTTGCTGAGCTTGGGCTTCATGTTCCATTTGAGCGATCTCAGCCACAGTCAAAGATTTAACATCTTCCTTATTGATCTCCCAGTATCTTCGGATAGTTGTCTCCAATTCATCTAGGAGATGTTCAAAGAAGATACATTGAGTTTCACAGCCAGCATGTCGCAGTACTAGGAGCGAGAAATTGACTACCGTTCGGAGCTCAGAGAAGGGCATAGTTTTGTCTTTCAAGAAACGCCTGGAGTACGTATCCAGATATGAATAGATTATATCTGAATACATCCCCAGAGTCCTTGCCAATCTCGTCTCAAACCCAGGAGTTGCTGTCATTATTGAAGAAGAAGCTTGTACGTTCTCTGTCATGGGAATTGAAGCATGTGCCGCTGGAGAAGTTGGCAAATGCGAGCTCCCTTCATCAACATCAGTCTGGATAAGTGGAGCATGAGTCGAGCTCATTGCTGCAGCAGTTCCTACTAGTCAAAGGAAAAATAATCAGCATATAAAGAAAAAAATAGTAGAAACAGAATTTGAAATAAAATTCTACCAGGCTGAGGTTCATATTCTATATGTTGAGGGAGTCTCGCATCCTCTCGCAGTCGATCCATAATGGTGTCTGACACCTGCTTTATGTGACTACTACCAGCTCCAGAATTACTGGGTGCTGGAGCATTATCAGGAGATTGAGCAGGTTCAGAACTGAGCTCCATTCTATTTCCTCTGATTTTATCTTCATCATAATGAGTGGAAGTCTCAGGATGCCAATCCTCTTTCTCTTTAACCTCTTCTTCTTTCTCAGAGTGTTCTTCTTCAGACTCTCTTGGATCCCCAGCTTCAGGATGGGTCTCTGATCCAGAATCCATGATATTCACATCAACATCTATTTCTTGAGATGGATGAATCTCAGGAACAGCAACAATAGCAAGCTCAGGTTCTTGAGTTTCAATTTCCATGGACTCGGTATTGACTGCAGGTTCAGTCTCTTCTGGAATGTTAGTTTGAAGAATGATATCTTTACAAACATTCTTCAATAACTCATCAGCAGCTGATAGTTCAGACGTTGGCACGTCTTCATCGCCTCTGGCCGAAGAAATGTTTTCTTCAACCTGAGTTTCTTCAATTTGATTAGGTTGAAAAGATGGAACTTCCGGTTGTTCCCTAACTTCTGCCCCGGGAGCTGGTTCTTCTTCTGAATATTCAATTTGATCATCCAATGCCTGGATGACACCCTCTTTTCCGTGCTCAAAAGGGATAATCCTCATCTCTGAAGGTTCAGCAGCTACTCCATTTGTCGTCGGGACAGTCGACTCTACCTCAGTCGGTTCAGCTGAAGTTGCTGGAAGATGGACATGATCAGATTCTGTTCTCTCCGTGGAAACCGCTTCATCGATCTCTGGCAAGATCCCTCCACTCATAATAGTTTCCAGGAGTTCATTGCCTTTCATCTTTCCGACAGTCTTCTTGACGTATCTGCCTCTCGATCTCCTTTTTATCAAAGGAGCATCGTCTTTATCTGTATCTTCATCTTTGTCGGCAGCATCGTCTTCATCAACGGGGATGCCACCTAGAGATGAGGTGGTAGTTATTGAAACTCCTTTCTTCTTGGAAGTCTGAGACTTAGTACTCTTTTTAGAGACTGTCTCAGATTCATCACTTCGTTTCCTCTTAGAGATGGACACGAATATTGGAGGAAGAACTTCATCATAAAAGTTTTGCTCCAGAGATAATTCATATAAGGGCTCAACTTCCGCAGTCTCATCTTCAGGTTCCGGAGTAAATCATTGAATAACAATCTTCTTCTTCGACCTCTTTGATGGAGCTGGGTCGTCTTCTGCAACAAAAGTCTTCAAATGAAAACTCGGCACGAAAGTGCTCGATGAAACATAGAAGCGGGCGTATGTATAGAGCATTTTTGTCCCCGTCCTGGATAAAGGATTCGGCATAGAGAATTCAACTTTTGTATCTCTAGCCGTGAAGTATCTCCATGCCCGAGCTCCATCAATTAGTCCTCCACGAGCAGAAAGGCAGGTGGTGGCATTTCCAACATGAAGTTGGTCATATCCGAATTGCCGAGCAAATCGGCTCGGTAGATATGGTTCTAAGTACGTCATTTCGTCATGACGATATACCAGGTGAGATGGCCGAATCCGCTGCAGCCATTGAAAAGCTACGTCATCTAGCCTGTGCCCTTTTTCTCCGTCTATCATATTCAGAGGCATGCTTTCATAACCCAGTGGTGGAGGAGCACATTGAATCGACCAATGTGATGATCGGTTCAAAACATTTTTGCATTCTGGAAGAGTGTGAACCTTCCAGAAAGTTTCTCCGGCGTACTTCTCTAAAAAGAGGCTGCCGCTCCCTCCTGCTCCCGGAGGTATCAGACCGTCGTGATGGAGAAGAAGCCAACCATACAAATAAGTATAGGGCATCTCTATTCTTGGGAATTCATCAGTCATCTTCCTTTGATTAGACAGCATATTGGTTATAAAATTTTGAAGACCTGCGTTCAGCCTGCAAGTCATCGCTGATAATAAGTCTGTCTTATAGCCGTACATAAGGCGCACTGCTGCAAAAACAACGCCTCTATGTATTCTATCCAGAGAGCTGGAGCCAGGAACAACAAATCTTCTTAGCCAGAGAGAGAGGAATCCGGCTAAATGACCGTTCTTTGACAAAGGTTTTCCACTCTGTCTCACATATGATCTGAAGGTGGTTCCGGCTTTAAACTCATACCAGTCTTCATTGATTGTGAAATCTTTACAGTCATACTTCTCTAGTAGATTGGTGATTTCACTCTCAGAGAGGGGCTTGAAGGTGTTAATTTGATACCTTCTCTTCTCATTTATCTTTTTCTCATCTTTCTCACGATTCATGAAAAGATAAGACATCCACTTCTGGATGTGGCAGCCGGCTTCCTCTTTAGTACTTTTATAATACAGAGTGCATGTGCCGAAATGGCACATTATCTCTTCAAACAGATGCACCATCTCCGGGTTCTTCTCCGACAGAAAATTTAGCTCCTCGGTTGAAGGCACATATTCTTCATATGGCAGTGTGCCTGAAGGCAGATGAGAGATGTATTCCATCTCATGAAGGGCAAAACCCATCTCCCCTTTGGGAGTCATAAATGTTCCCGTCCGGTGGTTATATCTTTCAACCAAGGCCAGGAATAGAAATGGGTTGGGTTTGAAGCCGTAGGAGGAATTGACGATCGCGTCATAGAGATTTATCTGCTTCAGCTCATTCTCAAACTTCTCCAGAACCCAATGGACCAGAGTCCTCTACCTCATATTCTCTTGATTCATTAAGCCTATCATCCTCGGCGTCGAATCAGTAGGATAGAATGCCTTCTCATTTGCCATGAATTCATTTATGAAAACAGGCATCCTGAATGGCATCAATATAGATGAGTCTTCGGGTGGCACACATCCCGGCTTCAAACCTCAAAACAAGGATACGTGATTCTCCGGAGCACTGTAGAATCCGTCTTTCTTGTATATGATTCTGCTCGCCTTAGCTTGCTGATTTTCTGTTAAATGCCATGTCATCTTTCTGGGGTAACTGGCGTGCATGAATCGCATGATAGACAAACCCCTAGATACCTTCGGCCAGTACATGGGCTTCCTTGCATCACCTTCAAAATAGAAGCAGACCTTCTCCCTGATGCCTTTTGGTTGTGACTTATGTGCTATGGCATCCCCAAACAGAAAAGCTGGTTTCTTATGGAACACCAGGTCAAGACTCTGAAATGGTTCACCATTTATCAGACAGAGCAGAGTGGTATGATCTTGATTCTTCAACAAAGATAGTCTGGTTTTCGGAGTGTCAAACTGAGGAAACTGTACATGAGATAAATCATGTTTGAAAGAGAAGCTCAAATGTCCTTCATAATCAGCTTCTTCACTTCGGATGTTCACTACAGAAAAGAAAAGAAGAAAAGATGAGACATGTTTTGTCACGCAAACTTCAGAAAAATTTATGTCTACGAGCCTTATGCGTGTTTAACAGTGTTCAAAGAAAATTTCATAAGTCACGCAGACTTCAGACAAAGATAAAAAAAGACACGCTGAATGATTTATTTACGCATGTGATTAATTCACGCAAAGTCTAGACAGATTAGAATGAAAAGTCACGCATCATTGCCAGAATCACATTGAAGTGAAAATGACAAAAAATATGCTGACAGATCAAGACTAATCTATCCAGAGGATGACTCTCAGAAGTCTGCGTGAATAATTCAACATTGACATCTCTGCCAACATATGAAAAATCACGCAGAGTCATGAGAGCCATGCTTATTTGCATAAAACACAGAGCTTCGTAAACACGAAGATGTGAAGTATGGCCAACCCTAAAGAGGGGGCATACTTTATTAATATCCTTTGCCCTAAGAAGGGGGATATATTTCGAAAGTTCATTATTGATTGTTTTAAGAATCCTAAGATTTCTATGTGGAGTTCATCTTCATCAGTTCGTCTTCATCAGGTCGCATCCCCATCTGTCACTTACGTTGCATAGGGGGGTGAGTAGCTTCGTGGCGAGGAAGTCTGTCGGTGGTGGCACGCGAAGACGTCGCAGGGGCCTTGCCCTTAGCCTGAGCATCGATCTTAGGAGCCATTGCTGAGAAGGAGAAGGAGAAGTCGGGGAAGACGAAGTTTCTTTTCTATGTGGGATTTTCTCTCTCTAAAGCAAGTAAAGAAAGAAGGAAGTGATTTATGGCCTTTTTATAGGTTCACGAAGAATTTCAAACGACAAAGTCATCATTTGCTTCGATATAGGAGTTTTGTACGGGATCCTAAACCGCACAGAATCCCAACAGCCCAATCATTTCGGAAGAAATCTTTTCCTGAATCATCTCAGCGTGACTAAATTCATTTTATCATCTCGATTTCAAAGTATTTCGAAATAATTTATCATTTTTCAAAAACTTTGAAGGGGGTTTTGTAGGCCTCAAAATTGAAGTCACGCTGAGTTAATACAGCCTATCAGAATAATGTCTAAAATACATGCTGAATTCTATCAGACCATTTCTTTAAATATACGCAGAGTTTAAATGGTACACAGAGATAGCTCATCATTTATCAGAGTGTCATTATGACTGACAGTACGACAGTCAAAGAATGTCTCCTCATATGCCACGTATGTACGGGACTCGAGAGATCTCAGCCGACTATTGCGTGACTTTCGAAATCTTCCTCAACAAGATTCAGTCTTTATCAAGTTGGCGTACCAAAAAGACCTTATTGTCATTTAATGTGACTGACAAGGCAATCAATGTCAGAGATTTTGTGTCAGTCGAGGCACGTCGAATCAAGATAGCTGGCCGTTCTGACTCAAGTCTGCGTGTATTTTGAACTTCTATGTTCCTTCCTCAAGTTTGCGTGAATTTTGAGCTTTCTGTCTCAAGTTGGCGTGTATTCTGAAGCCTTCTGCCCCAAGTCTGCATAGATTTCATCCTCAACCAGTTGGCGTGGATTTCATCTCAAATTATCAGATTGGAGTACGTGGCAGACATGCCACAAATCTCTCGTATGCGTGCTCAGTAACTTGCACACGACTCGTGCACGATTGCCATGTGTCTAACAGTTACAGGCCACGTCTAGTAACTGCTCATTAACCTTGCGTACGTTTGAGTCCTGCGTGATTATCAACTATGCATAGATTATGAAGACAGTTATCTTTTCAGTTATTTTTGACTCTATAAATAGAGTCCTTTTCTCATTCATTGTACAGATACATAGATATCTAAATTGTTGTCGAATTCTTGAGAGCTTTTCTTCTTCGCATTATCTACGGGATAAAGCGATCGTCTTCTAGATCGGATTCCTACAGTTGTATTTTCCCAGAAACACAATAAATAAAGTGAATTTATTTATGGAAAACAGAGCGCGCCCGTCGTACCTGGGGAAATTGGAGAAAAGGGATTAGCACACTTGCTAAGTGGACGAGACGAACCCACTCGTCTAAACCGACTCTAATTGTTAGGGTAGGTATGCTTTAGAGTTGTCTTTCTATTAGATCTAAATGAATTCAGTTCATATTCGATAGCCATCTTTGCGTAATAAAGCATACAGTGAACCATAGCAGTTTATCATATTTCTTACCACGGCCGTGCTCGTCCCTGCATAAAAATAGAGATAATATTTACACCTGCATAAGACAATAGGTGAGCATGCTACTATCTTATATGCGGTCATTGATGTTACACATCATGTAGGACTATCTCAACGGCATTTCGGCCCGCTCAGTCTAGGTTGCAAGCCTGACTGACGGTCCCGCAATGCATCATTGCCGAAGCACGATTATTCATTCTCCCTAGGTCGATTCGATTCTGATGCCCCGGATACCGATTCGAGGAAAAATATCAACTTGTGCCAAAGTTGTCCATGACCATGCCAATGCGTGAACAGTTTAACATATGCAATAGTTTTGTATAGCACGGACAGTATTAAACGGCATTATCATTTCCTCCAACTTATGCAACGATTCATTTTTTCCTATGTCGTACTCCCGATTTAGCGTCCCGTAGGTACCAAATTGTCCGAGGCATCATAACCCACGATCGACGTTTTATAATATTTTGCAGCACGTAAAATAGTCTATCTTTTTACTAGAACCTTAAACTTTCTGGTTTATGTGATAGACTTGTATTTTCAGAGTGAATTTCTCTAAATCGATACGTTTTCCCGAGTTCTTGGACTTAGTGGATTGGCATGCAATTAACTTGGCATCGTTCGATTTGAATGAATTCGAAGCAAGGAATAAGTTTGCGGGACAGAGTAGAAAAGAAGGGGCCGAATCACCCACCGATTACTTTACTTTGTGCGGGTCGTCGAAGCGCTACGCAACGTCAATCCTTAGTTACGTGAGCTCCTGCAATGACACCAACACTTTGTTAGATTTCCTTTTTTTCCTCCTGCATCAAAATTTGTAATTGCATCCATGAAAACGACGCGAAAGCACTTCAATCAAGCCCAGCGGCAAAGCTCCAAGAAAACCATACAGCGGTCCGGTCCCGTCGAAAGGACTCTTATAGAGAGCTCACTCGCCGAGATGCAGCCCGCTGCATCTAGGACTTATTCCAACAGAAGTCGTTCCATTAGTTGGATCGATTCTCGTAACTTCCGTCCAAATCGATTTGAATCGATGCCGCAAGGCGTTAACGTTTACCAAGCTTAGCGATCGAGTCAGATGGCCATCTAAGTTCCCGGCCGATCTGACTCGGCGCAAGCATATTATGAAGTTCCGTCGCCTATCGAAAGCGGGGCGCTACAGGTTCTCTGCCATTATTATATGACAACTCCACAATCTCTCGCAAGATGCCAAAGAAATCATTTTCTGGATCGACGTCTTTGTAGTTCGAAGACTTGATACACAAACAACTGTTTTTCGTGGAATCAAGATCCCGGAAGCTGTCTCTGATCGGAGCATTTGTCGACTTGAACCGAAATCCATTGACACAGTAACTTGGCCATATTGTAACAAAAGTAATTGGTCCCTTGACAAGAGTTCTAATTAATTCAATCTCGGGTGAAATTAGACGATCGACCTGAATATCAAAGAAGCGATAATAAGTTATTTATTGCGCAGTTGCATTAGAAGAGGCCAGTAATTACCGAGCTACTTACATATTCGCTCAACCAAGAAGGAAAATGACGTCTCATTTCTTGTTCTAATGCTTCGTCTGTTAGGTAGGGTCTAACTAGCCTCAACTCATCATTATATGTACTGGAAAACAACGAAGCAACCGCCGATTAGTACAATAATATTAGCTTATACTATTACATTGAGATGACATAAACTCATCATCCTGAGTTACTTACCCCTCTAGCTTCTCCACTTCATCCTCGTCGCAATTGAGTAATACATAAAACTGAGCAGCCCTTAGCTCTTCGTCATTCAAATATCTCTTCTTTATTTTCTCCGAAGGCTTTCCGGACGCATTGAATACTTTCAGTATTCCATCATTAAATTTTTGATATCCGTCGTCGTTTCTCGGAGCCCTCGTTCTATTCATAGCAACATGAGGTTTGAAATAGGAGGAGCAAAAATTTGTAATCTCTTCGAGAATATAGGCTTCACAAATAGAACCCTCGACCCGAGCTTTATTTTTCACCTTTCTTTTTAGGTGATTCAAATGTCGCTCGAACGGGTACATCCATCGATATTCGACGGGTCCACCAACACGTGCCTCGTAGGAAAGATGAATCGGTAAATGCTCCATAGAGTCAAAGAATCCAGGAGGGAACACCCTGTCTAGCTTGCACAGTGTTACCGCAATGTCCTTCTCTTGCTTTTCTAGACGATCAACGAGCAATTTCTTAGAACAAAGGTCCCTGAAGAATATGCTAAGCTCCGTCAATGGATCCCATACTGCCTGCGGTAAGAATTCCTGAAATGCAATCGGAATTAACCGCTCCATGAATACGTGACAATCATGGCTCTTCATACCTGTCAGTTTGTTCTCCTTGAGGTCGACGCAT
Organism: Iris pallida; assembly: GCA_029216955.1. Lineage (NCBI taxonomy): Eukaryota > Viridiplantae > Streptophyta > Magnoliopsida > Asparagales > Iridaceae > Iris > Iris pallida. Next base: position 4,272,113 of record JANAVB010043019.1, read on the forward strand.
CTTCTCAAGTTCGAAACATACCCATCTGGAAATTTTAGACCTTGAATCCACCTACAAAGCCTCACTTTATCCTCCTTCTCCAGTGAAAAAATTGCCTTAGGCTGCTTCAACTTTCCATTCCCATCCTCTATCAAATGCAATGCAGGACGTCTACATATTTCTTCCAAGTCTAATCTAGCCTTTGGATTATCTTTCGTCTTCCCCTTTACGTCCATTACAGTATTAATTATGTTGTCAAACACATTCTTCTCGATATGCATGACATCAAGGTTATGTCGAATCAGATTGGTGCTCCAATATAGAAGATCCCAGAATATACTCCTCTTCGTCCAGTTATGAGTGTGACCAAATCCGTCACACTTGTAGCCCGTAGCAGGCTGCTCAATAGCTCTTGGTAAATCTTTTACCTCTTTCCATATCGTGTATCCGGGCCACCTTGGCGGGGGATTAGCCTTCTCCACAACGCCAGCACGAAAAGCATTCATGTTCCTCCGGTACGGATGATCCTTCGGCAGGAATTATCGATGACAATCGAAGAAGCACGATTTGCCTTCGTGTTTCAAACGGAAAGCCTTAGTGCTGTCCATGCAATACGGACATGAAATACGACCATGCGTGCTCCATCCAGATAACATTCCATAGGCCGAAAAGTCGTTGATGGTCCACATAAGTGCTGCCCGCATCTGGAAATTTTGTTTTCTAGATACATCGTACGTGTTGGAACCTACTTCCCACAGCTGATTCAACTCATCAATCAACGGCTGTAAATACACATCGATGTTCCTTTTCGGATTGTTCGGACCTGTGATAATAATGGTGAGAAATATATACGGATTCTTCATGCACATCCAAGGCGGTAGATTGTACGGGGTGACGATCACAGGCCAACACGAATACTGGGATCCCGAAAGTCCGAATGGGGTAAAACCGTCGGAGCAGAGACCCAATCTGACATTACGCGGATCAGAAGCAAAATCTGGATACTCTCGATCAAAGTGCTTCCATGCTTCTCCATCAGATGGGTGATCCAACACTCCTTCGGTATGTTTCCACTTATGCTAACTCATGTTTTCTGCAGTTTCCTTCACCATAAACAACCGCTGCAACCGCGGCGTCAACGGCAAGTAGTGCATCGAAGAGGTAGGCTTCCTGGCACCGACAGACTTTCCTCTACCACATGTCTTGTAGCGATCGACACCACAAAATCTGCAGGCGTCTTCATCCTTATCGTCTTTGTAGTACAACATGCACCCTTTACGACAGGCATCGATTTTTTCGTATCCCATCCAGAGCGATCTAACCATCCTCTTAGACCGGTAGAAGTCTTTAGACAACTTCGCACCCTCAGACAATATTTCTATAAGCAACTCCATAAGACGGTTGTAGCAATCTTGTGACATGTTAAAATCGGACTTGATGCTCAACAATCTTGTAACCACCTCCAACGGTGAATGATCCTCACAACCAGGATATAATGGAGTCCTTGCATTCTCCAACAACTCCATGAACTGTGCAGCATCGGGGTTCGGTGCCTCCTCAGGTGCATCACGATCATCCGGATCGAAAATAGGCCCGGCCGTGTCGAAAACCATGTTCACCAACCCATCGTCGTAAGGAGCGTTGTTGTGGACATCCACATAAGGCTCGTACTCCAATGCTAAAGACATAAGTTCTCCGTGCTCGCTCCACTGATAGTAATTCGACGTGAAACCCTTCGAGTATAAATGATACGTGACATCCACTTCTGGATGATATTTCAAGTTGCGACTGTAACGCCCCAGTTCCGGAATACGGTGACGTACACGGCCAGCTACACCATATAAGGTACGAATACGCTATACGGTGATGACGGCTGTCCAGTCTGGTTGGGTATTCTAGCATGTAATCAATCTATGGCCTAAATTCGATCTCATATCCACAGGTAAAACACAATAAAACAATATCAAGAGAGAAAATCATATAAAAAATAGGAAATACTCATATGACAATCTAGAATCTACAGTACAGGATAATAATGTAGACAAGTATACCTTCCCACATTTCCTAGCATGGTCTGGAACTGAAGCACACCCTCCAAGTCAAGTCTGGAAGATCCACCGGGTCGATCTCAGATAATCTGGGAACAATCCAGGGTTGGTCAGGCCAACCGCAGCAAGTACCAGAAAGGAAGGCTCAAGGACGGGCGAAGAAAACCAGCAGGATAAAATATGACAAGGATAACATCTAAAAACAATAAATAAAGGTAAGGGATCGTGCGGTACCAACGCACGATAACAATCCACAAGTATAGTGAAGCTAACACAATCACAATCTTCCTAGCATCCACTAACTCCTGCACTGCCAGCTGGAAATCAATATCAGCTGGCTAGCAGCAACAAGCCAAACAACACAGAAGGACAAGCGGCCACACAATGCCTGCGGCTTGCTATTATTAGCTAACTAGGGTTATCACAGGCCTAATTACTAACAAGATGCAATGAGACTTCAATGTTCAGCTCCTGCTTGCTACTACCTGAATGGCCCCAGCAAAAGAAAAAGATAGATATAGCAGGCACACTGCAGTAAGATACATGTGCCCTAAAGAAGTGCCACACTCGACGGAGGGCTGGGAATGCGCTCATCTCGACGGATAAAACCAAATCCCTAGTATATATATATATATATATATATATATATATATATATATATATATATATAAATATATATATATATATATATATATATATATATACATAGGGCCGGGGTCAGACAAGCAACAGGTCACTGGAAAGTCCCCATGAACTACATGATTAATCTAGTTATTAGCCTAGTCAGTTTCATTATGGATCCCTGACCGTGGTACTCAGGGATCCATGTCCTAGACATGATGCAAGACAAGACTGGACTGGTGGCTTATACAAGCACAATCAAGAAAAATCAACTACGATGTCAAGACGGGGTCATGCTGAGCAAGTCAGGACTGGCTGTCGCAACAGCAATCAAGAGTAAACATGCCATATCGAGAGTACTAGTCAGGAGTGCGCCACCACGGGCCACTATCAAGAATTAAGAGTATACATGCCAGGTTTACCGTCAAGTCCAGAGTGCTAGTCAGGAGTGCACCTCTACGGGCCACTAATCAAGAATCAAGACAGGTCCAGGTCATCGTGTAATACCAGGAACAAGGTCAAACCTATCAGTCACAAGAAGTCACATGCCCAAAATCGTGACATGGATAACAAGTCGGGTACAAGATCAAAATCTCTACTATAATATTCTGTCAAGTACACATGGGAACCTACAGCTCAAATCATCAAGTCGATCCATCCACCTTATCAAACTATCAGGAGTCTCTTATCTACGATGGAAATCAATATCATGTCAGGAAGGTCAATAACCAAATACCAAGCTAATCACTATAAGCAACGCTAGGCCCTCTGGCTCACAAGAATCCTCCAAGTCAATGATCACCAGCCACTAGAAAACGAGCCCCTCAACTACCAAGACATAGCAATCAAACCAGGTTCCCCAACTACCGGAATACACAAAGGTACCAGATTTTGGGCGTTTGGGAAGTCGAGTAAAAATCATATAATAATACCCTCGATATTCTCCTCGTTCCACGAAATATTCGAAATCACCAAAATCCAAGAATCCACATAGATCTACCAAGTCAATATCCCGAGATCGTACTCTCCATAATACTCAATCCTTAGTCATATCCACAAGTCACAACTCCCAATACATAGGACAACTGTCAGCTCTATCTGACTAGACTAGGACAACCCCTAGGATGAAGGGTCAGGGGACAAGAGTCCGGTAATAAATATCGCCGGAAGTGGCAAGGATTACACGGACTGAGAATTGGGGCTAAAATTCACTCGGCGCAACCCGCCGCGGGGACATATACGGCCAGCTACACCGTATAAGGTACGAATACGCTATACGGTGATGACGGCTGTCCAGTCTGGTTGGGTATTCTAGCATGCAATCAATCTATGGCCTAAATCCGATCTCATATCCATAGGTAAAACACAATGAAACAATATCAAGAGAGAGAATCATATGAAAAACAGGAAATACTTATATGAAAATCTGGAACCTACAGTATAAGATAATAATGTAGACAAGTATACCTTCCCACATTTCCTAGCATGGTCTGGAACTGAAGCACACCCTCCAAGTCAAGTCTGGAAGATCCACCGGGTCGGTCTCAGATAATCTGGAAACAATCCAGGGTTGGTCAGGCCAACCGCAGCAAGTACCAGAAAGGAAGGCTCAAGGACGGGCGAAGAAAACCAGCAGGATAAAATATGACAAGGATAATATCTAAAAACAATAAATAAAGGTAAGGGATCGTGCGGTACCAACGCACGATAACAATCCACAAGTATAGTGAAGCTAACACAATCACAATCATCCTAGCATCCACTAACACCTGCACTGCCAGCTGGAAATCAATATCAGCTGGCTAGCAGCAACAAGCCAAACAACACAGAAGGACAAGCGGCCACACAATGCCTACGGCTTGCTATTATTAGCTAACTAGGGTTATCATAGGCCTAATTACTAACAAGATGCAATGAGACTTCAATGTCCAGCTCCTGCTTGCTACTACCTGAATGGCCCCAGCAAAAGAAAAAGATAGATATAGCAGGCACACTGCAGTAAGATACATGTGCCCTAAAGAAGTGCCACACTCGACGGAGGGCTGGGAATGCGCTCATCTCGACGGGTAACAACAAATCCCTAGTATATATATATATATATATATATATATATATATATATATATATATATATATATATATATATATACATAGGGCCGGGGTCAGACAAGCAACAGGTCACTGGGAAGTCCCCATGAACTACATGATTAATCTAGTTATTAGCCTAGTCAGTTTCATTATGGATCCCTGACCGTGGTACTCAGGGATCTATGTCCTAGACATGATGCAAGACAAGACTGGACTGGTGGCTTATACAAGCACAATCAAGAGAAATCAACCACGGTGTCAAGACGGGGTCATGCTGAGCAAGTCAGGACTGGCTGTCGCAACAGCAATCAAGAGTAAACATGCCATGTCGAGAGTACTAGTCAGGAGTGCGCCACCACGGGCCACTATCAAGAATCAAGAGTATACATGCCAGGTTTACCGTCAAGTCCAGAGTGCTAGTCAGGAGTGCACCTCTACGGGCCACTAATCAAGAATCAAGACAGGTCCAGGTCATCGTGTAATACCAGGAACAAGGTCAAACCTATCAATCACAAGAAGTCACATGCCCAAATCGTGACATGGATAACAAGTCGGGTACAAGATCAAAATCTCTACTATAATATTCTGTCAAGTACACATGGGAACCTATAGCTCAAATCATCAAGTCGATCCATCCACCTTATCAAACTATCAGGAGTCTCCTATCTACGATGGAAATCAATATCATGTCAGGAAGGTCAATAACCAAATACCAAGCTAATCACTATAAGCAACGCTAGGCCCTCTGGCTCACAAGAATCCTCCACGTCAATGATCACCAGCCACTAGAAAATGAGCCCCTCAACTACCAAGACATAGCAATCAAACCAGGTTCCCCAACTACCGAAATACACAAAGGTACCAGGTTTTGGGCGTTTGGGAAGTCGAGTAAAAATCATATAATAATACCCTCGATATTCTCCTCGTTCTACGAAATATTCGAAATCACCAAAATCCAAGAATCCACATAGATCTACCAAGTCAATATCCCGAGATCGTACTCTCCATAATACTCAATCCTCAGTCATATCCACAAGTCACAACTCCCAATACATAGGACAACTGTCAGCTCTATCTGACTAGACTAGGACAACCCCTAGGATGAAGGGTCAGGGGACAAGAGTCCGGTAATAAATATCGCCGGAAGTGGCAAGGATTACACGGACCGCTCTGGAGCAAATCCACAACCCTTAAACCAAACAAGGACCAGGGTTGCAGACCGTCTCCCGAGTGGAACCGCTCTCCTTACGCTATCCGACGGACAAGACAGATCAGGAGCTAGACGACTGATCTAGTCTGGAGTCTACCTAGCAAGCAATGGGATCAGGTATACTATACCAAGGTGAACAGGCACGAGCCCAGTCCAGCAAACCAAAGGAATGGTTCTGCCCAGTCCTTCGAACCAAATTCCCGATCGGGAATTTTGGAAGAATCCGGCAGAGTCTCCTCTGTATTCTGGACAGGAGCTCCCAGCGAGTTGGGGCTAAAATTCACTCGGCGCAACCCGTCGCGGAATCGCAGAATCACAGACTGAGAACACTAGGTCTCAGCTACCAGCAGCACTATGATGCGTACTGGGAACAAGTCGATAGCCGAGAACACTAAGTCTCGGCCTCCAGCAGCACTACGATGCGTACTGGAAATCAATCGAACCCGAGACCACTAATGTCTCGGTCTCCAGCAGCACTACGATGCATAATTGGCGCCAAGCTAACATGCATACTAATAAAATAACCGCCTCGCAGGGCGCACCACAACACATGCCCATAAATCCCTAACCCAAGCACAATCACCGCCATAAGTAAAGTTAGCCAGATCCGTTACCCGACCGCGAGTCGGACACGGGGCACATAGGGACAATCCGTACAAGTGAGTCGTGCTCGTGTCCTCGGAGGTGTGGATGACCCATCCGAGTTGCCCGATACGGTCTACCCCGGTATCGGACCAAGCCATCCTAAGTTATCATCATGGCAGTTCTACTACTAGGCTACACTAATCATGGTTATAAAATTTACAAGTACAAATTAATTAAATAAAATAAAATCCAGGAGAGAGGGCAAGAGTCGTCGATGAGCAAGGGATACTTTCCTAGAGGGCTCGGCTAGGTAAGCAAGTCTTCGACAGTCATGATCCAAGCTTGCACGTCCATCGAGATCCTCAGAACACAATAAACAATCATTAGAATTAAATAATAAAATAATAACAGGAAACACGGAGGATGGCAGGAGGCTATACCGTGCGGGCCCCGCAAGTAGTACAGGGATCTGGCACGGAAACCGAGACACGCGGATCGATATGGGCAAGCAAACTGAGACATGCATGTATATCGAGATGCGCACGAGAATCGAGATGAATAGGAGACAACGTGCACGTAAATCGAGACGTGCACGTAGATCGAGGAAATCACGAATATCAGAATGGTCCACGAATCATGCGACACGCAAATCGAGGCGAGCACGTAAATCAAAACGACCCAAAGTACAAGGAGCACGTAAATCGATACGGCACACAAATCGAGGTGCGCACGCAAATCGATACGGTACGGAGTCCAATGCGGCACGCAAAACGAGACAACACGAGTCACGAGGTAGGCACAAAGGCCGAGGCACGGAAAAATGAGACAATACGAAAACCTAGATAGCACGTCGCCCGAGGCAACGCGGGGCTCGAGGCGTCCCGCTGCCCAAGGCAGCACGTGGATCGAGGTGCACGGAAAACGGAACGACACACAAATCGAGGCACACATCCCGAGAAGCACGGGGAACGAAGGATCACGCGAATCGAGATAGCACGAAACCCAAGCAGTGCGGGGCCCATAGCGTCCCGCTGCTTGAGGCGTGCACGGAGCTCGAAGCACGCAACCCAAAGAAAGGCACGGAGCACGAGGGCTCACTGCCCGAGAAGCACGTAGGCCGAGAGGGCTCGCTGCTCGAGCAGCGCGGGGCCCAAGGGCGTCCCGCCGCTCGAGGCTGGCACGGCACTCGCGACAGAGGCACGGCGGTGGTGCTGGCCGTCGGAAGGAACAGGAAAGAAGGGGGAGAAGGGGCTCACCGGGCTCGACTTACTGGCGGAGTAGGGAGGACAGCGGTGGCGGTGCTGCGCCCACTGGCCGGAGAAGATGGCGACGACGGCGAGGGCGGCGGTGGTGAGGGCTGGAGACGGGGGCGACCACGGCGGAAGTGGAGGCGGCGCTCGTGGGTGAGGGCGGCGGAGGCGGCCGGAGATGGAGGCGATGGTGGCGAGGGAGGCGACGGCGACGATGGGGGTGGTCGCCATGGCGGTGACGGCGGCCATAGGGGTACAGGTCGCCGGAAATCGAGTAGGAAAGGACGGGGCGAAGGGGAGAGACTGAGATCGGGGGAGAGAGAGAGCTGAGAGGGAGGGGGTTACGCCGGAGAGTGGCGCGGGCGGTCGCAGAGGAGGGGGGCCGGGACGAGCTCGGGAAAGGGGGACGAGGAGAGTGAAGAGAGAGAAAGGTGGGGGGGAGAGTTGAGTTGAGTAAAGAGAGAGGGGTTAGGTAGGGGGGTGTGTTGTTCTCCAGGAAGGGGAGAGAAATAGAGGGTGAGTGAAATAGGAAATATAATAATAATAATAATAATAATAATAATAATAATAATAATAATAATAATAATAATGGTAATGATATTAATAAAATGGGAATAATATTAATAAGCTAACCATATCAAACAACTAAGACAAACCCAGGTCCAGGAAATAAATAAAATTTAAACAAATCCGTAATTTGTAAATCACCCAAATACAAAATACGATCATATACCCATATTTAAAATAGGGAGTTGACATCCTACCCACCTTACAAAAATTTCGTCCTCGAAATTTCAAAATTATCAAAATAGGGTTTTCAAAACTAGTACATATATATGCCATGAAAACTCTACCCACCTTACAGAAATCAAGTAATACAATCAAGAAATTAACAAAATCTCGATATGGAAACATCAAGAAAAACAATGTCTATCTACACAAGTCAACTCTCAGGGTAAATCCAAAATACCAAGAAATCTCAAAAATTGAAATATCACCTGCTCGAAATAACTCCATAAGTCAAAACAAGTACAAAATATCGAAAACAATGTCCGAAAACGTAAAATCTCAACTGCATAAAAATTCTTATAAATCATAAAATACAAGATATCTGTCTCGAACCGATGACCGTAGTTCCTAATATCCGAAAAATGTGTCATGATCATTCCTTGCCACGCCATCCGGAATGGCTGCAAAAGATTCACCAAAACACTGTAATCGAGCGGCTGCAACTTTCGTTACCACGCCGTCAATGTATACTAGGGTCACCCGGTTCTCTAGACAAATACCCAAAACGAATCAAATCCATAACCCAAATATCCTAATCGCTAAAATCACAAAATCTCTAACAATATAATGAGTCCTAGAAAACTATCATAATCCAAAATCCAGGTGAATCATAACACATATCCAAAAATATTTTCAATAATAACCACAATATAGCTTTTCTAGGAAAATACTCCATATCCGTAGGAAAATACTCCAAACCAAGAATTCTCATCAAAATATAATGTATACAAAGTATATCTATATCAAAATAATATCTGCAATAGATAATCATGAGTGCGGAACTATCCAGAATCAACGGAGCTGAAATGACACAAGATTATCCACAGGATATTCAACAAATGTCAAAATATCCGATCTCAGAGTCCAGAGGAAGTCTTCAGTCCGCAGCAATCCAGCCAACGCTCGAAGAGGACGATAGTGATACTAAGTCAACACGAAGTCAACGCACGAAAGAGATAACAAGAAATCAACCAAAGCGAAACACCGGTAGAGAGTCCAGAACCCAAGATAAATAATATAGTAACCCAAAATAAGACCAGACATCGTCTTACCAGATAAGGTGATCGACATGACCAACTACAGGACCATGTCTCTCAAAACAAAGAATAAAGGTAGATAACAACGAATAAGACAAGACAAGGCAAGATAGGTCCAGGTAGAGATGGGGACCAGTTCACAAGTTCAAGGGAGCGAAGGACGAGTGTAACAAGTGGGAACACCAAGGGATAGTGGAATGAGATCAATAATCATGTGATACCCAACAAAATCTCAAAATGAAACCTGCATGGGCCACCACTAAAACCATGTAATACTCCAGTTCCGGAATATGGGGACGTACACGGCCAGCTACACCGTATAAGGTACGAATACGCTATACGGTGATGACGGCTGTCCAGTCTGGTTGGGTATTCTAGCATGCAATCAATCTATGGCCTAAATCCGATCTCATATCCACAGGTAAAACACAATGAAACAATATCAAGAGAGAGAATCATATGAAAAACAGGAAATACTGATATGAAAATCTGGAATCTACAGTATAAGATAATAATGTAGACAAGTATACCTTCCCACATTTCCTAGCATGGTCTGGAACTGAAGCACACCCTCCAAGTCAAGTCTGGAAGATCTACCGGGTCGGTCTCAGATAATCTGGAAACAATCCAGGGTTGGTCAGGCCAACCGCAGCAAGTACCAGAAAGGAAGGCTCAAGGACGGGCGAAGAAAACCAGCAGGATAAAATATGACAAGAATAACATCTAAAAACAATAAATAAAGGTAAGGGATCGTGCGGTACCAACGCACGATAACAATCCACAAGTATAGTGAAGCTAACACAATCACAATCATCCTAGCATCCACTAACACCTGTACTACCAGCTGGAAATCAATATCAGCTGGCTAGCAGCAACAAGCCAAACAACACAGAAGGACAAGCGGCCACACAATGCCTACGGCTTGCTATTATTAGCTAACTAGGGTTATCACAGGCCTAATTACTAACAAGATGCAATGAGACTTTAATGTCCAGCTCCTGCTTGCTACTACCTGAATGGCCCCAGCAAAAGAAAAAGATAGATATAGCAGGCACACTGCAGTAAGATACATGTGCCCTAAAGAAGTGCCACACTCGACGGAGGGCTGGGAATGCGCTCATCTCGACGGATAACAACAAATCCCAAGTATATATATATATATATATATATATATATATATATATATATATATAGGGCCGGGGTCAGACAAGCAACAGGTCACTAGGAAGTCCCCATGAACTACATGATTAATCTAGTTATTAGCCTAGTCAGTTTCATTATGGATCCCTGACCGTGGTACTCAGGGATCTATGTCCTAGACATGATGCAAGACAAGACTGGACTGGTGGCTTATACAAGCACAATCAAGAGAAATCAACCACGGTGTCAAGACGGGGTCATGCTGAGCAAGTCAGGACTGGCTGTCGCAACAGCAATCAAGAGTAAACATGCCATGTCGAGAGTACTAGTCAGGAGTGCGCCACCACGGGCCACTATCAAGAATCAAGAGTATACATGCCAGGTTTACCGTCAAGTCCAGAGTGCTAGTCAGGAGTGCACCTCTACGGGCCACTAATCAAGAATCAAGACAGGTCCAGGTCATCGTGTAATACCAGGAACAAGGTCAAACCTATCAGTCACAAGAAGTCACATGCCCAAATCGTGACGTGGATAACAAGTCGGGTACAAGATCAAAATCTCTACTATAATATTCTGTCAAGTACACATGGGAACCTACAGCTCAAATCATCAAGTCGATCCATCCACCTTATCAAACTATCAGGAGTCTCCTATCTACGATGGAAATCAATATCATGTCAGGAAGGTCAATAACCAAATACCAAGCTAATCACTATAAGCAACGCTAGGCCTTCTGGCTCACAAGAATCCTCCAAGTCAATGATCACCAGCCACTAGAAAACGAGCCCCTCTACTACCAAGACATAGCAATCAAACCAGGTTCCCCAACTACCGAAATACACAAAGGTACCAGGTTTTGGGCGTTTGGGAAGTCGAGTAAAAATCATATAATAATACCCTCGATATTCTCCTCGTTCCACGAAATATTCGAAATCATCAAAATCCAAGAATCCACATAGATCTACCAAGTCAATATCCCGAGATCGTACTCTCCATAATACTCAATCCTCAGTCATATCCACAAGTCACAACTCCCAATACATAGGACAACTGTCAGCTCTATCTGACTAGACTAGGACAACCCCTAGGATGAAGGGTCAGGGGACAAGAGTCCGGTAATAAATATCGTCGAAAGTGGCAAGGATTACACGGACCGCTCTGGAGCAAATCCACAACCCTTAAACCAAACAAGGACCAGGGTTGCAGACCGTCTCCCGAGTGAAACCGCTCTCCTTACGCTATCCGACGGACAAGACAGATCAGGAGCTAGACGACTGATCTAGTCTGGAGTCTACCTAGCAAGCAATGGGATCAGGTATACTATACCAAGGTGAACAGGCACGAGCCCAGTCCAGCAAACCAAAGGAATGGTTCTGCCCAGTCCTTCGAACCAAATTCCCGATCGGGAATTTTGGAAGAATCCGGCAGAGTCTTCTCTGTATTCTGGACAGGAGCTCCCAGCGAGTTGGGGCTAAAATTCACTCGGCGCAACCCGCCGCGGAATCGCAGAATCACAGACTGAGAACACTAGGTCTCAGCTACCAGCAGCACTATGATGCGTACTGGGAACAAGTCGATAGCCGAGAACACTAAGTCTCGGCCTCCAGCAGCACTACGATGCGTACTGGAAATCAATCGAACCCGAGACCACTAATGTCTCGGCCTCCAGCAGCACTACGATGCATACTGGGTGCCAAGCCAACATGCATACTAATAAAATAACCGCCTCGCAGGGCGCACCACAACACATGCCCATAAATCCCTAACCCAAGCACAATCACCGCCACAAGTAAAGTTAGCCAGATCCGTTACCCGACCGCGAGTCGGACACGGGGCATATGGGGATAATCCGTACAAGTGAGTCGTGCTCGTGTCCTCGGAGGTGTGGATGACCCATCCGAGTTGCCCGATACGGTCTACCCCGGTATCGGACCAAGCTATCCTAAGTTATCATCATGGCAATTCTACTACTAGGCTACACTAATCATGGTTATAAAATTTACAAGTACAAATTAATTAAATGAAATAAAATCCAGGAGAGAGGGCAAGAGCCGTCGATGAGCAAGGGATACTTTCCTAGAGGGCTCGGCTAGGTAAGCAAGTCTTCGACAGTCATGATCCAAGCTTGCACGTCCATCGAGATCCTCAGAACACACAATAAACAATTATTAGAATTAAATAATAAAATAATAACAGGAAACACGGAGGATGGCAGGAGGCTATACCGTGCGGGCCCCGCAAGTAGTACAGGGATCTGGCACGGAAACCGAGACACGCGGATCGATACGGGCAAGCAAACTGAGACATGCACGTATATCGAGATGCGTACGAGAATCGAGATGAACAGGAGACAACGTACACATAAATCGAGACGTACACGTAGATCGAGGAAATTACGAATATCAGAATGGTCTACGAATCACGTGATACGTAAATCGAGGCGAGCACGTAAATCAAAATGACACAAAGTCCAAGGAGCACGTAAATCGATACGGTACACAAATCGAGGTGTGCACGCAAATCGATGCGGTACGGAGTCCAATGCGGCAAGCAAACCGAGACGACACGAGTCACGAGGTAGGCACAAAGGCCGAGGCATGGAAAAACGAGACAACATGAAAACCTAGATATCACGTCGCCCGAGGCAACGTGGGGCTCGAGGCGTCCCGCTGCCCAAGGCAGCACGTGGATCAAGGTGCACGAAAAATGGAACGACACATAAATCGAGGCACACATCCCGAGAAGCACGGGGAACGAGGGATCACGCGAATCGAGATAGCATGAAACCCAAATAGCACGGGGCCTATAGCGTCCCGCTGCTCGAGGCGTGAACGGAGCTCGAAGCACGCAACCCAAGGAAAGGCACGGAGCACGAGGGCTCACTGCCCGAGAAGCACGCAGGCCGAGAGGGCTCGCTGCTCGAGCAGCACGGGGCCCAAGGGCGTCCCGTCGCTCGAGGCTGACGCGGCACTCGCGACGGAGGCACGGCGGTGGTGCTGGCCGCCGGAAGGAACAGGAAAGGAGGGGGCGAAGGGGCTCACCGGGCTCGGCTTACTGGCGGAGTAGGGAGGACAGCGGTGGCGGTGCTGCGCCCACTGGCTGGAGAAGATGGCGACACGATGAGGGCGGCGGTGGTAAGGACTGGAGACGGGGGCGACCACGGCGGAAGTGGAGGCGGCGCTCGCGGGTGAGGGCGACGGAGGCAGCCGGAGATGGAGGCGATGGTGGCGAGGGAGGCGACGACGACGATGGGGGTGGTCGCCATGGCGGTGGCGGCGGCCATGGGGGTATGGGTCGCCGGAGATCGAGTGGAAAAGGACGGGGCGAATGGGAGAGACTGAGATCGGAGGAGAGAGAGAGCTGAGAGGGAGGGGGTTGCGCCGGAGAGTGGCACGGGCGGTCGCAGAGGACGGGGGCCGGGACGAGCTCGGGAAAGGGGGAAGAGGAGAGTGAAGAGAGAGAAAGGTGAGGAGGGGAGAGTTGAGTTGAGTAAAGAGAGAGGGGTTAGGTAAGGGGGTGTGTTGTTCTCCAGGAAGGGGAGAGAAAGAGAGGGGGAGTGAAATAGGAAATATAATAATAATAATAATGGTAATGATATTAATAAAATGGGAACAATATTAATAAGCTAACCATATCAAACAACTAAGACCAACCCAGGTCCAGGAAATAAATAAAATTTAAACAAATCCGTAATTTGTAAATCACCCAAATACAAAATACGATTATATACCCATATTTAAAATAGGGAGTTGACAGCGACATCTCACACACGGACACTTAATTTTGGTACCGTCCATGTACTGAGGGAATGCCTTGGCAAACTGTAGGAACTGGTGTACACCCTCTATGAATTCATCCCGCACACCGCATATGTCATCAGGATGACGGTTGTACATCCAAGTACGATTCCGCATATAGTAATTCAGCTCCATAATTCTGTAAGATAGATACATCAAGGTAGTGAATGATATGCAAGTGTCAAAGCTTTGAAGTAGTAGCTCAACCGAAGGATAGAGTTAATTGGAGGAAGTTACTGGGGAAAGTGAAGACCGACATGAACTAATGACGCACGAAAATGAGGGTCTCAAAGCTGGAACAAGTCAAGTTGTGCTTTGGAAAAAGAACTCTTGCAAGCTCTTTGTTCACAAAGCAAGCTATAAATAGAGAATACAGAACAAATAACGAGTTCGTAACTGAAGTATAGAGCATAAAAGAGTCGTAAACTCGAGAGATGTTCTGCATTCGTTATATCTTGCTTTGTGCACAAAGAGCTTAACAAGAATAGAACATATCCAAAATACAACTTTACTTGTTACAACTTTGATCCCCAAATTCTCGTTTGTCAGTTCATGCGGTCTACACTTTTTACAGTATATGTACACATGACATTTTACGTTAAATGGTCAGAGATTATCGGTTATCTTCTTTTCGCATTGCTAACTTTTGTTTTGCGTGTTTGTGCATGCGGTGGTCAGAGATTATCGCGGCGGTATATCACCCGTGTCTACAATATTTCATATAGGCTGAGTTGTATAAGTCAAGTTTTAGGATATTAGTCTATATATTATGTATAGTCCAACCGAGTCAACTCTAAGCTAAACTAGTCCAACTTGGTCAAACTAGCCATTTCTAAGTTGTATAAGTCAAGTTTTAGGATATTAGTCTATATATACTAGTCTAAACTCTCCCTCCTCTCCAAATACCTGGTACTAGTTAACCCTTCCCCTTTCTCCCACTAGACACACACATACATATACATGATGTATACAACCACACCATAGTTCCCAGGTTCTTTTAACCTAACTTTCCAGTTGGTACTAACCTCAATAGAACAAACACTCTCACAGCTCAAAATACTAACACATGCTTACGCCTTACTCTTGTGACACTCCCTTTTAAACACAAACACACACCTATATGTTTCCTTACACATGTTGCCATGTTACCTGTAAAAATAGGAAACCCTTGTTGTCTAAAATAAGACACAATTCTACAAAGAGAACCATACTGTAGAACTCACACTTTAAGACAATAGATGAAGGAAGACTTGTATGGAGGATCGTCTACTTTATTCATGGAGTTGTCATAGGGTGTTGAGCGATGTCATTTTATTCTTTCTTCTTCTTCTTTTTGGGATTTTTGAGTATTGGATTTTGAGACATATATAGCTAGAACTTACGAAGAATGGAGTACCATACTTCAACAAATAGATGTTGACTAATTGGTTCATATACTTAAAATCTCCGGCCATTGGGGATATTGGTAAACTCATATACCTAGATTACCCAAAAGTACACTTGCGAACTAGGATAAAATAATTAGTTGTGTACTAAATGTCTCTAAGTGTAGGAATGTTGCAAGGTGAAACAATGTATCAAACACTATATCGAAACCCAAACCCAATATGCAAATCCAAATTAATACGAAAATACACAAGTGTAAGTAGGGGATTAAGTGTACAGAGGTAAAATACATATATATGCATGCTTGGGGATGGCCACGTGT
This sequence comes from Iris pallida, assembly GCA_029216955.1. Classification (NCBI taxonomy): domain Eukaryota; kingdom Viridiplantae; phylum Streptophyta; class Magnoliopsida; order Asparagales; family Iridaceae; genus Iris; species Iris pallida. Next base: position 4,288,364 of record JANAVB010043019.1, read on the forward strand.
CCAACAAATGGACACAAAGTGTCCAAAACCTCACGAACACACTGTATCAGTGAACACATGGTCGTAATGTATCTCCGTGTACATTTTGGACACGAAAAACACCTCAATTAGGGTTAAGGTTTACCTTCAGTCTCCTCGCGGTGGTGGAGGAGGAGGAGGAGGACAAGTTCGGTGGTGGAGGAGGAGGATCTTGCGTGGAGGAGGAGAAGGGGCTCGCGGTGGAGGAGGAGGAGGAGAAGGGGCTCGCCGGAGGGAGGAGAAGGGGCTCGCGGTGGAGTAGGAGGATGAGCGGTGCCGGAGGGAAGGGGGTCGGGCTGTCGTCGAGGTCGGGGGAAGAGGGGCGGGAACAAAAAAATTGGTGAGAGGGCGAAATGAAAAATCGAACCGAGGAAACCCTATTAGCAGCAAGTTAGCGACATCTGTAAATACATCGCAAAGCGTCGACATTCCTTTAATATTCGGCAACGCCATAAGCTATGCGATGCTAAACGTCGCTGAACCAATAAAACTGGCGACGTTTTCCGACAAATCAACGACGTTGGTTTTTATTACACTAAAGGTAGTCGCAATATGTCGCTGTTTGTCGCTATCAGCGACGTATTGTGACGCTTATTTTTGGCGTCGCTAATTCCGGAAATATTAGCGACGTTTTAAGTTGGCGTCGCTAATTTCGTAGATATGGCTTATTTTGGTAGTGAAGGGTGATCTATAGCTGAGCATAGCCTTCTAGCTCATGAGATGGTGAGGGGCTTCAACAAACCTGGTGGAGAGAAGGCATGTGTAAAGCTGGATCTGAGGAAGGCCTACGACATGGTCAACAGGGAGTTCTTATGCTACCTTCTATCTGCTATGGGGTTTGATGATCGTTGGGTTGCGTTGATTCGGGAATGCATATCGTCTCCCACCTTCTCGGTCCTTATCCAGGGTATTCTGCATGGGTTCTTCAAAAGCAACCGTGGATTCCGGCAAGGTGACCCCTGTCACCTTACCTGTTCATGCTTGTCATGGAGTACTTTACCTGTTTGATGGATAGGGCGGTCCATTTTGGGTGGATTGTCCCACTGTACAGGAGAGTCGAGCCTCCGGTTACCCACCTCATCTATGCCGACGACCTACTGGTGTTCATACAGCCTTCTTGGAGGGTATGAACACATTATTTGAGATTATGGGTGAGCTGGAATCACACTCGGGGCTTCAGATGAACATAGAGAAGAGCAGGGTCTACTTCAATTCACTTTGCCTTCAGAAGGAGGAGTGCACTGATGTACTGGGCGTGGAGAGGAGTGAGCTCCCGGTGAAATACCTGGGAGTTCCTTTGACAGTCAATTATGTCCGAGACCAGGATTGCTATAGCCTGGTGGAGTATGCCCAGCAGAAAGTTGAAGGTTGGCAAGCTGCCGGGTTATCTTTTGGGGGTACGTATCGAGTTAGTTCGATCGGTTATCTCTGTCATGGCCCAGTTCTGGCTGTATTCTATTTTGATTCCCATGGCTACCATTAGGAAAGTTGAAAGGATCTGTGTTGATTTCATCTGGAGGGGGACCCTTCATGCGATCTCTTGGGAACAGCTCTGTCGGCTAAATACGGAGGAAGGTGTGGGTCTCCGTCCTCTGTTGGCTATCATGGAAGCCTTGGCCCTGAAACTGGCATGGCGGTTCATCAAAGGGAGATCCCTCTGGACGGAGTGGATTCAGTCTCACTATGTGAGGAATGACAACTTCTGGAGGTATGGTATTGACAACAGCCACTCTGTGACCTTCAAACAAATTCTGAGACACAGAGCTGTTCTTCAATCGTCTGTCAGGAGGATCATGTGTGATAGGGCTGGAACTGACCTATGGTTGGATCCTTGGATAGAGCACCAGTCTCTGGTGGACATTATGGGCGATCGAGATCACATGGAGGTGGACAGAGGTCTGTCTTGTCAGCACATCATCAGGAATAGAGCTTGGAGTCCGGAGTCCTACCGTCATACTGAGGGACTTGGTGAGATTATTCGCGGGATTGAGATTGACCCATCCCAGCCTGAGGATATTTGGGTCTGGGATCCGTCTGGCGTGACTGGAGGTACTACCTCGGGGGAGTTCTTCTTCCAGAGTGGCTACAACCTTATGCGTAGTATCAATCCCCCAATTGGTGATTATGACTTCATTTGGTGCAAGGATCTAGCCAGGAAAATGCAGCTATGTATGTATCGCCTACTCCTTGGTCGTCTTCTGACCAGGGACAGACTCATCTCTTTTGGGATCCAGGTCCATAATCCGAAGCGTGCACTCTGTGATTTGGAGGAAGAATCTATCACGCCCCGCTCCCGTAGGAGCGATCGTCCTCGCTAAGGCGTGATGCCGCACGAGCCTAGATTGCGCTCGTGCAAGGCGGGTTCCATAACGGCCGATTTTAGCGGAAATTAGAACAAACACAAGTCATTCAGAAGAAACTCTTTTATTGATATTAAAACAAGGTTACAGTAGGGCGCAAGGCCGATATTACAATCGCTCAAGCTCACTCATCTCATATTTACAAGTCACTCAGCTCTCTCATCTCTCAGTTACAAGTCTTGAGCCAGCGGATGCTTCGGAAGGCGACGTCCATACATTATGTCCTGTGTAAGTCTTTACTCCATGCGGCCGCACGCTTCGAATCGTCAAGGAACTCCGTGCCTCGATGCATCCAAGCAAGCTCCGCGCCACGAGCTTCTACCTGTGCCTGCACATGTAAACTATGTGGGTGTCAGTACTCAACTGTACTGGTGGAATGAGCTCCTCGCCCACCCATACAAAACCAACACGTTTACTTTACTTTGTGCAATATTGCCCCCCCCCCTTTGTATTGTCTTTCTACTCTTGCCTTAGGATCAGTTTTAGGACCGGCGCCTTAGCGCAACTTGTGTATCAGAACCATCCCGTGCTTGCAATGTCAACGTTAACTCATACTTTGTCCCTAGACCACTTCTCGTGCCAACAACGTTAACCTATCAAGTCGTGTTTGCCTTACGGCCAAAATCAGAGACGCAACTACGCGACGAGGCTCCACTTCCATGTGACCGTGCTACAAACCCTTGCTGAGGCCGTGCCTCGTAACTCAATGAGACTCGATCATATCGCCGCCTCGCGGCCCTTGCTACTTTGATCGCCAACTGACCCACCCACTTGTGAACTAAGGGTTACTTGACCAACTTTGCCTTGCGGCGGTTTCCTGACTTAAACTCAAACAACTCAACCATAATCATGCAACTTATATGCCGACAACATAGGACTCGACGCCACATCTCGTGCCGAAGCACGGTGTCTTCGTTGTAGCCAAATCTTAGGCCCAAACATTGTCTTCTGGCCGAGCACGCATTCGACTCGACTCTTGATTCATTTCTTCTAATACTCGACTCAGTTCAAAGGCATATACGCGGATCGCCGCCCATACTGACTCATCTATATGGGGTCACTAGCATAACAAGCTATACCTGGACACGTAGCTTGTGGTCGCCCGGGACCCTTCCAGCGCAAGGTAGCTAGCCCCCTGGAAGCTCCCGACTGACCCGGTGCTGTCGAGCCAGCACAGCTACCATCGTGTTTCCTTAGGCCGCATCGGTCCCGTGGCGCCACGGGATGCCGTGCGAGGAAACTCTACCTTGTCGACAAGTTGTCCAATGACCATGCAAGACCCTTCACTCAAACTGACGTCTCACACAGTCATTGCACTCTCAGTGTTATCATCTCTTTCCCAAAACCAAGATCAAACCTTCTATCATTTGAGATCCCTCGACGACCCACGATCGCGAGCATTCTTTCTATTATTTGAGACCCCTCGATGACCCACGGTCGCGAGCATTCTTTCCATTTTACCAAATCATTTTATTCATTTAATGCCTATTCAATAATCCTTTCTCCAAAACTTATTCAATCAACCGTGGTTCATGCCCTAGACACTAAGTCCATGCACCGTGCCTTAAGACGACTTTCGATCTACGCAACGCTATCGCCCAAGTCATACTTTATATGACGGGCCTTGGGATCGTGGGACTATTTAACCTGACAACCGCAGAATGAGTGGGACAGCACTTGGAATGACTTAGGTCGACCGACATAACTTTGCCTAACTTACTCAAGCCTACAACTTATCGAGCAAAGGCCGCGTCAAGCCTTGCCTCGATGGGACGTACCGTGCACGCGTTCAACTTTTGAACGACCAAGTCATTTGGGTGCCTAGACTTATGGCACAAGCTGTGCAACACAACTTAACTCATGTGGCAAGCCAAGGCTATGCCAAGCCTTGGACGACAGGACCGTGCATGCTTTATGAAGCATTTATGCGGGCGACGCCTATGACTTAGGTTACGTTCATAACTTCGACAACTCAAACCAACTTTCCTTCTCCCAAGCCACGGGACGAAGGATCGAGTGTCATTTTCAAAGCACGCCGTGCACCGATTCTATGCCGACCGTTGGACCTTTTCATATTCTAACTCCATTCGACCGTTCAGGATTACTCCCTTTAGCTATGTGGATTCATCTCTTTTATTATTAAGCCTACTTGTACAAGTTGAAAACATGCGATTTGTTATGTGAAGGCAAAGATGAGGTGAGTTCACCGAAACTACCCCACCTGAGCGAGCGGTCGCCTCGACCGAGCGATGTCTCCAAGTAGCCGTTGCAAGGCTAAGTCCGAACGCCGTCGGCGTTCCTATTCCTCCGATTGACTGAGCGGGACGGGGTACTACATCATACACCACTCAGAAAAAGTTTTGTCCTCGAAACTAACTGAGTATACTTATTGACTTATCACTTTACTCAACATCTAAGAACTCTCGCACACACTACGCCTATGCGTTTCTCAAATCCGAGCCACGCTCGTGCTACCCTCGATCTTTCTTTCAATACAATTTCAAAATCCTCGACACTTTTCCATTCCTCAAGTCTCACTTGATTCAGCATATCACTTTGTTTGGATCGTGCACATATTCTAGGCGTCCCCAAAATACATGCATTTCAACCAAGCCTTGTGATAGTGAACCCAATTCCATCTATCGATCCATCCACTCAATCCTTTAAAATCAATCCTACCGATGCTAACTCTCGCAACATGGACATCTCGCCTAGCCGCTAGGCAATCTCTTTAGGCTAAAGTCAATTGTCAGTATTCGAATCATAGTTCCCAAACAACGATATCAACACTGACCCCATCCTAAGGTCAAACCAAGTTGATAGTACGGGGGTTTGCTACCCAAGCTCGCATCACTCCGATTTCTAAATATCGAGCATCAATTCCCTACGCACATCCCAATAATTGTCGCACGGGGTCCGAGTCGTTCAGTAAAGTCATCCTACGATAATTCACGTTCAACCAATCCTCGACAAGAATATATCGCTCGTTCATCGAACTGTTTCGCATAGTCTATCTCTTCGCACAGTTTCGACATAATCTGCCCATCAATCTCCAAGTTAAGCACGCTACGACACAATCCATCGCTAAACCATAATTCACATTTTATATTCCCTAAGTCATTGATCCTAATTCACGTATTCGATCATGAGATCGTCTAGCTTAACAATATGTTGCGCCCCGATCTCACGCGATTCAGATTATCTACGGTGGGCATGAATCACCATGCACGCTCCCGCAGGATAATCATTCTTATCGGGACGTAACTCTTGTTTTGCGTCCAGACTAATTCATTTTCGATACGCGGATTGGACCTACTCAATCCTCAAGTTTCCTTCATCAATCGCAAGTCTAAACATCCTCGAATTTTCCTTCGCATCAAACCGACAAGTCGAGACAATCAAAGTTGTCGCATCCTGATTTTCCGAGTTCGATCATTCCCGCGACATGAATCACCATGTCAACGCTCACGGGAACGATCACCCCAAATCCGACGCAATGCATGTGCGAGGCTAGAGATGCGCTCGCGCAAGACAAGATTGTCGACGTTGTGGTTATCCGCATAACCATTAAGACACAATTATTTTCATCCAACATTCATCTCAATCAAAATTCTAAGTATAACATCCAACCGAACAATAACACTTGTACGATCGTCCTTTGCCGAGTCAGAGTACCCCCGAGTTATCGCATATCGTTCTTTGATACGCCTCAATACCATCGACGATATGCGTAACCTGACGATCTTTCTTTGCAACCAATTTCGAGTCGTACGAATGATGCTATCGTCCGACTGGATAATCTCCTCGACACTCAAATTCAAGTTTGATCATTATCCCTCGAACCATTCACAACATCGATTTTCCTCAAACCAAATTCATGTATCGTTCATCCGTTTATCTTAAGTCATCGACCAACGTATTTTCTCAATTCGCATCATTCCTTTATCAATCGGTCGACATCCCTGAGGCTATCGCATACACCACTCAGGGATGAAGTCATCCAACAAATCCTCAACTTATCATTCGAATCAAAATCGACTTCTTTGAATCCTGTTCGAACCATTCCTCTAATTCCAAGCACGTTCATCTATATCGCATCGACGATATCGTCGTTCGGTAGCACCCCTATCGATAGTCATCTCACTTTACTCAATCGAGTTCAACTCATTCTAGCTCAAAACGTTACAAATCTCGCACTCAACTTTTCTAAGGTCGACGCAACTTTGGTGTATATGCCCAGCCCGACCTAGCCAACCGTGCTTATATAAACCACCCTTTTGTTTTGTCAAAAACTGTTCTCCTATGTTTTGCAAAATAGATAGACTTATTGTATGGACATCCCGTGGGACATTTGAGAGAGAGCGCACCAACGATATCAATATGCGGAAGCAACATTCAGAGTTTACGAAACAGTGGAGTTAAAGAATTCAATCGATAGTCCAAGGACGTAAAGCCGTGCTCTGATACCATTATGTCACGCCCCGTTCCCGTAGGAGCGATCGTCCTCGCTAAGGCGTGATACCGCACGAGCCTAGATTGCGCTCGTGCAAGGCGGGTTCCATAACGGCCGATTTCAGCAGAAATTAGAACAAACACAAGTCATTCAGAAGAAACTCTTTTATTGATATTGAAACAAAGGTTACAGTAGGGCGCAAGGCCAATATTACAATCACTCAAGCTCACTCATCTCACATTTACAAGTCACTCAGCTCTCTCATCTCTCAGTTACAAGTCTTGAGCCAGCGGATGCTTCGGAAGGCGACGTCCATACATTATGTCCTGTATAAGTCTTTACTCCATGCGGCCGCACGCTTCGAATCGCCAAGGAACTCCGTGCCTTGACGCATCCAAGCGAGCTCCGCGCCACGAGCTTCTACCTGTGCCTGCACATATAAACTATGTGGGTGTCAGTACTCAACTGTACTGGTGGAATGAGCTCCTTGCCCACCCATACAAAACCAACACGTTTACTTTACTTTGTACAACATTGCCCTCCCTTTGTATTGTCTTTCTACTCTTGCCTTAGAATCAGTTTTAGGACCGGCGCCTTAGCGCAACTTGTGTATCAGAACCATCCCGTGCTTGCAATGTCAACTTAACTCATACTTTGTCCCTAGACCACTTCTCGTGCCAACAACGTTAACCTATCAAGTCGTGCTTGCCTTACGGCCAAAATCAAAGACGCAACTACGCGACGAGGCTCCACTTCCATGTGACCGTGCTACAAACCCTTGCTGAGGCCGTGCCTCGCAACTCAATGAGACTCGATCATATCGCCGCCTCGCGGCCCTTGCTACTTTGATCGCCAACTGACCCATCTACTTGTGAACTAAGGGTTACTTGACCAACTTTGCCTTGCGGCGGTTTCCTGACTTAAACTCAAACAACTCAACCATAACCATGCAACTTATATGCCGACAACATAGGACTCGACGCCACATCTCGTACCGAAGCACGGTGTCTTCGTTGCAGCCAAATCTTAGGCCCAAACATTGTCTTCTGGCCGAGCACGCATTCGACTCGACTCTTGATTCACTTCTTCTAATACTCGACTCAGTCCAAAGGCATATACGCGGATCGCCGCCCATGCCGACTCATCTATATGGGGTCACTAGCATAACAAGCTATACCTGGACACGTAGCTTGCGGTCGGCTGGGACCCTTCCAGCGCAAGGTAGCTAGCCCCCTGGAAGCCCCCGACTGACCCGGTGCTGTCGAGCCAGCACAGCTACCACCGTGTTTCCTTAGGCCGCATCGGTCCCGTGGCGCCACGGGATACCGTGCGGGGAAACTCTACCTTGTCGACAAGTTGTCCAATGACCATGCAAGACCCTTCACTCAAACTGACGTCTCATACAGTCATTGCACTCTCAGTGTTATCATCTCTTTCCCAAAACCAAGATCAAACCATCTATCATTTGAGACCCCTCGACGACCCACGGTCGCGAGCATTCTTTCCATGTTACCATATCATTTCATTCATTCAATGCCTATTCAATAATCCTTTCTCCAAAACTTATTCAATCAACCGTGGTTCATGCCCTAGACACTAAGTCCGTGCACCGTACCTTAAGCCGACTTCCGATCTACGCAACGCTATCGCCCAAGTCATACTTTATATGACGGGCTTTGGGATCGTGGGACTATTTAACCTGACAACCGCAGAATGAGTGGGACAGCACTTGAAATGACTTAGGTCGACCGACATAACTTTGCCTAACTTACTCAAGCCTACAACTTATCGAGCAAAGGCCGCGTCAAGCCTTGCCTCGATGGGTCGTGCCGTGCACGCGTTCAACTTTTGAACGACCAAGTCATTTGGGTGCCTAGACTTATGGCACAAGCTGTGCAACGCAACTTAACTCATGGGGCAAGCCAAGGCTATGCCAAACCTTGGACGATAGGACCGTGCATGCTTTATGAAGCATTTATGCGGGCGACGCCTATGACTTAGGCTACGTTCATAACTTCGACAACTCATACCAACTTTCCTTCTCCCAAGCCACGGGACGAAGGATCGAGTGTCATTTTCAAAGCACGCCGTGCACCGATTCTATGCCGACCGTTGGACCTTTCCATATTCTAACTCCATAGGACCGTTCGGGATTACTCCATTTAGCTATATGAATTCATCTCTTTTATTATTAAGCCTACTTGTGCAAGTTAAAAACATGTGATTTATTATGTGAAGGCAAAGATGAGGCGAGTTCACCGAAACTACCCCACCTGAGCGAGCGGTCGCCTCGACCGAGCGATGTCTCCGAGTAGCCGTTGCAAGGCTAAGTCCGAACGCCGTCGGCGTTCCTATTCCTCCGATTGACTGAGCGGGACAGGGCACTACAGAATCGATGACCCATCTATTTTTTGACTGTGGAGTTTCATGCTCCATATGGTCTGAACAAAATCGAATGATGGGCGGAGGTATCTCTGGCAGGTCGATTGGAGCAATCATCACGGGTATTTGAGATTGCAGAAGGCGAGGCATGGTTTGGTTCAAGACTGCTAGGATACGGCTGGCAGCCACTGTCTGGTATGTTTGGCGGGAGAGGAATCAACGTATATTCGAGGGACTTATCACCCCTCAGGTTGGTATCCTCCATAATTTGGAGTTTGATGTAAAAGAAATGGTCGACTGACGGGTGGGCGACCATCCTGTCTGTATGTTGTATGAGTATTGACTGATTTTGAAATAAAATTTATCGTTTTTCCAGTATATATATATATATATATATATATATATATATATATATATATATATATATATATATATATATATATATTTGTGCATTATGTCAATAGCGCGTTAGTGTAACGGTAAGACCATTGGCACCGGGATGTGAGGTCGCGAGATCGATCCCCCACGAGAGCGGCTGGGTGGTAGTGGCCATGGCTCCGGGGCCAAGTGCTGGCTGGGTGGCTCTAGCCCGAGGTCTTTAGTCCACGGGCATTTGGATTATATATATATATATATATATATATATATATATATATATATATATATATATATATATATATATATATATATATATATATATGCATTATATATTTATATGTCCTTAATAATTGATATGAAGGAACTTTTTTAATTAAATTTTTATAATTAAATTGTTAATATTATAGGAACTTGAATTCTAACCTAACTAAATTGAAGTTGAGCGCGTTAAGCTTGAAAGCAAGCTTAATGAGCTTAAAATAAAGTTGAGTGAGCTTGAAATCAAGCTTAACGAGCTTGATTTGAGCTTATCGAGCTTGTTCATCAACCTTGAATCAAGCTTGCTTATCAAGCCAAGCTCGAGCTCAAACTGTAGCTCCCCTTCCCGAAAATTCTTGAAAAATATTATTTTATTATTTATTGGATTTAAATGGTGATTTTAGAATTTTATAAATAATTATTTAGTTAATTATTACGGTAGATAATTTTAGCAATGGTTGAGTTTTGAAGTACTAGACGACTAGGAATCGTGGCACGGATAGTGCAGTGGCGTACTTTGACTAGTATTTAGCCATGGTAGGGCAAGGCCGAGCCATAGTGATGTCCTAACTAGGAAAACCAGGCCAAGTTGTGACATGACCATTATAAATAGTTTAATTATTTATTATTAATATTATTTGACGTTTAGGAGACCCGGTTGTACCAAACTAGTTCGAACTGGACCTGTAACAAGCCCAAGTCCATGTAGTCATGCGGTACGTCCAACGACATTAGTGTTGGTGTATTTTGGTATGATTGTGTTGAATTTCGTTTTAATGATCTAATGAATATCTTTTAAATATTTGTTAATTAAATACTATAAATATTGTTATTAATTGATATTCAATAATATTTATATAAAATAGGCCCTGTACTTTTTTGGGATTAGTAGACTGTACAAAATGGTATATACCCCATCATTAGTTTATCAAATTTCGTTATTATTATTATTATTATTATTATTATTATTATTATTATTATTATTATTATTATTATTATTATTATTATTGGGATTGTTATTTAATATTATTATTTTATGGATTATATTATTTGTCAGATAAATGTTTTAATATATATATTCATATTTACATGAATGGATGCCTATTAAATAATTGTATATACATACTCTTATTATTAAATACAAAAATAAAGTATATATATATAGAGAGTTATATAAGTATATACGTATAAATGTGTATATACATTATATATGTGTGTAAAAAAAAGTATATAAAGATATGTGTGTTTGTGTACATATATGTATATATATAAATATTTATATATAAATATGTTACATATGTTACAAATATGTAAACATGTAAATATGTTACATATAATGTATATATTGGGCCACACCCGAACCCCTTAGCTGAACTCAGCAGCTAAGCCCGAGCAAACCCGGCCCACATGCTGAGGAATCCCAAGCCCAGCCCCACATGCTGAGTAATCCTAAGCCCAGCCCCACATGCTAACCACACCAGCCCGGGGCAAACAGTTCCCACGTTAACCCGAGAGACCCAAACCCTCCTATAAACTGAGAACGCGCTCGAGCGATCGAGAGCAAAAAACTAAAAACCCTAGCCAAACCGCTGTGCTGCCACCCCCAGGCGACCCCAGGCACGGGGCGACCACCCCGGCCTCGCATCGCCGCGAGGCAGTCGCCGGCGATAGGCCAGGCCGCACAGCCGCGCGCGCGCGTCGGAAAACAGAGTCCACAGCAGCAAGCGATAGCGGGGAGGCCTACTTCGCGAGGCAACCACGACCTCCACCCTCGTCCATTTCACGAACGGATTCTTCGGGTACAAAGCTAACCTATACCCCTTCATATTCATGTATTAGGTTAGATTTAAATCGAACTATAATCGAGTTGGAAATCGACACGAAGTCGATCAAAAACTCGTTCAAAAACAAAGCATAAGACAGTCCAGTCACCCGTATTCGAGGATCGATTCCGATCGATCCAGTGACCGTTTAAAAATTCCACTTGAACAAAGTTATAGATAACATATAGGGCTTCACGACCCAATTTATAGAACCCGATTACATCGACTACACGTCGAGAAATCGGATCCCAAAGTTTGACAAAAACCTGTTTTAAAAATAATAAAATTCTCCGATACGACGTGCGTCCCGCCAATCCGGACGACGTGGTCACGAACCGAAAGCATCGAAAGGTGCCTAACGGCTTCGTGGACGTGTCGACTTTGACGGAATTCAAATTGGTTGTGTGTGCGCGACGAATTTAATACGTATCCGTCGAAATTCACCGTATCGGCTCCTGTGCAAATTTCTTAATTACTTTGTGCACGCTCGTCAGATCGAGACGAAACTTGCGCCAACAGGACCGTATCATTTTTCTGGTCCTGTATACCAACTTTGGTCCGACTCTGAGACAGTTGATCGGATCGCCGTTTTGCGGGCCCACGGTCCGATTTAACGGGCGATTTTGTGCACGGCCCGCCGAAATTCAACTTTGGACTTACGGTTGGGTTCGTATCGTCAAACCGGATCCGTAGACATATAGTTTGATGACTTTAGAAACCATTGACTCTGGCACGCTTTTCGGTGCAAAGCGGGTCCAACGACGGATATCATTTTTGTCTAAAATTATCGTTTTGCCCCTGTGTCTAGAATTGGACTTAAGGACAGATAATCCTAGCTAATTTGTCTATTCTAAGAATGTTGGCAATGTTTATTTCAGCTTTTGGAGACAGTTGTGATGATTTGGACTTTATGGCTTAGGAGTTGACTAAATCTTGTTGGTTCTCCGTGCAATCCTCAGGCAAGTATACCTTGCCGAACATATACAGTATTTACATTATTTTCTTTTTCTTTATTGTTTCCTTTTCATATTGTCACATGATTCCATATTGTGATTGAATTGGCCTTGATCGTTTTACTTGTTCTAGATTTACGTGCACGTATAGGATATTCAACATTGCTTGATTATTGGTCTTATCGTGTTACCTTGTCTTGCGATTGAGTTGTCAGTTTCTATATTTGTTCTTGACTTGACCATTCTTGACTGGGAGTATCTTGCGTTGTACTACAGTTGAGACATACTATAGATTGGGAGTATCTTACATTGTACTACGACCTATAGCCGATTCTTCTACGTTGATATCACTTGATTGACTTGACTTGAGACATGCCATAGATTGGGAGTATCTTACATTGTACTATGACCTATAGTATATATTGATTGATTGATTGATTGATTGACTTGACTTGCGACACTATAAATTGGGAGTATCTTGCATTGTACTACGATTTATAGGAGTCTACTTGACTTTGTATCCTTTAGGGGAGGAGATCGATACTAGAATTGGCTAATCTTGACTGGGAGTATCTTGCATTGTATTACAGTCAAAATATACTATAGATTGGGAGTATCTTGCATTGTACTACAAGCTATAGAGGTTAATCGATTGATTGATAGCCAAGTCTAGTATTACATTTCCACACGACTCATCGTCCTTAGATGTTCTCCTTGCAGTATTCTTATCCTTCTTACATGTTATTTACTGTCATATTAGTAGGCATATTTTATGTATCTTGCTAGTCCTCTGAGGACTTGATGATCTCTTCAGGTAGCTGATTGCACGGAGTTAGTTAGCTGAGCATGTGGTAGTTGACTTCAATCGCATGATTCAGGTATTTTGTTAGTGTTATTCATTTTCTATCTTTCTCATGCTTTCATGATATATCCTGCTTATCAGCTTAGCTTTATAGACTCATATTATTCTTAGAGTCTAATCGAACATATATGCTAGTGGGCTGCAGACCACGACCCATACTTGTTTTACATTATTCTTGTGGATTGAGATATAGTTTAGATTAGACATGATACCCTGTTATGGACAGCTTATACGTACTCGAGTCGGGCTGGAGTCCGCTCGATACGTAGCTGGCTTGCTCACGAACTCGCGTCCAAAAAGCGGGTACGGGTCATGACAAGTTTTTTTGGTGTCCCATGCAGGTCAGAGCATATCGTACCGGTTACGTAACTGTACTGGTACGAGCCTGCGACTATGACTAAACCTTAGAAATCTCAATCCACTCTGCCTTGAAAATTCTCCTAGAAATTCTCTACGTCCTTGAAAACTCTATGTTTTCTCTCAAGTATACTTCCTTGTTTTCTGTATCATTGAATTCTCGTCCCTTTTATTTCGAGGTGATGAACGATCGTGCTGTCTAGAATCTATCAGAAATCCTTAAATTATAAGTATAATATTGCTTAACTATTGAATATTTGGTTGTTTATAGATATAAGGGAATATAGATGCTATACACCCTAGATATTTGTTGGTAGAATTGTTAGCAACTAGTTAGAAGATTACAAGATTTTAGTGACCATTGTCACGACCCGCTCCCGAATAACCGGACACGAGTCGGACACGCCCAGCCTTCGTCGTTAGACACGACGAAGTAAGCTGTACCAAGCTAGGGAAAACTAACCAGATAAACATGAAAGTATAGAATCACAGCATCTAAAAACGTATCCCAGAATGATCACCATAATCCACAAATCCATATATCATAATGTACCAAAGTCAACAGGAATGAAAAGTGCTATGAACTCTAAAGTCAATACCTCAAGTAAAGCTAAGTAATCTAAACCAGAAGCCTCAAGCTAAGCCTCATCCTGCTCAGCTAAATCCTGGGCTCTGGCCCATAGAGTAGAACAATGTCCTACAAGCATACCTGCAACATATCCTATTCAAGAGTGGAGCAAAGTACAGTTCTAGGTAATGAAACATGAACATGATATGAACAGGGTACAGGAGTACAGGAAATGAAATACAGGAATGAACATGAAAGTACAGAAAAATAGTACAGGAATGAGTACAGGAACTATAGTACATGAATGTAAAATACAGGAACATGTAAAGTACAGGAAATATAACTATAATCCTGAAGTACCAGACATGACAAGTGCACAATATCGAAATACATCTAGTCCATGTGACCGGCTGGGGTGAGTACAGGAGCATGCACAGGAGTACATGAATATGGTACGACTTAGGACCCGCGTGCACAGTGCGAGGCCTAAGCTAGGTACAGGAATATATAGTAACCGGGATTGGTCACATGGCTAGTGTATTTTCCCACCCGACACAGTAAGTACAAGAACAAGGGTACATGAATACAGGGGTACATGAATATCGTGCCATGACGTGTCACAAGAAAGGGTACAAGAATGTAAATGTACAAAACCGTAGAAAAGTACTTGCCTTGCTCCGGTAATCAAGGGTAGAAAGATGATCTGTAAGTCCACCTGAATTTTTGTACAAGTTGGTTAAATACTAATCGTTATCCAGAAATCCGTTATCTATTCTCTAACCAAAGGCTACCTATAGAATGCTTATAATGATATACTAACTAGCCATATACTATTTCTAACTAGGCTATAGAAATAAAAATATACTAAGTAATATGCCCAAAATATTGTACGAAATTATGCTGACAATATGACTGCTATTATTGTCTTTGCAAAAGACATAATAATGACTAACATTATTTACTACCAATTTCTTTTTTTTTTAAAACAATTATAATATTTAGTAAACTGATTTATCCAGAATACAAATTATTCAAAAATTTGTTACTTAAATATCCAAGAAAAATACTATTACTACCCAACTTTATTATCTGGAGATTTGCACACTGGTATAGGCAACTAAACTCCACAGGAAAATAAACTTAGCTTGGCATGACATAGTCCAACTCATCAACTAACTCTTAAACCTAGCAACAAGAGCCAAAATTTGTAGAGCAAAATCAACTGAAGCTTAAAGCTTCCAAAACTAGTTTGCAATTAACACCCCGAGATCAATGTTCCAGTGATACACCAACCCAATGCCTCGCCACACACACACAGACTCACCAAATCACAACACATATAAGTAGCTATAAATTCTACCTCACTCGAGCAACCAAGCCTGGTATTGGCTACCAGCATAAGCTAAACCCCCATAATTTTCAACTCAAGGATCAAGTGACAAAATGAAATTCATACAAAACAATTGATAAAATTTAAAGTAGGATTAATACAAAATTAATTAGCAAAGAAAACACAACTCATATAAAGAATAGGTGCCCTGCAAATCTGAACCCAATTTAACTCAACAGCTATCAAATCCATCTATAGGCCAATCTCTACAGTTCAAAAATAACATAAAATAAATATACAATCAAAAAAATAACAATTAAAAGAGTCGTAGAGTGTTCCAACAGCTCTAAAGTCAATGTGCATTCTCTTCCATGCTCGGACACGACCACAACAACACGACACAGGCTCAAGGTTGGACACGAACAGTTCAAGCAATCCACAAACTAATCTAACTTCATGGCAACTCGATACCAACCGCAACTGGACACAACCACGAACGTCCCTGCACCCGTCCCCCACACATACTCCCATTAAATCTAGTTATAGGGTGAAAAATACACACAGCAGTTAAATGTCAATAATACCTGAAGAATAGAAGTCTGATTCGGAGTCGATACGTCTACAGGACACAGAAACAACTGCCACTCGTGTCTAGAAAAGAACTCAGTTCTGTTCAGACATTACAACAAACAGAAATAGTGCAAACCAGAAGTTAATTTCTAAGTGTCGATCATTAGAAATCGATGACAGAACTTAATCAAAAACCACTTACTCGAAAGAAAACACAGATCCTCCAATTCTAACTCTGGATTTCGAATCAATCAAACTCAATCCCTGTTCAAAACATTCAGAAACCACAACACTTATTAAGAACACGTGAATCTCACTAGGATCGATCAAAATCACATTTCGAATTAACAAGAATCTTCGTCGAGATTGTTGATCGATCCAGAAAGGCTATCGATTCAGAAACCCATTACAACCACAACGATCGATCCACCCATACTCCTCTATCCGATCGATCAACTCAAATACAAGGAAACGAGGAAAAGAAACTCACCGAAATTGTCATCGTACACGTTGTTCACCATCACGGAGAAGTCGCCGCCGCGCCAAGGTTCGTCGCCCGGAACTGTCGAGAGATGAAGTCGCCGCTCGTCAAGAAGCTCGACCTCAGTCGTGGGACGCTGCTGCCGAGTCCGGTCGCCGGGATGGTGGCTCTCTTCGTGGCTCAGTTGCTGGTCGGCGCACGAGTCGCCGTCGCCTGAGAGGAGCACAACCGCCGAAATATCGTCAAGGAAGACGGTGACTATGCGCCGGAGAAGTCATACGTCACCGAGAGGCGTGATAAGCGTCGCCTGGAGTGGTGAACGTGCTCGCCGAGTGGAACCCCGTCGTCGGAGATCGAGTCGCCGGCGTCGCCATCAGCCGAAGAGGAAAAAGGGTTAGGGCTCGCTCGCCGAGCGAAAATAGAAAAGAGGGATTCGAATTCATAATAAATTCTGAATTCTCTCTCCTCCCAACTTTGATTATAAGAAAAGTTTTGTAACTTTGCACAAACCCCCTCCCACTAATGGCACAATTGCACTAAACCCCTCCCCCTTTCTATAATTTACAACCCGGCCCTTAATCAATGAAAAACTTTCAGAAAACCCCCTTGCCTTTTCATTATTTCAGGAATGATTTGAAAATCAGTTAGTGATTCACATGGTGGGCCCAAAGTTGTTATAACAACTTTTCAAATTTGAAAAGTGGCCCAAAATAAATTCCCTCCAAAAAATATATCATCCAAAATTTATAAATTAAAACTAATTTATTATTTAAAGCTAATAATATCAATTGTATAATTTTTAGAAATCAAATCATTTATTTAAAAACCGGGAAGTGGAGTTACAAATCTCCCTCCCTTAAAAAATTCGTCCTCGAAATTCAAAGGACTAAAAACAAATCTCAGCAAATCACAGAGGTCCAAACACCAGTCATTTATTGAAAATAGAATTCCACAAAAACAGAGTACAATTAAATCAATCAAATAGAGTGGGATAGCGCTCCCGCATCTCGTCCTCGCGCTCCCATGTGGACTCTCCCGGAGAGTGATGTCTCCACATGACGCAGACAAGTGGAATAGTCTGGTTCCGCAGGCGCTTCATCCTACGATTAAGGATCTCCACTGGATGCTCCTCGTAAGTCAATCTCGGGCCCACCTCCAGCTCGGAATAGTCCACCACATGGCTCGAGTCTGGAATGTATCGTCGAAGCTGGGATACGTGGAAAACGTCGTGCACTCCCTCCAAGCTAGCTGGAAGCGCTAATCGATATGCCACCTCGCCAATCCGCACCGTCACATCGAAAGGCCCGATGAATCTCGGGCTGAGCTTCCTGTCTCTGCCGAAACGAAAAATGCCTCGGGTTGGCGAGACCTTCTGGAACACTTTATCCCCAACTGCGAACTCCAAGGGCCGTCTGCTGCTACCCGTCCAATGCTTCTGTCGATCATGTACAACTCTGAGACGCCCTGAGCCTTTGAGATCAAATACGATAATTACACACAAATAATACGATCTAACAATGATCAAGGATTAAATAGGCACGAATGGAATGAAGTTCAATTACATCTTAGAGGAACAAATCATGAAGACAATTATTAAGTACGATCAAAATCGATATTTAACACAAATGGACTAGGACAAGATAGGAAAATCATGGTCAGATAGTCATGATTTAAGGTCGAAGTTTAGACAAGACACAAACGAAGTATGGAATCAAAATCTGGCAATGTATAATTTTAAGGAATTCAATGATGAAATGATAAAATACTAGAAGCAAGGATTAATTGAGAAAATGTACAAAATACTCAGGAGACACAGTATCAAATCAGGATGAACGCGCAAGGATCTATGATTTTCGAAAACCAATAATCATATAAAAAAGGAAATATAATTTCCATGATACCCGAGAACATATAGGTATTTGAAATCACTTTGCCTAGAATTCCTACCCCACCAGTATATATCTGACTGCAGTGGACTTTGGCTCTGTGACTCAAATAACAATATGTCACCGAATATTTTGTCAACCTTATCCATTTTTCAATAATCATTGGCGAAGCAACCCAAGAGATTAAGATATGAAGAATGTAGCAAAATCTCGACAATACTCGAAAATCTAAGAAAGTCTGAAATCACTTCAACTTAGAGTTCCTGCCTCGTCAGTGCGCTACTGGCTGCAGTGAACCCTCAGTCTCCATAATCCAGCTAATGGCTGCAGCGCGCAACTGTCATGCCATAGTAGGTCATCGAATAGCCTCTCAACTTTATCCCTAGGAATTTCAAAAGAGTTTCAAGGAATTCAAAATGAGTTTCAATAGTCCAAGTCACGGAAATGGTGAAGTTACCTGACTGTTAGAATTCAAGGATTTATTAGGTACTGAGAGACGACAAGGGATCTCATCGGTGAGTACAAAAGGGCAACCAGGGAGATTTAAAATTTCAGACAAGGCGAAGTTTCAAATTATAACGAAATTTCAACTGATATCTGGAATGGTAACAAGATTCCATATGTGGGACGTTATCCCGAAAGGATAACAGTCTCTCGAAGGATGAACTGAGGCAAGTTATTAGACAGGAGACAAGTTTTAAAATAAGAAATAAAATTCCGTACTGGAAACAAGGTTTAACAACATCTTAATTAACAACGAAACCTCAGACAAAGTTTCGAAGAAAAAAACAACCTTCCATAGAATACAAGGCCTTAATTAGAGAACCAATATCAACAAGGTCACGATTAGGAAATAAAATCTCGGCTAGAAAATCTTGACGAGGAAACAAGGTTTAGAATAGTGACTAGAAAACAGGTTACAATAGGAGACAAGATATTGGATTGTAAACATGAAACAAGCGAATCTCAATAGCAACAAAATAGTAAAATAGAGAACAAGTCCCGAATAAAGCCAAGAATAGGAAATAGAATCTCAAACGAGCATCAATAGAAACGAAGGTTCAAACAAGGTTTCAGAATGATATTTCAAGTAGGAATAATTCTGGAATAGTACAAGTCCGATTAGAAAACAGAATATCAATAAATGAGTAGGAACAAGTATCCATGAAACAAGCAAAATCTTGGATAGGAGACAAGATCGAAACAAAAATAGTGGACCAACAACTCTCGACTAGAAAATCAAAGTCATGAATAAGGAAACAAGTCTCAAATAGGAAACGAAATCTTCAAAACCCTCAAAGGTATTTGCAACAATGTCTGCATAGAACGGAGCTTTAAACAAGTTTCAAATGAGGAACATGATTTTGAAGTAAAATCTCGAGAAACGATTAAATATTAATTAACACAAAGTTTGATAAGGAGACAAAATTTGCAAATAGGAGCCATCACTAGGAAACAATGTCAGGAATAATGAATATGCAAACGGTATCGAATAATGAATTTCAAACAATTATCGATTTGTGGATCTGAAACAAGTTTACCGAAATAGGAAACAATATCTCGAAGTAAGTTTCGACATCAACCAAGGTTCCAAATAGAAACAAGAAGTTTCAAGAAATGAACAATGTATTAGGAGGAATTTAAGGGAAGACGGGATTATTAATCAAGATACATGGTTTTTTCAACCATGCAAAAGAAATCTTCTGTCTACAGTCTGCCTTCAGTATTCTTCCGGAACTAGAATCACTTCAACTTCTTCAACTGTTTTGTCGTAGACTGGTCCCTGTGGTAGTGCTCCATGTGATTGCTGAATCTGGAGAGGCGGGTCCCTTTGCTGCAGTCCTGATGCTTCCCGTGCTTGTCCTTCGGTAGTGTGACCAGCGGTCTCCAGCAGTCCTTGACTTGGTGGGCAGGCGATCAGCAGTACAAGCATAGCCTTCATCTTTTGCGGCACTCCTCGAAACGATGTCCTGGATGGCGGCAGAAAGCACAATTGGTCATCATCTGAATCTGAGTCTGGATCTCCTACTAGGGCTGAAACATAAAGCCTCTTATAGGCATATACGACTGTTGGCTTGCTGGCTGTTGAAATATGTTCCCGATGATGCGACTGGTGGTGTGAACGAGGAAACGCCGACTGGGTGTTGCGATGCTTTACGGGTCCAGGCTAGTTGCTGTCTTTGTCATAAGTCTTCATGTCTCTCTTGGACTTCAGCTCCCGGCCTCGTTCTATTGTCTGTGTTATATTCTGATCTCCTGGCTAGTGGCTTCAGTCTTCAGAGGAGTCGGATCCTCCAAAACTTGGATAATCTTCAGTGGCAGTTCCAGGTTCTCGATCTGCTCCTCGATGCAAGATATGCGCTCGGTGTCGGGAAAGTCCAAAAGTCTGAGAGTCTGGAAATCAGAAGTCCTTTCTGGCTCGGAGAGTGTACCCACAAGTCTGGCGTGGAAAAGGATGGTATGCTTCCTCTGGTGTCCAGGAACTCTTCAAACGTCTTCATCAACTACGTACTACCCATGGGGATAGTAGAGTGATAGAAGGTAGTGGAAGCTCGAAACTTTCAAGTGTAGGTGGATCGACTGTTCTGGTGTTGCGTGCTTTTGAACTATCTGTAAAACAGAAAACTGTTAAAATAACCTAGACCTAAATACAACAAGTGTTTATAAAATATCAATATACCTGATATACCCTAATTTCCCGATTTTCCTATGCTGTGATCAAGTTTTTCTAGTATAAATCAAGTCCCCCAATAGTACGCTAAGTCCTAGGTACCATTAGGATAGACCTGCATGGGCCACCACTAAAAACATGTCACGACCCGTTCCCGAATAACCGGACACGAGTCGGACACGCCCAGCCTTCGTCGTTAGACACGACGAAGTAAGCTGTACCAAGCTAGGGAAAACTAACCAGATAAACATGAAAGTATATAATCACAGCATCTAAAAACGTATCCCAGAATGATCACCATAATCCACAAATCCAGATATCATAATGTACCAAAGTCAACAGGAATAAAAAGTGCTATGAACTCTAAAGTCAATACCTCAAGTAAAGCTAAGTAATCTAAACCTTAAGCCTCAAGCTAAGCCTCATCCTGCTCAGCTAAATCCTGGGATCTGCTCCATAGAGTAGAACAATGCCCTGCAAGCATACCTGCAACATATCCTATTCAGGAGCGGAGCAAAGTACAGTTCTAGGTAATGAAACATGAACATGATATGAACAGGGTACAGGAGTACAGGAAATGAAATACAGGAATGAACATGAAAGTACAGGAAAATAGTACAGGAATGAGTACAGGAACTATAGTACATGAATGTAAAATACAGGAACATGTAAAGTACAGAAAATGTAACTATAATCCTGAAGTACCAGACATGACAAGTGCACAATATCGAAATACATCTAGTCCATGTGACCGGCTGGGGTGAGTACAGGAGCATGCACATGAGTACATGAATATGGTACAACTTAGGACCCGCGTGCACAGTGCGAGGCCTAAGCTAGGTACAGGAATATATAGTAATCGGGATTGGTCACATGGCTAGTGTATTTCCCAACCCGACACAATAAGTACAAGAACAAGGGTACAGGAATACAGGGGTACATGAATATCGTGCCATGACGTGTCACAAGAAAGGGTACAAGAATGTAAATGTACAAAACCGTAGAAAAGTACTTGCCTTGCTCCGGTAATCAAGGGTAGAAAGATGATCTGTAAGTCCACCTGAATTTTTGTACAAGTTGGTTAAATACTAATCGTTATCCAGAAATCCGTTATCTATTCTCTAACCAAAGGCTACCTATAGAATGCTTATAATGATATACTAACTAACCATATACTATTTCTAACTAGGCTATAGAAATAAAAATATACTAAGTAATATGCCCAAAATATTGTACGAAATTATGCTGACAATATGACTGCTATTATTGTCTTTGCAAAAGACATAATAATGACTATCATTATTTACTACCAATTTCTTTTTTTTAAACAATTATAATATTTAGTAAACTGATTTATCCAGAATACAAATTATTCAAAAATTTGTTACTTAAATATCCAAGGAAAATACTATTACTACCCAACTTTATTATCTGGAGATTTGCACACTGGTATAGGCAACTAAACTCCACAGGAAAATAAACTTAGCTTGGCATGACATAGTCCAACTCATCAACTAACTCTCAAACCTAGCAACAAGAGCCAAAATTTGTAGAGCAAAATCAACTGAAGCTTAAAGCTTCCAAAACTAGTTTGCAATTAACACCCCGAGATCAATGTTCCAGTGATACACCAACCCAATGCCTCGCCACACACACACAGACTCACCAAATCACAACACATATAAGTAGCTATAAATTCTACCTCACTCGAGCAACCAAGCCTGGTATTGGCTACCAGCATAAGCTAAACCCCCATAATTTCCAACTCAAGGATCAAGTGACAAAATGAAATTCATACAAAACAATTGATAAAATTTAAAGTAGGATTAATACAAAATTAATTAGCAAAGAAAACACAACTCATATAAAGAATAGGTGCCCTGCAAATCTGAACCCAATTTAACTCAACAGCTATCAAATCCATCTATAGGCCAATCTCTACAGTTCAAAAATAACATAAAATAAATATACAATCAAAAAAATAACAATTAAAAGAGTCGTAGAGTGTTCCAACAGCTCTCAAGTCAATGTGCATTCTCTTCCATGCTCGGACACGACTACAGCAACACGACACAGGCTCAAGGTTGGACACGAACAGTTCAAGCAACCCACAAACTAATCTAACTTCATGGCAACTCGATACTAACCGCAACTGGACACAACCACGAACGTCCCTGCACCCGTCCCCCACACATACTCCCATTAAATCTAGTTATAGGGTGAAAAATACACACAGCAGTTAAATGTCAATAATACCTGAAGAATAGAAGTCTGATTCGGAGTCGATACGTCTACAGGACACAGACACAACTGCCACTCGTGTCTGGAAAAGAACTCAGTTCTGTTCAGACATTAAAACAAACAGAAATAGTGCAAACCAGAAGTTAATTTCTAAGTGTCGATCATTAGAAATCGATGACAGAACTTAATCAAAAACCACTTACTCGAAAGAAAACACAGATCCTCCAATTCTAACTCAGGATTTCGAATCAATCAAACTCAATCCCTGTTCAAAACATCCAGAAACCACAACACTTATTAAGAACACGTGAATCTCACTAGGATCGATCAAAATCACATTTCGAATTAACAAGAATCTTTGTCGAGATTGTTGATCGATCCAGAAAGGCTGTCGATTCTGAAACCCATTACAACCACAACGATCGATCCACCCATACTCCTATATCCGATCGATCAACTCAAATACAAGGAAACGAGGAAAAAAACTCACCGAAATTGTCATCGTACACGTTATTCACCATCACGGAGAAGTCGCCGCCGCGCCAAGGTTCGCCGCCCGGAACTGTCGAGAGATGAAGTCGCCGCTCGTCAAGAAGCTCGACCTCAGTCGTGGGACGCTGCTGCCGAGTCCGGTCGCCGGGATGGTGGCTCTCTTCATGGCTCAGTTGTGGGTCGGCGCACGAGTCGCCGTCGCCTGAGAGGAGCACAACCGCCGGGAGATCGTCAAGGAAGACGGTGACTATGCGCCGGAGAAGTCGCACGTCACCGAGAGACGTGATGAGCGTCGCCTGGAGTGGTGAACGTGCTCGCCGAGTGGAACCCCGTCGTCGGAGATCGAGTCGCCGGCGTCGCCATCAGCCGAAGAGGGAAAAGGGTTAGGGCTCGCTCGCCGAGCGAAAATGGAAAAGAGGGATTCGAATTCATAATGAATTCTGAATTCTCTCTCCTCCCAACTTTGATTATAAGAAAAGTTTTGTAACTTTGCACAAACCCCCTCCCACTAATGGCACAATTGCACTAAACCCCTCCCCCTTTCTATAATTTACAATCCGGCCCTTAATCAATGAAAAACTTTCAGAAAACCCCCTTGCCTTTTCATTATTTCAGGAATGATTTGAAAATCAGTTAGTGATTCACATGGTGGGCCCAAAGTTGTTATAACAACTTTTCAAATTTGAAAAGTGGCCCAAAATAAATTCCCTCCAAAAAATATATCATCTAAAATTTATAAATTAAAACTAATTTATTATTTAAAGCTAATAATATCAATTGTATAATTTTTAGAAATCAAATCATTTATTTAAAAACTGGGAAGTGGAGTTACAACCATGTTTTGAGGAGTAGTGTGACCAAAGGTGGGAAGAAGTCCTCAAGGTTTCGTAGTTACGAAATGGCTAGGAGAAGGATGTAAATTATTTTTGAGGAATTAAATTTGAGGAGATTAAGGTAATAGTGGGCTTTGGATTTCAAGGAATAGTTATGAATTAGAATTTCGAGGACGAAATTATTTTTAAGGTGGATAGATTTGTAGCTCCCCTTCCCGAAAATTCTTGAAAAATATTATTATTATTATTTATTGGATTTAAATGGTGATTTTAGAATTTTATAAATAATTATTTAGTTAATTATTACGGTAGATGATTTTAGCCATGGTTGAGTTTTGAAGTACCAGACGACTAGGAATCGTGGCACGGATAGTGCAGTGGCGTGCTTTGACTAGTATTTAGCCATGGTAGGGTAAGGCCGAGCCATAGTGATGTCCTAACTAGGAAAACCAGGCCAAGTTGTGACATGACCATTATAAATAGTTTAATTATTCATTATTAATATTATTTGACGTTTAGGAGACCCGGTTGTACCAAACCAGTTCGAACTGGACCCGTAACAAGCCCAAGTCCATGTAGTCATGCGGTACGTCCAACGACATTCGTGTTGGTGTATTTTGGTATGATTGTGTTGAATTTCGTTTTAATGATCTAATGAATATCTTCTAAATATTTGTTAATTAAATACTATAGATATTGTTATTAGTTGATATTCAATAATATTTGTATAAAATAGGCCCTGTACATTTTTGGGATTAGTAGACTGTACAAAATGGTATATACACCATCATTAGTTTATTAAATTTTGTTATTATTATTATTATTATTATTATTATTATTATTATTATTATTATTATTATTGTTGTTATTTAATATTATTATTTTATGGATTATATTATTTGTCAGATAAATGTTTTAATATATTCATATTTACATGAATGGATGCCTATTAAATAATTGTATATACATACTCTTATTATTAAATACAAAAATAAAGTGTATATATATATATAGAGTTATATAAGTATATACGTATAAATGTGTATATAAATTATATATGTGTGTATGTATAGAAGTATATAAAGATATGTGTGTTTGTGTACATATATGTGTATATATAAATATTTATATGTAAATATGTTACATATGTTACAAATATATAAATATGTAAATATGTTACATATAATATATATATTGGGCCACACCCGAGCCCCTTAGCTGAACTCAGCAGCTAAGCCCGAGCAAACCCTGCCCACATGCTGAGGAATCCCAAGCCCAGCCCCACATGCTAAACCACACCAGCCCGGGGCAAACAGTTCCCATGTTAACCCGAGAGACCCAGACCCCCCTATAAACAGAGAACGCGCTCAAGCGATTGAGAGCAAAAAACTAAAAACCCTAGCCAAACCGCTGCGCCGCCACCCCCAGGCGACCCCAGCCACGAGGCGACCACCCCGGCCTCGCATCGCCGCGAGGCAGTCGCCGGCGGCAGGCCAGGCCGCGCAGCCGTGCGCGCGCGTCGGAAAACAGAGTCCACAGCAACGAGCGATAGCGGGGAGGCCTACTTCGCGAGGCAACCACGACCTCAACCCTCGTCCGTTTCACGAACGGATTCTTCGGGTACAAAGCTAACCTATACCCCTTCATATTCATGTATTAGGTTAGATTTAAATCGAACTATAATCGAGTTGGAAATCGACACGAAGTCGATCAAAAACCCGTTCAAAAACAGAGCATAAGACAGTCCAATCACCCGTATTCGAGGATCGATTCCGATCGATCCAGTGACCGTTTAGAAATTCCACTTGAACAAAGTTATAGATAACATATAGGGCTTCACGACCCAATTTATAAAACCCGATTACATCGACTATACGCCGAGAAATCGGATCCCAAAGTTTGACAAAAACCTGTTTTAAAAATAATAAAATTCTTCGATACGACGTGCGTCCCGCCAATCCGGGCGACGTGTTCGTGAACCAAAAGTATCGAAAGGTGTGTAACGGCTTCGTGGACGTGTGGGCTTTGACGAAATTCAAATTGGTTGTGTGTGCGCGACAAATTTGATGCGTATCTGTCAAAATTTACCGTATCGGCCCCTGTGCAAATTTTTTAATTACTTTGTGCACGCTCGTCAGATCGAAACGAAACTTACGCCAACAGGACCGTATCATTTTTCTGGTCCTGTATGCTAAGTTTGGTCCGATTCTGAGACAGTTGATCGGATCACCGTTTTGCGGGCCCCACGGTCCGATTCAACGGGCAATTTTGTGCACGGCCCGCCGAAATCTTACTTTGGACTTACGGTTGGATTCGTATCGTCAAACCAGATCTATAGACATATAGTTTGATGACTTTAGAGACCATTGACTCTGGCACGCTTTTCGGTGCAAAGCGGGTCCAACAGCGGACATCGTTTTTGTTTGAAATTACCGTTTTGCCCTTGTGTCCAGAATTGGACTTAAGGACAGACAATCCTAGCTAATTTATCTATTCTAAGAATGTTGGTAATGTTTATTTCAGCTTTTGGAGACAGTTGTGATGATTTGGACTTTATGGCTTAGGAGTTGACTAAATCTTGTTGGTTCTCCGTGCAATCCTCAGGCAAGTATACCTTGCCGAATATATACAGTATTTACATTATTTTCTTTTTCTTTATTGTTTCCTTTTTATATTGTCACATGATTCCATATTGTGATTGAATTGGCCTTGATCGTTTTACTTGTTCTAGATTTACGTGCACGTATAGGATATTCAACATTGCTTGATTATTGGTCTTATCGTGTTACCTTGTCTTGCGATTGAGTTGTCAGTTTCTATATCTGTTCTTGACTTGACCATTCTTGACTGGGAGTATCTTGCGTTGTACTACAGTTGAGACATACTATAGATTGGGAGTATCTTACATTGTACTACGACCTATAGCCGATTCTTCTACGTTGATATCACTTGATTGACTTGACTTGAGACAAGCCATAGATTGGGAGTATCTTACATTGTACTACGACCTATAGTATATATTGATTGATTAATTGATTGACTTGACTTGCGATACTATAAATTGGGAGTATCTTGCATTGTACTACGATTTATAGGAGTCAACTTGACTTTGTATCCTTTAGGAGAGGAGATCGATACTAGATTTGGCTAATCATGACTGGGAGTATCTTGCATTGTATAACAGTCAAAATATACTATAGATTGGGAGTATCTTGCATTGTACTACAAGCTATAGAGGTTAATCGATTGATTGATAGCCAAGTCTAGTATTACATTTCCACACGACTCGTCGTCCTTAGATGTTCTCCTTGCAGTATTCTTATCCTTCTTACATGTTATTTACTGTCATATTAGTAGGCATGTTTTATGTATCTTGCTAGTCCTCTGAGGACCTGATGATCTCTTCAGGTAGCTGATTGCACGGAGTTAGTTAGCTGAGCATGTGGTAGTTGACTTCAATCGTATGATTCAGATATTTTGTTAGTGTTATTGATTTACTATCTTTCTCGTGCTTTCATGATATATCCTGCTTATCAGCTTAGCTTTATAGACTCATATTATTCGTAGAGTCTAATTGAACATATATGCTAGTGGGCTGCAGACCACGACTCATACTTGTTCATTCTTGTTTTACATTATTCTTGCGGATTGAGATATAGTTTAGATTAGACATGATACCCTGTTATGGACAGCTTATACGTACTCGAGTTGGGCTGGAGTCCGCTCGATACGTAGCTGGCTTGCTCACGAACTCGCGTCCGAAAAGCGGGTGCGGGTCGTGACACAAACCAAGCCAAGTTCAAGCTTAATATAAACAAGCTCGAACCAAGCTCAAACTCTAAAATAATTTTTTTATCAAGCTCGAGCTCGAGCTTGAGCTTGATTAATTCTAGTCAAGCCAAGCTCAAGCTTACAAAAGCTTGGCTCGGCTTGGCTCGATTGCAGCCCTACGGGAGCTGAAGGGACGGTCCCTTAGGGGCTTATTGATATTCGACTAGTTCAGTAAAATTTACTAGTAATTTTTTATTACATGTTTTTTTTATGAAACCTTAGTCATAGACTCATATCCCCGTACCCAAAATTTAGATTCTTTTTACCCGAGTTCGTGTGTCCTTCAATTATAAGTTTGAAGGGCCCGACTCTTGGATATGTACCCATACCCGAGTCGTGTTAACATAGCCCGCCCTCAATGCTGACCCCCCCCCCCCCCCCCCCCCGACTCCAGTGCTCCCTATGCCTCCTCACCTCCAGCTCCCCCAACCTCGACGAAAGCCTGCCCTCCCACTCCAACGCCCCCTCTGCCTCCTCGCTTGTAGAACCCTCGATTCCAGTGCCTCCCTCTTCTTTCCGACTATCCCTCCAGTACCCTCCCTTACCAGGGCCTCCCGGACCTTCTCCACAGTCTCCCGCCGCCTCCTACCCCCTCTTGCACCTCCACCACTGCCATCCCTCCCCCTCCCCCTCCCCCCGACCTCTCTACCACCAACCCCAACCCCTTACCCTACCATGCAAACCCTAACTCTAAACCCTAACCCTAGCCTAACCATACAAACCCTAGCCACCATCTTCTATCTCCCAAAACCCTAAGGGTCTGCTTGGATTGAGGGAAAAAAATAAACATAGTTAAGTACGTAGGGATGAGGGGGAGTAGAGTCAATACATATAACCTTGTTTGGATTTGATGGATAGCTAAGTTGGGTGTGTTTCATAACTCTTGTTTAGAATGGAGGTTTTGACTGAGAAGAGGATCAATCCAACGTCCCCTTTGCCTCCTCGTTTGTAGCCCCCTCGATTCCAGTGCCCCCCGAACCTCCACTCCAGCCTGCCCCCCACCCCACTCCAACGCCCCCTCTGCCTCCTCGCTTGTACCCCCTCGATTCCAGTGCCTCCCCCTTCTCTCCGTCTATCCCTCCAGCACCCTTCCTTACCAGTGCCCCCCGACCTCCTCTGCTGTCTCCCGTCGCCTCCTACCCCCTCCTGCACCTCCACCACTACCACCCCTGCACCCCTCCCCCCCACGACCCCTCTACCACCAGCCCCCAGCCCCTACCCTACCATGCAAACCCTAACTCTAAACCCTAATGCTAGCCTAATCATACAAACCCTAGCCGCCATCCTCTATCTCCCAAAACCCTAAGGCCTCGTTTGGTTCGCGGAATTGAAGGGAAAGGAAATCAATTCCTTTGCATTTCCTTTCCTTTGGGAAATTACAATTCCTATTGATTTTCCTTTCCGATATTTGGAAATGCCAAAGAATTTGGAAAGAAAAATGAATACTTCAATGTGAGAAAGTAATTGCTTGCTTGGATGGATGGAATCACTTTTCCTCCCTTAATTTTCTTCCATTGGGAATCACTTTCCTTTCCTCCCCAATTCCTTTGGCACCCAAACATAGGAAAGTAATCACTTTCCTTTCCCAACCCAATGATTCCGCGAACCAAATGAGGCCTAAGGGTCTGCTTGGATTGAGGGAAAAAATAAACAGAGTTAAGTAGGGATGAGGGGGAGTAGAGTCAATACATATAACCTTGTTTGGATTGAAGGGATATTTAAGTAAGTTGGGTGTGTTTAGTAGCTCTTGTTTGGATTGGAGGCTTTGAGAGGAGGATCAAAAAAATATAGTAGTTGCCAAAATATCCTTATTACATGTCATAAAATTAAATTCAATAGAAATTTTAGTTAGAACTCATCAAAATATATTCACAAATGAGGAAGCTACAGAGTAACATGTTGAAAGCAAGAACAAATAAAGAAAAAAAGTCATGATATTTTAAAGGACAAATAAGGGGTATTTATGATTTTTTTTAAACAAAACCCCTCAATCCCTTTCGTTAATCCTCCGATTTGGGTGGTTAAACAAATAAAGAAAAGAGGGTTAAACAAATCCTCACTTAACCCTCTATAACCTTCCCTTCTAACTGTAATGACCCGCTCTGCCCTAGCGGAATGCCGATTCAAACGGCAAGTGCAACGACTCAAGCGAGCCGTCGACCCGAAGAGTTGGCATCGACCTGATGAAGAATCGATGCAAGGCTTACATTGGCCCGTCAAAGATGAATCCAGACTTAGACTTTCAAAGGCGCGCTCGGAGTATCGCTCGACCGATGCGAACATTGCTAAGGTGGGTGGCTCTGATGAACCCGTCTTTGTTTAGCATAGACACATAACAATACGGACACTATTGCTAGAATCGCTAGGCGATAACACCGCACATGCTAATAAATGACTCAACGCACCTAGATAAGGGAATAATCTCATCTTGTATGCTTGTATAGAATATGGAAAAGAACATAGAAAATGTGAGAACTCTTGCACCGCACTCCACGCTCGTGCTAAGGCGAAGGCTTACATTCAAGTTCCCTATGCGTTCAACAATGAAACAATGAATGGTTTACAACAATGAAATGGAAGACTATCGACATAGTCGTTACGAGTAGAGTATAGCAACATTAGAAGACTTCGGGACCGATGGGTCGCCAAGGCGACTCCCGTACGGGGAGTTGCATAATGTATGAATAAAAGAATGAACGAATAAGTGAATGAATGAATCAACGAATGTATGAATGAATGAATCAATGAACGAACGGACAAGTGAAAGAAAGAAAAGAAAGAATGAATAAAAGATAAGAAAGAAAGGAATGGTTAGCGACAGGTATGACGGGGACGTGCATCGGGGCTCGCTACCCGCACTACACGGACGCCGCCGCCAACCTGGTCGATAACGCATTATGGCTAAGGGTTAGCCTATGGCTCAAAGACAGCCGTTAAGTTAAAATGACAAGACAATACGAAATGGTCGTGGACAATCCCATCGTATACGGGAGGTAGGCAGAATAAGAGATTTCCAGCGGCACCATCAAAGGGAGGAACGTGGCCGGCCTAGGCGGAAATCAAAATGGCTTATTGTCCTGGCCTGGGTGCGGGCTTGGCCACCCAGGAGAGGTAAGGCCGAGTATTTCAAGAGACTATCAAGATGTACCAGCCAGCACGCTATGATAGGTGAGAAATACCAAGGAAGAATATGTCCAAAATGGCTTGTGGTGCCAGCGACCGGTGCATATAGATTAAGTGAACTTTGCTGGTGGTAATCCACGTGCAAGTCCTTGCATTGAAACAAAGTAGTCTAAGTTAACTGAATGAAGCGCCTTCTGAACAGGCTTGAATGTAACACACCAAATGATTGAGAGTACTTCGTAAAATTGAGTTACAAAACACGCCTACGTTACGTTAGGACCTGAGGCAGGGACACGCCCTTGACATTAAAAGTTTATATGAATTGTTGACTAACTTGGTTTACTTTGGACAGGGAAGGCCGGACGGTACGTATGGGTAAGTCGTGCATGTATTTCCATGCGAATACTTGAAATCGGTAACACGAGATAGGTTATGATATATGCCATGAAACTGATCCTAAGGCAAGATTAGAAAGACAATGAATGATAGACGGTGCACAAAAGTAAATAGAACGTGTTTGGTAATGATAGCATTGTGGGCGAGCTAGCCTCTCCACCAGTGCATAACAATATACTGATAACCCCACAGTTTGCTTGCAGGACGCAGGAGATGTCGTCGGGTGAGGAGCTTCCCTCGAACGTGCTAAGGCGCGGAGCCAACTCTGGAGCCTTGGAGCGTTGCAAGGAGATGAAGCACCATATGCAGGACATAATGTATCGAAACATCGCCATGAATCATTCCATCTTGTAAGCTACTTGGCACGCCTTTTATGTTTCAGAGAGAGAGAGATTGAGAGACTTGTAAACTCGGCCTAGCGCCACTTGTAACCTTCTTTAAAATCAATAAAGAGTTTGAACTCGCTTCAACTTGTGTTCATTTACTTTCCGCTGCAAATGGGGACACTCTGTGCGACTCTGTGGCCTAGCTCAAATCGGTCGTTTATGGACTTAGCCTTGCACGGGCGCAACCTAGGCCCGTGCGGCATCATGCCTTAGCAAGGACGATCGCTCCTGCGGGAGCGGGGCGTAACAGATTGGTATCAGAGCACGGCTTTACGTCCTTGGACTTCATTCGATTCTCTCAGTTTTGAAAGCTCGTTTTGGAAATAAAAGAAGTGTACGCTCTCTTTCGTTGTGCCTTGGGATGTTCCATACAATAAGTCTAATATTTTTAAATGCTCGTACGAGTACTCGGTTGAACGGGATCGATAGGCGAAGGCCTTTGTCCCAAACCGCGACGGACTTGAGTTGGAAGGAACAAATGCTAAAAGTTAGCAAACGCAGTACGTACTTGAATAACCTTACGCTGACAATAGCAAAACGAGTACACGAGACCGAAGTAAGGTTCTAACGGGATGGTTATGCACGCAGCCTTTCGGCTAAGTTGTGTCGAGTATCGCGCACCTAGACCTTCTGGTGCGAACGAGTTTGCGAGAGAGATCGACTATCGCTCGGACGAGAATAAGTGAGACTTAGAATGTATGTCGATAGAGATGCTACTTGACCAACGCCAAAACGAACACGAGAATGGTTCTTAGACTTTGAGGAACGGGCAAACGCACGATTGAACATATCGGTTTGGGAATCGAATAACCTTTTGAAGATTCGTAGAATGACTTGACCCCGAGTGGTGTATGTGATAGCATCGAAGAAATATAAGAGTGAGTGTCGACGACTATTCGAGTGGCTCGAACCCTGAGTGGTGTATGGACGTTATAGAAATTGTTCGAGCGAGACAAAAGGATTTATGGATAGAACGAGTATGTCGGTAAGCGATGATATCGCGCAAAGCCTTAGAACGAGTAACGCTTAGTTGGTTTTGACTTCGATAGTCTCAAACGAGATATCGTTCGGACGAATTAAGAATGCGTAGCTAGTACAAATTACGAAACGAATGGAGGTCTTGGTCGAGGAAACATAGAAGATCGTGCATGCGATTTTGAATTTAGTCGAATGGATTGGAACTTGAGTTAAGGTGAAATACTCATGGACGAGATCGAAGTTAGCATGATTGAAAGATAGCGTGCATGGAAAACGTTGGTTTGGAGATACAAGAATGACTAAGGATTTGGAATGGATGTTGCTCAATGGAGAGTTAGCATGAGACAACGTGAATTAAGGAATTAAGTTGCACGACTCGGAATTCGTTGCAAAAGGAAGATCGTCAGGTTATGTACATCATCGATGATATTGAGGCGTATCAAAGATCGATGTATGATAACTCTGGAGTACTATGATTCGATGAATGATGATCGTGTTAGAACTTATTGTTTTGAAGGATACCACGTTGGGGAATTTTGATAGAGATGAATGTTTGGAATGAAGAAGGGAAGTGACTTGATTATTCGGTGATAACCACAACGACAACGATCTTGTCTTGCGCGTGCGCAACTCTAGCCTCGCACATGCGTCACGTCGGATTTGGGACGATCATTTCGCGTGAGCGTTGGCATGGTGATTCATGTCCAACGGAAATGATCGAACTCGAAACACCTTGACATGGCAATTTTGATCGCTTCGACTTGTGGTTTGAAGCGAAGGCAAATTCGAGGATTGTTAGGACTTGTGATTGGCGATTAAGAAAACTTGAGGATTGAGTAGACCCAATCTGCGTATCGAAAATGAGTAAGTCTAGACTCAACGCAAGAGTTACATCCCGATGAGGACGATTATTCCGCGGGAATGTTGACATGGTGATTCATGTCCGCCGTGGATGATCAGACTTGCGTGAGATCGGGGCACCACATATTGCAATACTAGACGACCTTGTGATCGACTACGTGGATTAGATAGGATGGATAGGTAAATTATATCGAAACATACTTGAAGAGATAGACTACGAAAATTGCTAGTGTGGGCGCACGATATTAACTTGTCGAGGATTTGGTTGAGGATAACCTATCGTAGGATGACATTCCTAACGAGCTCGAACTTTGAACGGAGAATGTGTTGATGTGAATAGGGTGAACGCTGCTTGATGTTTAGAAATTTGAGTGAAGCGAACTTGGGTAGAAACTCCCGTACGAACGAACAAAATGGTTTGACCATAGGATTGGGGCGAGCGTCGTGCAATGACTTTGCACAATGAACCGAGAACTTGACTTGTACCTATGACCTTGTGAGGTGACCTAGCGGATAGGCGAACGACCCTATGCCGAGTGATTGAACCTGTGCGATTGACATTACAGTATCGTCTAGACGGACGATAGACTTGGGGCAACAAGGCTTAGAGTAGGACGGGGAACTGGGAGTGTGCGTAAACGACGACGAGATTGGCCCCAAACGAAGGGAATGATAGGAATGGATGATGCACAAGTAAAGTTGGGATAACGAATTGAATCATTGATGGGAAGACGTATTTGACGATAGTGAAATACTTGGTCTTAAATCGGACGGGAAGTACTTAGACTTGGTCGACTCCGCTAAGAAGAAATCTTATTAATTTCGTAGACAAGAACGCTTGAGAAACGAATCGGATCATCTCGAGGATCGAGATAAACGATAGTGAGATGCACATGAGTTTGGTTTTAAATCGAAGTTAGCAAAACGATCGGCAAATCAAAACTATCATGAGTAGCTTGTCCGACTTCGCTAATCGCTAAGTTTGGTTGAAATGTACGTATTCGGGGGACGCCTTGAATATGTGCACGATCCAAATTCAGCGATATGATGAACTCGAATGCAGCTGCAAGTGAATGTTGCGATGCGCATAAACGAAAGTGAGTTAGCCTCAGCCTACGACTCTCGTGATTGATGAATTACAACGCACCTCGTGTGACCATTACAGTTTCATGGCACGACAAAATAGCAACCAAGTCGAAGAAACAGCGTTAATTGAATAAGTACCATCAACTCTAAAATGAATGAAAAGTCATTCAATAAAATCGACCAAACGTATACGGCACGGAACTTGGAAAGGTATCGAGTATAGTTCGGTGCCATCGATCGATAAAGTCATTCGATAGGGATTGTCTAAGATACGTACACGACATGAGTTAAGAAATGGTAGGATGACCTGCACTCAGGAAGTCTCGAGGACGAGACTTGTTTTGAGTGGTGTATTATGTAATGACCCACTCCGTCCTAGCGGAACGCCGATTCAAACGGCAAGTGCAATGACTCAAACGAGCCGTCGACCCGAAGAGTTGGCATCGACCTGATGAAGAATCGATGCAAGGCTTACATTGGCCCGTCAAAGATGAATCCAGACTTAGACTTTCAAAGGCGCGCTCGGAGTATCGCTCGGCCGATGCGAACATCGCTAAGGTGGGTGGCTCCGATGAACCCGTCTTTGTTTAGCCTAGACACATAACAATACGAACACTATTGCTAGAATCGCTAGGCGATAACACCGCGCATGCTAATAAATGACTCAACACACCTAACTAAGGAAATAATCCCATCTTGTATGCTTGTATAGAATATGGAAAAGAACATAAAAAATGTGAGAACTCTCGTACCGCACTCCGCGCTCGTGCTAAGGCGAAGGCTTACATTCAAGTTCCCTATAAGTTCAACAATGAAACAACATAATGTATGAATGAACGAATGAACGAATAAGTGAATGAATGAATCAACGAATGAATGAATGAATGAATGTGTGAATGAATCAATGAACGAACGGACAAGTGAAAGAAAGAAAAGAAAGAATGAATAAAAGATAAGAAAATAAGGAATGGTTAGCGACAGGTATGACGGAGATGTGTATCGGGGCTCGCTACCCGCGCTGCACGGATGCCGCCGTCAACCTGATCGATAACGCATTATGGCTAAGGGTTAGCCTATGGCTCAGAGACAGCCGTTAAGTTAAAATGACAAGACAATACGAAATGGTCGTAGACAATCCCATCGTATACGGGAGGTAGGCAGAATAAGAGATTTCCAGCGGCACCATCAAAGGAAGGATCGTGGCCGGCCTAGGCGGAAATCAAAATGGCTTACTGTCCTGGCCTGGGTACGGGCTTGGCCACCCATGAGACGTAAGGCCGGGTATTTCAAGAGACTATCAAGGTGTACCAGCTAGCACGCTATGATAGGTGAGAAATACCAAGGGAGAATATGTCCAAAATGGCTTGTGGTGCCAGCGACCGATGTATATAGATTAAGTGGGCTTTGCTGGTGGCAATCCACGTGCATGTCCTTGCACTGAAACAAAGTAGTCTAAGTTAACTGAATGAAGCACCTTCTGAACAGGCTTGAATGTAACACACCAAATGATTGAGAGTACTTCGTGAAATTAAGTTAGAAAACACGCCTACGTCGCGCTAGGACCTGAGGCAGGGACACACCCTTGACATTGAAAGTTTATATGAATTATTGACTAACTTGGTTTACTTTGGACAGGGAAGTCCGGACGGTACGTATGGGTAAGTCGTGCATGTATTTCCATGCGAATACTTGAAATCGGTAACACGAGATAGGTTATGATATATGCCATGAAACTGATCCTAAGGTAAGATTAGAAAGACAATGAATGATAGACGGTGCACAAAAGTAAATAGAACGTGTTTGGTAATGATAGCATTATGGGCGAGCTAGCCTCCCCACCAGTGCATAACAATGTACTGATAACCCCACAGTTTGCTTGCAGGACGCAGGAGATGTCGTTGGATGCGGAGCTTCCTTCGAACGTGCTAAGGCGTGGAGCCAACTCTGGAGCCTTGGAGCGTTGCAAGGAGCTGAAGCACCATATACAGGACATAATGTATCGAAACATCGCCATGAATCATTCCATCTTGTAAGCCACTTGGCACGCCTTTTATGTTTCAGAGAGAGAGAGAGAGAGAGAGAGCTTGAGAGACTTGTAAACTCGGCCTAACGCCGCTTGTAACCTTCTTGAAAATCAATAAAGAGTTTGAACTCGCTTCAACTTGTGTTCATTTACTTTCCGCTGCAAATGGGGACACACTGTGCGACTCTGTGGCCTAGCTCAAATCGGTCGTTTATGGACTTAGCCTTGCACGGGCGCAACCTAGGTCCGTGCGTCATCACGTCTTAGCGAGGACGATTGCTCCTGCGGGAGCGGGGCGTGACACTAACTCCCTACCCTCAAACCAAGCATGAATTTTATTTTCCGTCATTTAACTCTCTGAACCATCAATCCAAGCAGACCCTAAGTGTCTCAATGGCTCAAGGTCCTTTGTATGAAATGAGAGGCTAAATGTTCTTTCACCTTATAAATGTCAGCAAAATCATCTCCGGTGATGATTATTTCATTCACATAAACAAGATAACTATACCTTGAGACCCCTTATGTAAATAATGAAGTATCTGAGCTGCTATGAACAAACCTAATCTGTTGCAAGACCCTGGTAAACTTGTGTCACGACCCGCTCCCGAATAATCGGACACGAGTCGGACACGCCCAGCCTTCGTCGGTGGACACGACGAAGTAAGCTATACAATTCTAAGGAAAACTCCAAGATACAGATACATAAAACAACACAGCTTCTATACACACTCCCGAAAAAGATCTCCACAATCTATCAAGTCAAAACAACATCATCCGGAGACAAATCCGATAACCAGAATAAATTTATACAATCCTGAATCCTCAATGTAATATACATGATACAACTCTAATAACTAAAAAAATGATCTAAACTAGGGCACTGCAACTCTAAGTCCATCCTGAAACACAACTCCACCATCTCCGGGCTCTAAACCAAGGTGGTACAATATCAACAAGCACACCTGCAACGTATCCTGTCAGAAAAAGAGCAAAGTACAACCCCGACTAGAAGCACTAAACAATGTAAACTGAACTGCATGAAGAGAGTCACAATATGAACTATAGTACAAGACAGGAATATGAAACTGTAGTACATGAAAAACGATGAACTATAGTACCAGATCCAGAAACAATGAACTAGGCTATCAGTGTAACATGCAAGTGAAATAACTATCAGAGTATGTGACCGGCTGGGTAAACAATGAACAATGAGCACATGAATAATGGTACGGCTTAGAGTCCCACGTGCACGATGTGAGACCTAAGCTATTAGTCATTGCCTAGCTAAAATAGGATTGGTCACATATCTGTAGTATTTCTCCACCCCAATGTACAAGTAAGAACAATGAACTATGAACGATGAACGGTGAACAATGAACAGTCGTGTGTACAACGTGTCAATATGAGAACATGAAGCAAGACAGAAATACAGAGTAAAGAGATCGAGTCGGTGTACTTGCCTTGCTCTGGAAGATCGAGAATAGGGAAGAAGTAACCTATATGTCCACCTGGAAATAAGTACTATTTGGTTAAGATCTAAAAATTGTTATTTACTAGCTAAAATCGCTAACCATTAACTAGTCATAATATTCTAGCTAACTCTTACATCTATATAACTAGCTGACTCTATCATTAAAATACTAGGCAAGAAAAGAGTTTAATTTCATATAACAAAATAATATTAGTTAGATTATAATACTAATTAGAATCATTTATATAGAGATAATCTAGTAGCAATTTAATACTTAGCAAAATAATCATAATATTATTTAGTTTAGAATTTAGAACCACAATATTGGAATATATATGGAAATGTTTATGAAATCATTATTTAGGCAAAAGATTTTATGGATAAAAATACTTTTAAATTTTCTTTAATTAGAAATCTTACTTGTACGATTTGGATGAAATATTTAACGTATATAGTATAAAATTATAATCAAATACATATGCATATCTATTTATGATATATATATATAACTCAGCCCATTATATCTAGGCTTACTGGCCTCTCTCCACCTATTAGCATTTAGGCACAATCAGACTTAAATACTCGAACTATCATGAACCAACTAAATGCCCACACACATGAACCTGCTTCTCTGTCGAGTACTGCTATACACTCGCAACCATATTATAACTTCTACATTCAGCAACCCAACATCACTCAAACAGCTAAATAAATCCATACGAAAGGAAAGTTAATTCATACAGGAGCAGAGCCATAACAGCTATATCTTACAACTACTAATTCTCACCAATCAACACTGCTCCAATTTAACAAGCAAAACCAAAAGTCTACAGTACCTGCCAGAATTACGAACTAAAAGAACAACTACTCCACACCGGCCTTATTCGAATGTAGTAGTCTTCACCAACCCCAGCAATATAACTAAACACAAACCTACTCCTCATCAACCTGCACATCGAACCCACATATCCAGTTTGAATTACTCCTTTCCACCCTATACTCATATTCTAGTTACTACCATATATTCCAACAGCTCATATTATTCAAAACAGCCTGCAATATACAACTACAAAGTCGGCCAGAGCATACAAACCGAAATGTTACAAAAACATCTGATACGCATGCCTACAAACGTATGAAAAAACCCAACCGGGGACAGAGCTTCCAATCAGTTCAAATACATGCCCGCGCCCTTGGCATTCAGTCCCGTTCGATCCCTTGCACTTGACATCCCAGCAATAAACATGAACACTCGGGACACGAACACGACTCTGGACACATCCAATACTGGACACGAGCAAACTGGCACAAAATAGAACCGATCACAAGCTAAACTAACCCAGTCTCCCAGGCTCGATCTGTT
The DNA here is from genome assembly GCA_029216955.1 of Iris pallida. Classification (NCBI taxonomy): domain Eukaryota; kingdom Viridiplantae; phylum Streptophyta; class Magnoliopsida; order Asparagales; family Iridaceae; genus Iris; species Iris pallida. The sequence continues at coordinate 4,328,798 of JANAVB010043019.1, forward strand.
CAACGCCTACTTCCCACATAACAACAAATCAACAAAGATAAAGTACAAAAATACCTGAAAAAGAATGATCCAGGAACAGATGAAATCTCACGAATTGGACACAATCAAACGTGTCAGATACCCACGTTCACAACTGAACCCGATCGGTGCTTCCTCAGAGAAAATCCAACGAAACCTAGAAGCCAACTCAAATTAGCAAAACCTATAACAAGGTTCAAGAACCTCAGCAATTGAATTGTTAGTACTGGAACCTCACCGAGAGTTTGCTCGGAGAAGATTGATTAATTGTCGAGATTAAATTCCCCAAGGTCAAAGACAGATCACCGCTTCTTGATCTAAAGGAAGCCTAGCCATCAGCTCGATCTGCCAGAAATTCAAGTCGATCAAGAATCGATCGATCCCACAGTTGTCAAGAACGATCACAAGAGATGGAGATCAGGGGAAAAGATTGATGACTCACCGGACATTGCTGTCGAGTTCGTCGCTGGATAAGAGCGGATCGCCGGAGAAGGAGATCCGACCGTCGCTCACGCCGGAGAAGGAAATCCGACCGTCGCTCACGCTGGAGAAGGGAACTGCCTCTAGCAGAGGGGGTCGTCCTCCGCAAGCCGTCGTTCGAGATGCTACTGCCGGTGATGAACTCGCCTAGACGATGTAGCCGTGGGGTGGAGGCTCGTCGCCGGAGTGATCACCGCCATTGCCGCCATGGCCGCCATGAGTTCGTGCCCGGCCGAAAAGAAGGGGAGACTCGGAAATTTTTGGTAAGAAAATGAGTGAGTGATTCACTCTCTCTCTCTCTCTCTCTCTCTCTCTCTCTGTTCTGATACAAAGAGAATTGGGACTTTTGCAAAAAGGTCCCTCCACCTATGGCAAACTTACAATGGAGCCCTCCCCCTTTTCACTTATTACACAATCAATTAAAAATCAGTTAGAAAATTATTTAAAGTAAGTGGGGACCACTAAATTAGTTATAACAAACTTTTGAATTTTAAAAAATATTCCTGCTCCTAAATTCTTTCCCTCCAAAATATTCATATAGTATATATTTATGAAGTATTTTTACTAAAATTTAAATTCCACTAAAAGTGGGAAAAGTGGAGTTACAACTTATCAAACCACACGCATGGTGACTGATTCAGACCATACAAGGACTTCTCTAGAAGACATGCCATAGACTCCCTGGTCGCTTAAAGCATGGAGGTTGCTGTATAAAAATAGTCTTCAAAAGATCGCCATTGTGAAATGCACTCTTCACTTCTAATTGATAAAGAGGCAAATTCCTAAAAACTGACAAAGATAGAAGAACTCGAACATCAGTCAACTTAGCAACATGTGAAAAATATCTCAACATAATCCAACATATACTGTTGGGTAAAGTCCTTAGCCACTAAATGAATTTTGAGTCGATCAACCGAGCCATCTGGATTTTGTTTAATACAATACCCACTTGCATCCAACCACCTTTTACCTGAGAGCAAGGATACCAAAGTCCATGTCTGATTAGAGTGCAATCCATTAAGTTCCTCAATCATAGCGGTATGTCAACCTGGATGCTGAAGTGCTTCCTGAACACAGGAAGGAAGAGTGATGACCACTAAAGAAGAACAAATATATGAACAGATGGAGTCAAATGGTGATAAGAAACAAAGTTAAAAAAAATGATGAACAGTAGTCCAAAGGCTTTTACCCTTGCTATAAGTATTAAGAAAAGATAGACCTTCATCTGAAGTTAGTAGAGTTGGAGGAGTAGGAATAAAAGGTTGTATTAAAGTATATGCAGAAGAATCATCAGTCATATCTAGAAAAATTGTGGCATATGGAGGAATGACCTTGTCTCGATGCCTATAAACCCGGAAAAGAGAACCAAAGACCGAAACCTAGGAGAGGAGAAATATGTGTATCAAGTTTAGAAGAAGGAATACGAGAAACATGAATCGTGGACGATGTAGACGTAGATGGTGTATCGAAAGCAAAATAGGCCCGGTCCTTGAGAAAAGTAATTATACCGCAAGAGACAACCACTTTTATAGTAGTGGGATCAATACAAACATACCCTTTTCGTGTCCAAGAATAACGAACGTATGATATATGGGTAGCTCACGGATCAAGTTTATCCGCATGAAGTTCAAGATTATGAGTATAACAAATACAACCAAAAATCTTTGGAGCGACAAGAAAGAATTTACCTTGCAAAAAGAGGATAAAAATAGATAATTTATTCTCAATGACATAAAAGGAAAACAATAATTAGGACAACAATATATAAAAATTAGCAGCTAAGATTGTACAATCCCATAATTTCTTGGGAACAATCATATGAATAATTGTGGAGAGAGCGGGCTACCTCAAAAAGGTGATTATTCTTATGTTCAATAATACTTTTTGTTGAGGAGTATACAAACATGAACTCTAATGAAGTATGCCATGAGTTTGACAGAATGCTTGAAACTAGTATTCTAAATGGTGGTCGAGGCGGCCGCTCTCCGCACCGCTCTCGCCGTTGACAGTAGAGGAGGTGGCCATCAGAGATTTAGCGGAGGTGAGGCAGCATTTGTGGGCATTTAGGCAGAGCAATACATTCCTAGATGTTTTGAGAAAATAGTTTTATAAGCATTATGAACCTATGGTTCACTTTTACAAGACTGCAACTTCATAAATCTTTATTCTATAACTTAGTTATGCATAAAACACGCTAAAATATGTATAATATGTAAAAAAAAAGTAGTAAAATAGTAAAAAGGCCTCAAATGTATCAAGCGCTTAGGCGGTAGACAAACCCTCTCCGTCGTGCATCCGCCTACTGTCGTTTAGAACCTTGCTTGAAACTCTCTGTTTTTAACTTTTTATACTCGTAGCATTACCAGAGAAGAACCTTGATGCAAACATCAAAATGATTAGAAATTTTAGCTAAAAAAATTTGAAAAATAGACAAAATATCAGGCCTAGAACGAAGAAAAGTGATAAAATATTTATAGCCATGCATACTCGGTAACTTAAAAGGACCCCAAATACACTACTAAAGAAAAAGATGAATCATGTTTTGTTAACAATATGAAAAAAAAGCAATGATGATGCTTCCCAAGAATACATGGCTTGCAACTAAATTCAGATAATAATAAATTAGGTAATATCATACGTGAGGAATATAACGAAGGATGTGTTTGACCACTAGGTGCAAAAGGCAGAGGAGCAGAAGTAGGGGTAGATACATGTCTGACAGTAGGTGTATCATCAGGGTTACCATGATTTCTCTTAAAACCAGTCCTCGCAATGATTGGTTCTCCTACAATAAGAACAATGTAGACCACCACGACTGCATCGTCCTCGTCCCTGGGTACTATGACCTCGAGAAGATAAAGGACGACGTCCATGAGCAACACTTCGGCCTTTAAAAAAAGAATCAGAAGTGACTCATCTAGACTGAAAGTGACTAGCACTGCCCTAGCTATGGGTAGCAAAGGTTGTTGCTCTGCTCGCCAGAAATGGAAGATGGCGTAGGTACACGATAAATCATCGATATGGATCATCAAAGAAGGAGAGTTGTGCTGAGAGAGAACCAGTGAGTGGATGCCCTCAAAACTAGATGATATCCGAACCAAGAGAAGGACACCATAAATGGCCTTTTGTTGCTGGCGAGATATGAGGAGATTAGCTGAAAGACATTCCATTGTTCAAGAAGGCCGCTGAAGAGGGCACCAAAATCCTTGGCAACTTTCAGAGACATAATAGAGTTATAGCAATGAGTATCCATAACCAAACAATTATCTTGTTGTCAATTTGAAACCAGAAGACATATTGGGGATTGGAGTCCAGTGGTGGCTCCGTTAAGTGACGATAGAGGCCTTTGCTATTTAAATATTTTCTACAATATTGGACCACTGCAAGTAATTCTTTGTGCAAGAGAGAGATTGTGGCGAGTCGTAAATTGTCTTGAAGTTGACTGAATAAGAAGAACCATCAAAAGGTAAACCTTTACCATCGTTAGAGACCGTAATTAAGGACGCACAAGATAAACAACAAAGATTGTTGTCAAATTCACCAAGAGTTATGCGATCAAACGTCGTCAGGGTACCGTATCGAAGTAGAGCAGCATTGAAGATAATATAACCAAGTAAGAGATCTCAAACAAGCACAAAACTAGGCTGGTAATGCAGATAGCTTCGAGGAACCATAGAGATCAGGGTGGGATGGAGAGAGAGAGAGAGAGAGAGAGAGAGAGGGGTTTGGAAGAAGCCATTAAGGATGACTAGGTTAGGGAGGGGCATAAAGGAAGTATTGTGGCTTCGTCGTACTCATTGACTATAGCCTTGCCGTAGGCTTTGGTAGTAGATTCGTTGTAAGAGGGTATCTTAGTCTTGTAGAAGATTGTACCTTTAGCTCTGCGGGAGCTGGTGTTGGCTTTAGCTCCGTCAGATGCTATTTACAACCTAGCCTTGTCGTAGGCTATTCCCAAAGGGTTAGGTTCGTCAGAGCCTATGTTAGCTTCGTTGGACGCTAAAGTAGCTTCACTGGAAGCTAAGACAAATGTCTGGTTCCCGAATTCAGCCACAAAAGTGGTTATGGCCGGAGTCGGGGGGAGGGGGGCTTGGCCGCTAAGGGTGGGCAGGGGCAGGACAATAAAGGTTGGTGGAGTGAGGTGGAAAATTTTGCTTTAGAATTAGGGTTCTTTCCACATTTCATAGGTCTAATTCCATAAATTTTAGAGATAATTTTTTAGTTTAGGTATGAATAAAACATGAGGGTTCTTGGTGTACATTTATAGGAACAAGTTATGACATCCTCCTTTAGCCCATACGATGTAGGACTAAAGTGAGGTATACAATAATAGTTAACTGACAGAAGAAAAAGAGTTGGAGGAAGAAGACTTACCTCTCAAAGCAAAACATAAATAAACTTAATTTTGGAGAATAAAGAGACGGATGGAAGATACTTATGTTTTGTGATTTTCTATTGAGATGTTTGTAAATATTATGTTTGGTAAACTTTGTGGAGAATTTTTTTCTTATTGACTAGTTTGAATGATGGTTTTATTGGAATTATTTAAGAGTACTTGTTAGATTTACATTTGTTTTAATTCTGTTATGCATGTCATATATATGAAGTGAATTGTTGATTTATACACTATGGATCCATATTGTCTGATATGTCCGGTAGGTTGCTAGGTTTCCGGTATTATAGATCCCCAAAAGGTACGAGACCGATATCCGATATTAGGAACCTTGCAAAGCTTAGTAAAATGTTTTATTCTGAAAAGAAAGAGATCTCATTTATTAAAGATACCTTGCTGCCTTTGCATTTATTAGATACTCTCTTTGATTGAGGGTGTTCATGCATCTTTCTTTTTCTTTTTATATTTTCTGTGCAGGAAGTATAAAGTAACTAGCGGAGCAAGAATTCTTCAGGATTTCTTATTTGGAGAAGTTTATGCAAATCAGGGGGAGTAATAGATATCATGGATTACAAGTATACGCAGCTGCAATTGGGAGCTTATCTTACTACAATAATGACTACGTCAAAGCCTTTATTTGAATATTTTGTTATTTCATGATTATGCTACTTACTTTTGGATGTAGCTTTTCATGTAATGTAAATGGTATATTAATTTTCTTTTACAAAATTGTACAGATGAAACTTGTTCTATTGGAAAGGTTGGGAAGTGAATTATTTTATGGTTTGTTGTGTACACTATACTAGTTGGGTCACTAAGCTTCGAATATTTGCCCTTTAATATTGTTTGGCTAATGTACAAATGTACGAGTTTTCAATATATTATTTGAGTTGATCTTTGGTACTGGAATTGAGGATCATGAGCATGTTAATCTTGCTGCAAAACCATTGGTAATCTGGGAAGTGTTAATGTTAGCCAGAAAATCAAAGGACAAATATAGTGGTGTACTCATAACAATGGCAGATGAAATATGAACTTTCTGAGAAAAAGTAAGAAATTTTTTACATCCCTTGTTCAGGGTTGTTTCCTGCTTATACATAATAATGATATTTCATTTGTCTCTACTTTCAGGGTTAAGTCAATAATAATCGTGACCGGAAATGATAGATATGTTGAGTCTAGTTTGGATGACAGGGGCATAACTCGACCTGAATTCGGTCTGAACTCGGGTATTTTGGTAGGATCCAAACTGAACTCTGGCCGAGTTCGGTTCGGTTGGCGCACGACTGACGAGTTTTGGGTTTTAATCAACACTGCTGGTTCGGTGTGGATGGCCATCATTTGTGTTGGGTTGTTCTAGGGTTTCTTATGACCTAAAATAGCGGTTTTCAACCTATTTATATGCGTTGAGGGTGGAGACGTAGGAGGAGCACACATGGGAGATTCTAGGGTGCTTGTCCACAGAAAATTAAGAGAAAGTTCACACTTTACTCTTAAGACTAGTTGTTCGAGGAGATCTGTGGGGGAAGTTGTCGTCTTCGTACGTGGAGATCACTACGAGTAGGGTGTGTGATTTTATTGTAACCTTCTGCTTCCTTCTTGAGTTCAGTGAGGGGTTGAACCTTTGGGCAAAGGGTTCAACAAGTTTGTATTCAATCTGTAATTTTACTTGTGGTTATAAAGATTGGGATTTGTCCAGGTGACACGGTCACGAAAATATTTGTTCTCATCTATGCTTGGTACTTGTGTTAGACGGGTGGTTGGTTATCTCAAGTGGATTAGTCTAAATTTTTGCCACGGTCAGTTTCAGACACGGTATCGAAGCACGGTATATATATTGTTGCTTTCGGTTCCAACATCTGGTATTAGAGCGAAGGTTCGGTTCGTTCTGGTCTGATACCAACATTGGTATCAGAACTCTCAGGTGCGTGAGATCTCACCCACACCCCACCAATTCTCCAACACCCCCTCCATAAACCCTTAAAGTCAATTCATACTTGCATGATTGGATTACAGACATTCTGTTTTCAACAAACTCGACTAAAAGATCCACAAATAATATCTTCACTAAAGAAAGAAATTTACACACGACAAAGGAAAAATATAGGCAAACATCACAAATTTGTCAGGTATTCAACTCTAAGTCAAGTTATATATATATATATATATATATATATATATATATATATATATATATATATATATATATATATATATATATATATATATATATATATATATAAGGTATTGTGTCCATAATAGTTAATCTCCGTGTCGTATCGTATTTGTGTCGTGTCTGACTTTGTAAATAGTCACTTGTAAATTAATATTTTTAGAAATCTCACAATGGGTCATGTGCGTATGTACGCGTCTCTACAACATAAAAGAATACGGTACATAAATCAATGTGTCGTGCCCGTATCTCAGTGACATAGGTTTAGAAATCTCATAATGAGAAGGGAGCGGGAGGAGGAGGGCTAGCTCTGAGAGAGAGTCGAGGTCGGGGTCGTCGTCCAGTCATCGGAGAGAAGGAAAGGGCTGCACCATGATCGTCAGAGAGGAGGGAGGGGGTCGGGTTCGTCGGAGCTTAGGGAGGGGGTCGTTGGAGTTTTCGAGGAGGAAAAAGAGGGAGGGGGTTGCTGGAGTGTTCGAGAAGGAGGAAGAGGGGTGGTTGGGTTCGTCGGAGGGAGGAGGAGGAGGTCGGGGGTCGGTCGTCGAAGGAGGAGGAGGTCGCCGAGGGAGGAGGAGGGGGGTCGGTCGTCGAAGGAGGAGGCTTTGGGGGGAAACGAAAAGTTTGGATAAAAATTTGAGAAATAGAAAGAAAGGGTTACTGTTCTACTTTTACTCGTGGCCAGGGACGGAATTTTTCGTTGCTAATCAGTCGCTATGTCTATAGGGACGGAACTAGCGATGTAAATTTATAATTTTACATAATATATCAGTAGCTAGTCAGTCGGTTACTTTCGTCGGTAATATCAGTCGCTAATTAACAGTATTTTTGTAGTGAGAGGGAAGGTGCAACCATGTCTATGGGGCAGATGAACACACGTATGATCACCCTCACAGGAAAAAACTGGGCGATTTGGAAGCCAAGAATGGAAGACCTACTATGGTGGTATGATTTGCATGGTCTGCTCGAGGGCAACAGCGGCAAGCCATCAAATAATTCTACTGTTGACTAGAGGCGGTTGGATGGAAAGCCGTTGGATTTATCCGCCAATGGTTGGACGATTCAGTGTTTCATCACGTCTCCAGGGAGAGTTCTGCAAAAGCACTTTGAGAGATTCTCCACTCGTTGTACGAATAGAAGACAACTAGCAAGGTGTTTCTTATTCGCCAACTCGAAGTACACAGAGGGTGCCTAGGTGGACAACATTTGAACGAGATTCAGGGTATCATCAATCAGCTGTCTACGATGAATATGATTATTGACGATGGGCTTCAGGCCCTTATGTTTTTGAGTCCTCTGTCGAAGAATTGGGAGACGTTGGTGGTATTAGTGATCAAATTCGCGCCTGATGGAGTTGTTACGATGAAGGCACTCAAAAGCAGCTAGTTGAACAAGGAGTTTCGACGTAAATAGTTTGTTGAATCATTGCAGGAGTCCGCTCTAGTTGCTTCCTACGGGAAGGGAAGACTCAAGTCACAAGCGATGGCACATGGTAGTTGTCGGGATAATGCGAGTGTGGACCGCAAGGAAGACTGTTATCACTGTGGCAAAATGAGTTTTTTATGACGAAATGCATGAAGGTCAAAGCTGAGAAGGCTAAAGGCAAGGATGATCAGGAGGAACTCATCACATTTGCAGATGTCATCATCACAACAATTGATGTCGAGAAACCTTGTAGTGTAATTACTTGGAAATTCATTTTCACAAATAATTTGATTTCCAATTTATGATTTTTTAATCTTTATTATATAATTACTGATGTTTAAAATTAAGTTAGTAATTAAAAGAATTTTGTTTAAACAGAACAAATATTATATATTATTTAAGTAAATAAATATTTCAAATAAATAATGAATAATGTCCTATTTTTGTTCCTCGAGAAAATGAAAGCTTCTATAGTCAACTAGACACGTAAACGTGCGTCGCACGTATTTTAATGCAAGTATTGTTCGTCAAGAATAATTTATATTGGACTTAGTTTGTATTTTTTTTTATTTTTTTCACACGACTTATACTTACATTCATGAAATACAATTTTTATATTTAATGTACTGTAATTCATAGTGCTAAAAGTTTTTCAAATATGTTGAACCATGACGGACTAACAAGCCAAGGATTTAACAACCACTGGAAGGGAAGGGAAGCAATGCAATTTATTGTGCAGGCCTTGCAAGAAGGTGGCTTACCGAAATAACGAGCGATGCAGAAAAAATTGTGACATATCATCGCCAGAGTTGTTAGAACATCTCGGACTTGAGACCACACCCACACTATGGGAAGAAGGACCGAGAGGAGGAAGAAGAAGAAATGAGGAAGATTTTTTTTTTTTTTTTTTTTTTTTTACATCAAGGGTGCGAAGAAGAAGAGAAAAGAAATAGTTTGTTTTCTTGTAGAGCTTTTCGGTTTTGCTGAAGAAAAGAGAAGGGTTTCGGTCATGAGAAAGATAAGAGAGGAAGCTAATTTAAATTTTTTATCTTCCGCAATTTTTTTTTAAATTAATTGATTGATGATATACACGACCCGATCAAAGCCACCTTATGTAGTAGAAGATTAGACTAACTTAGAGTTTGTTATAACAAACTTTTGGATGGAACCCTTAAAAATTCTTTTGAAATTTCAAAACTAAATCAATATTGCAAATAGTGAAAGATCCAGGGACTTAATAGAAATTAATCCCTTCCTAATATCTCAACGAACTGAAAGGAAAAATAAAAAAAACCACTTCATTCTTTTCTTTTCCTCCAAGCTTCTTCTCCAATCAAGAGAGGAATTCGATCTAGATTCTTCTTCCTCCCCCACTTCTGGGCGTGCTCCTTGGCCGACGTCACCACCTCACCACTTTGCGGCCTCCGATGACGAGTGGATCAATGGAAATCAAATCCAAATTTGGAGGATCATTTCTCACTCCTCTTTCTGATGAATTCTGATCCAGGAATTCTAGCATAATCTAGGTATATTTTTCTACAACTTCATGAAGTTTATCTATCATTTTGTTCAAGGTTTATATTATTTTGATGTTTTTGACATACTTTATAAATTTCTGAATCTGCAATTTTCTTCCGATTTTGAGCATACATAACTTTTCATGTAGTGTTGGAGTGGGTGGGGTTCGTGGAGAATATCCCGGAGAGCGACGAGCGCCATCCGTGTGTCGGAGAAGCTTGGGGAGTGCATGGATTTTATTTTGGTACATATATGGTAAGAAAATATATGATTGGATTTCCATATTTACTTTGATTATATATTTATGATTGGACCGTTCATATAGTAGCTTTCCATATTATTGGGTTTCCAATTATGGTTAGCTAATTATGATTGGATTTCCATTAAATATATGATTGATTTATATTGGAAGTTTCCATATATATTGGCCTTCCATGTATTGGTTACCAAGCCCTTATAAAAGGGTGATGCATGCTAGTTGTAAAATCATCTGAAAACAAAGCGTGCTTTACAATCTTTGAGAGAGAGATGATTAAGGACTATTGTGAAGGAGAGATTGCTTCGAAATGGATTATTTTTCGGCATCTCTTGTTCTTCGGAGTCTGCAATCAAAAAATTTCTTCTTTCAAGTGAGTTGTGGTGATTCGTGTTGGATCGGGAGGAGCTTGTAGAGGGTATTTTCTTTATTCCATTAGTGGAGGTTCTTCAGGGTTGGACTCCGATCGTCCCGTGGTTTTTTTCGAAAGGGTTTACGTCAAAAATCTTTGTATCTGCGATTGTGTTTGGCGTCTTTGGTTTGTGTGCTTTTGCTCGGTTCTCTCGCAAGACTTTCTGGTTTGGGGGAACGGTTTCCGCACTTCGTTCCCAACATGTAGCAAGCATTTTTTCAGATCCAATTGCTTGATTGTAATCTTGATTACTTTTTAAATCAAATTTGTATTGATGTCATGTCCAAAATAATCCATTTGACTGGTGTAAATTGAGATCAAAGTCGGCCTCATGAACACCTATTTATGAGAGTACTCTCAAAGTCGGGAATTATTTTTATTGATTTTGGACTTGCATCGCTTATTCTTTGTGTCATAATTTTCCATTCCAGTATCATGAATGTATTCCCGGTCATGTTATAAAATAGTTTATTGAGGCTTATCACTTAGTTGTATGTTTGGTCTATTGAATTTGAAGGTGAAGTGGGCCTCTTAGACTTGATCACAATGATTCATTTTGAATCTGTTTTTGGAGATCACTTCGGGCTTGTTCTTCTAGAGATCTAACTTTTGGATTTTGACGCTATTTCTTAATACTCAACGTAGGTCTACAATATTTGGAAAATTTGAATCCTAAAATGAATCATTTGTCTACTGATCTCCAAAAAATGCAAAAAAACATTCTGTTCACTGAATTTTTTTTACCATGGAACAAGTTTTTCTTGCAACTTTGTGCTTCAATTATGAAAAATCCAACTGTTGGATCGGCTTGGAATTTTCTCCTACTGTTTGACAAAACTTTGTTCTAATAAATATTTTAGTTTGAGTCATTTATTATTCTTTTTGACTGTTCGGTCATAAGCCCAAAGCCGGTAGAAAGTGAACTTTTGGTCGTTATTAATTCTCGTCTCAAAACGATGTTTTGAATTTTGTTTTCCGACAACACGAATGAACTCGCAGTGTCATTCTAAATTCATGTTTATATTTTAATTTTAATTTTTATAATTTTTTTCCTATTTTGGACCTATTATGGATTGTGGGCCAGCTTTGGTCGAACATTGCGATCTTGATTGAACTTGTATCTTCTTTGTGGATCTTGGACTCTATAATATGTTCATTAGCATGCGATAATTCAGGCTTACATTGGAAATTATTATGATTAGCAGCTAGGGGATTACATATACCATATTGATACGTCTACCACTACAAAAATACAGAGAATTAGCGACGATACTTTCTGTTGCTACGATGCTTGTTTTCATCGCTATTTGGGAATAGCGACGAGAACGAGGCGTCCCTAGAATAGTTTTCATCGTTAAGATTCTGTCGCTAATCCATTGCTAAAGTGACAATTTAGCGGCGCATTTAGCGACGTAATTATAGGGATGATTTTTTTTGTCGTTGCTTCAACAATAACTTATAGCGGCGGAATGTCAACTTTTTTTTATAACCCTAACTAAATTTCTCACAAACCCTCTTCTTGGGTGACCCTCCTTTTCTTACTATTTTCGTGAGCAAACAACCCTCTCCCATCTTTTCATCCTTCCTTCGTAAAAGAAACCCATCTACAACATCAACTCTTCTATCTCTCCAACCCCACACCATCTCCTTTCCAACTTTTCCAAGAACCTTCCATTAATCCCTAACCATCTCCACAATAGGAACCACCACCTCCATCATCATCTTCATCATCTCAAAAGCAAGAAGAGCACACCAAGATCAAGTAAGCAGGAGCACGCTTTGCGCAAGGAAGCATAAATCAAGAACTCGTCTAACTACTTTCTTGGTAAGTGATCAAAACCCTTTTCTTGATCTTTCTCCACGACATGTTCTTCCTTCAAATTAATATCAACCCAACCTCATAAAACCATGATTTGCCTGTTGTGGCCATGTATGGATGTTACAATTTAATTATATGCATGCATGTTAAATTGGAAGAGAAATTGGAATCAAGATTGTGTATGTTACGTAGATGTTTGAGAATAGTTTTGAGAGCAAGAATACAAGTAGTAATATGAGATTAAATACATGTTAAATCTGTATTTTTATCAAATTTTACATATATTTATGTTATTCAATCGTATAAAACTGAACCTAAACTTGGTATGCCAAGAAACTAGATTCCTATGTGTAGTTTTGACTTACGTTGGCTCATAGAAAGGTGCTGAATTTTATACGATGCATGATGACTGTCACGTCCCGGTTCCGTAGAACTGATCGTCCTCTCTTAGGCGTGATGCCGTGCGAGCCTAGATTGCGCCCGCACAAGGCAAAATCATAACGATCGATTCAACATGCTAAGCGGTGGGGTCGTAGCACAGAAGTTTCGAAGCAGAAGCATTGAATAACAAAGGAAACACAAGTATTCAAACAAAATCAAATATTTTATTGATAAACAACAGAATATACAAGTGGCTCGAAGCCAGATTACAAACACTCAACTCTCTCTTTCTCACAATAGAATTCACTCTTGCTCTCTCTCATTCTCACTCAATTACAATGATATTATGTCCGAAGGCTTACAACTTGCGGATGCTTCAGAATGCGATGTCCATACATTATGTCTCATATAGGTGAAGACTCCAACATGGCCGCACGTCTCAAAACGTCAAAGAACTTCATGCCTCAGCGCGTTCAAGCGAGCTCCGCCTTGAACGAACAAGTACCTAAACCTGCACATGTAAACTAGTGGGGTGTCAATATATAACCGTACTGGTGAGTAAGACTCTCATCCACCCAAACAAAAGCAACACGTTTATTTAGTTAATGTGCCTATTCTTTTTGTGATCTTTCTAATCTTGCTTTAGGATCAGTTCATGACATATACTACAAAACTTGCCTCGTGTTGCAACATCGAGACCGTGCCATAAAACCCAATTGTGCAACACATCGTGCTCGTGTCTCGCAACATGTTGTAGACTTACCTATACCTACCTTCCGGCCTTCCATATTCATCAAAAACCACACATGTTCTAACAAAAAGACTCAATGATACACTTTCTTAACAATAACTTCATATATCGTGTCGAAGCACGTGCCTCTGTTGAAGCCAAATCTTAGGCTTGACTATTGTGTTACGTGTCATGTGTCTCTCTCTTTTACTCAATTGACACCGTGCATGCAGATTGCCTCTAACACTCTTGACTCATCTATATGAAAGGTCACTAGCCTTGACTAGCAATCTTGGATATAGCTTGGTGGAAACGAGGTCCTTGCGGTGCCAGTAGCTAGTTCCGTCCAAGGCCAACTATCACCAGTTGCCTACCCAGCTCATCTATATCGTGTTTCCTCCTAGGCTGGATCAGTCCTTTGGCCCCAAGTTGTCGTCCGAAACATCGTCCTTGTGCACAAGTTGTCCATGACCAGCACCTACGAGAACATCTAGATTCAGCGTAAATACATGGCCTAATTGACAGTACGACTCAAACCTTTGTAAACCATTCTCCTTAACCATACTTTCCATACTTCGTTGTAGATTCCACTTCCAAATATATACTAATATTAACATTAATATTAACATTAACATTAATATTAACATTAAATGGACGGCTGAGAGTAAGGGAGTTTTTATGGGATTTTCTAAGGGGGTTTTTGATCCACTTCCATATATATATATATATATATATTTTTTGATCCACTTCCATATATATATATATATATATATATATATATATATATATATATATATATATAACCAAAACACTCCCCTTTTTATTCCAAAAAGCTGAAAAGCCGAAACCTGTACAAGTATACTAGAAGGCGCAAAATATCGATGCCTATACACGTATACTACCAAAAGAATGGGAGAAAAGGAAACCAAAACGGCTAGTTCAGGGATAGGAGGGAGTTCCAGAAGACCGTCTGGCCGTGTCGACATAAGGATCTTCTCTTGCTGCACTACCTAATGGTCTCCCCAATAAGCTGGGCTACGGAGAACTGATGGCCTTCATATCTCGCCTTGTTGCGATTCTTCCAGATTACCCACGTTGTGGCTGCTGCTACGATCTGGTGGCCATGGGACGCAGAACCCTATGTCGCTACGAGGTCGTCGAAGCACCCGCCCCCTGGAGCCATACTGCAGCGGTGGGAAAGTATACTCCAGACCTTGACAGGTAGGTTACCCTGATAGAATATGTGGTCTACCATTTCCGATTGTCGATCCGAGCAGCATGTGCACGCGGACGCAAGGCTGAATCCAATAGTGTTGAGAGTGTCATCGGTGGGGAGGATCTTGCGAAGGGCTCTCCAAATGAGGAAGGACCACTTCTTGGGGATGCATGTCTGCCAGAAGGATGCAATGGTAGGAGAAGTCACCGCAGTTCCATGGACCACTCTTTTGGCCGATCTGACCGAGAAGGAACCTGTAGCTTCGACCAACCACCGGAACTCATCAGCGGCGGAGCCGATCGTCAATCCGCAACGACGGATGTACTCTACTGCCTCAGGCCCGGCCCAATCTCGAACGTTGTTCCAATTCCAAGTGTTATCAGTGGGGTCTCACATGTCCTTGATCTTACAGTTCCTGTTGGCTTCTGAGAGGTTGGAAAGCAAGGTGTCTCCAACCTATCGTTCCAGAAATGCCGATGAATCACCGTCGCCCACCTGGAGACGCATCACGGGTTCAGCAAGAGAATGCCCGATGAGAATGCGGCGCCACACCGCAGAGGATCTGCTGTTAAAGATGGCCGTCGACGGGTGGATGTGCTTGAAATATCTAGCCTTCATGAACCTGGTCCATAAGTTCTGAGTTGTGCGGAGCTTACACCACAGTTTCATCGAGAAGGCTTTAACAATGTGGGAAAGTTTGGTAAATCCCAGGCCCCCCTCCCCGGTAGGACGCGCCATGGTATCCCAACTAGCCCAATGATGCTTGTCGTTACCGACGCTGTGCCCCCAAAGGAAATTGCTAAAGATACTCTTGATCGAAGAAAGCACTTTCTTGAGGGGGAACATGCTGCAAGGGTGTAGATGGGTATAGATGTGAGGACGTATTTGATGAGGATCATCTTGCCACTTGGGGATAGGGTAGCGTTATGCCATCCCTCGAGTTTTTTCCTGATTCGGTTGATCAGCTCCTCAAAAATGCCAGCGTTGGATTTCCCGTACACGAGGGGACAACCTAGATAATGCAATGGGGGATGCTTGATTGGGAAGGAGGTGGTGTTGGAGAGACTAGCCGCGTGCTCTCTCCTGATATTGTGGTGGGCGTAGATAACACTTTTATTCGGATTGACCTTCTGGCCCGAGCACCTGACGTATCTCTGGAGAGTGTTGTGGACTACATCCACCGACCTAACGTCCCCAGAGGAGAAAATGAGTATATCGTCAGCGAATGCCAGGTGGGTGATTATCGGATAGCCGTTGGCGGTATGATAGTGGTAGAAGTTAGTAGTGCAAGCCATCTTATTAAGATTTCTGCTCAAGGCATCCGTCGTAATGATGAAGATGGTGGATGATAGAGGATCTCCTTGCCTAACCCCGCGACTCGATTTGAAGAAGTCGTCGACCTGACCGTTGATAACCGTTGAAAACTACGAGTTGCTGATCGATCTACACACAGTGTTGGTCCAAGTTTCGAAAAATCCGAAAGCTCTGAAAATCCAGATCATGAATTTCCAATCCAGCCTGTCATAAGCTTTCTCCATGTCCAATTTGATAGCTATATTGTCTCCTCTTGTTGGGAGCTTCATGCAGGTGATTAACTCTTGAGCCAACATGACATTATCCTGGATATTTCTACCTCGGACAAAGCCACTCTGCTCCTCAGAGATGATCTTGGGAAGGAGACCTGACATGCGAAAATCTACGATCTTGGATATGATCTTGTTGGTGAAGGTGCAAAGACTGATGGGACAGAAATCGCAAAATATCTCCGGGTTATCTTTCTTCGGGATGAGGATCAGGTTGGTGCTCGCGATGGCTCTGGGGTACATGGCTCCCTGAAGGAAAGCAGAGACCGCTTCGTGGATATCCACCTTGATGATGTCCCAACATGTGCGAGAAAATACCCCTGAAAACCCGTTTGGTCCGGGCGTACTGTGCTCATCTAGGGCCCAGACGACGTCTTTCACCTCTTGCTCGGACGGAGGTAGTTCTAGCTGGATGTTGTCGTTGTCGCTGATAAGGTGGGGTATCTCATTCAGGAAGGTGGTGTCTCTGAGAACCGTTTCCTTGGAGAACATTTGGGAGAAGAACTTCGTGGCCGTCGCTTGGATACCCCTTTGATCGTTGATGATGTTCCCGGTTTCGTCGGCTATCTGATGAAGTGTTAGTTTCTGTTTGCGACCGTTGACGCAGGCGTGGAAGTAGCTCGAGTTTTGGTCTCCCTCACTGTCCTATTGAAGCCTCATTTTCTGCTTCCAAAAATTGGTCTCAACTTTCAGCCAGAATTTGAGGATAGCTTTGGTGAGGTTAAGGGCGCTCCTAGCAGCTGGCGATCTGTCGATCATGAACCTGACTTCTGCACGAGTGACGCCATCCTCAGCCTCACGAATGGCCTGAAAAATGTCCCCATAGGCCTGCTTCCTCCAGACCGCTAGGGCTTTCCTCGTGGCCTTGAGTTTGTTGGCCACTCGAGTGAGTGGTTCGGGGGAGTCTGCGCTGTTCCAAGCTTCCGTGACGATGCCCAGGAACTGGGGGTGTTCGCTCCAGAATTCCAGGAAACGGAAACTCTTTTTGTTCTGGCCTGATGTGCTAGTAATTCCAACTAGCAGGGGGGCGTGGTCGAATTCAGTGGCGTTGAGGTGGGAAAGCTTAGAGGTAGTCCCCATTCCGTGCCATTAGACGTTCGTTAGGGCCCTGTTAAGGCAGGAATATTGACGGCGGTCGCCTTCCTGCATGTTGCACCAGGTAAAGGCATTGTCGATGAACGGAAGGGGGGAGAGGTGGGAGTTAAAGATGAAGTTGTTGAAATCTTGCATGGCCGAAAGAGGGGGAGGGCGGCCGCCAGTCTTCTCTTCTCTGCATGTGATAGCGTTAAAGTCCCCAATGCAAAGCCAAAGGAGGTTAATGTGGTGGAGGTGGATGTCCAGGAGGTCGTTCCAGAGGTGTTTGCGCTCTGCGATATCACAGCTGCCATGAACCACGGATAGGATGGTGCGCTTGCGGATCAACGGGTGTTCCATCCAGCAAGAGAGGGCCTGTCTGGAGTCCTAAATGACTCCGATCTTGACGTCCTTCGAGCAGAGGATCCAAATGTCGTGTCTTCCAGCAATGGCCGTAGGAAAGTCTAACTGCAGCTGAATGGATTTGAGTCTCTTGTGGGTGATTTTGGGTTCAAGGATGATCAAAATGTCAATCTTGTTAGTCTTTTTAAGGCTGGTTATTCTCCTCTTGGTAGGTTTATTCGCCATACCACGGACATTCCAGAAGAGTATGTTCAACATTAATGGAGCTGGAGACGGGGTTGGTTAGCCCGCTTGGCCGCGGACCTGGTGCGCATAGCCGGGGACTCTACGGCTCCTTTCTGTTTTGCTTTCCTGTTTGTGGTGGTAGCCTCTCCCGCCGTCGAGGTGGATGTGCCGAGGATTGAATCCTCGGGGGGGGGAGGGAGGGTTGAGGAGGATGTCTTCGGTGGGTTCGAGCAATTCTCCTGCGGAGTCCATGACGGGATCCTCAGGAGGGATGAGAATGGTGTCGTCAGTATTGCCAATCTTGTCTCCTGCCGACTGGAGGGGCAATCCTGCGGCGAGGACCTGTAGTCCTCTAAGAGCTTGCTCTGGCCCTAGAATAGCAAGGGCTTCTACGATAGCGACTTCGTGGGAAGGATGAACCTCGTAGGGGTGGTCTGTGGGATGTAGAAGTTCTTGGAGGGTCTCCTCAGAGGCCTCCGGAGGAGGATCGCTGATGTCCTCAGATTCTGGAGGCTACTGAAGAGTCTACAAGAGAACCGATCTCAAGGGAGGGGTCGATCGCTTCCGTGATGAGGGTGTTAAACTGATTGGAGAGGGGTAGAGTTGGTGGGTGGTAGGGGACCACCGTTCTGTTCGGGGAGGTGCCTTTGCCTGTTTTGCCTTCACTGGAGTGAAATCTGGTGTGGGAGTTCGGTAGTGGAAGCAGGGGGATTGGGTAAGCGATTGATGCTTACTCACTTTGGGGTGGGATTCTTTCCGTGTAGGTTTCTTCTTGAGCTCTGGATGAAGACGGAAACAATGCTTTGAGAGATGACCGCGCAACTGGCAGTGTGAGCAGAAGATAATGTGATTATCGTAGACGATTTGCTGGGTGTGGGACTGGTTGCCAAGTTCAATGAGGATGTGATTGGGGGGCTCGGAAGTGAGGTCGAGTTCCACACATATCTTCGCGTAGTGGGCTTTGGTCAGGTTGCTGGTTTCTGCTGTAGTGGCCACATATGTCCCAAAAGAGTTGGCTATACGCCTAAGAGCCGCTGGGACGAAACAAATGAGGGGGAGGTTGGGAAGGGTCACCCAGGCGGCAACCGTCGCTGAGTCTTCCTTAGTGTTAAAGCTCGCTGACCATTTGATAATCTTCATCTGGTGGGAGTCAACCCTACTGGTGACTTTGGACCACACTATCCTGTGGTCAAGAACGGAGGAGAGATGGAGCAGGATATGCCTATGGTCAAGGGTTGCCACCCTGTATTCAGCAGAGAGCCTCCAACTGGCAATAACCTCCTGAACCCGGAAGAGTTTGGGGCAGCCTGAGGAGAACTTGAGAACGAAGGAGTGGGGAAAGGAGGTGGCCAGGGAGGTCAGTTCCTGGTCGGTAAATAGTACAGTCGGCACGGGAGATGCCATCGAATACTCAACATCGGGGAGGTTGACACCAGGGAACAGGAGGCCCTGCTTGGACGTCCTGTCCGAACGAAGCTTGTCGGCAAAGGAAGGCAACGGATTGGCCGACGAAGAAGAGGGTCCCTGGGCTACGCAGGGTGGGGCCCGTGCTGCGGAGGGGGGGGGGAGCAACTCCCGGCCGGGGGACCAGCTCCAAACAGGGGAAGAGAGCGATGAGGTCGTCAGGGAGAGAGCTACCAGAGGAGGGGGGGATGAGAGCACTGATGGGGCGCCAAAGTGCGCGGCACGGCCGCTGAGATCGAACACGGCATGGGGGGACTGGGCAAGGCTTAGAAGCAGCAAGGCCGGGGGGGTCACCAGGCAGAGCGCCCACAAGGGAGGGGCTGCCGAAAGCGCCCAAAGAGAAGGACGACCATATGCGCCAAAGGAGGAGTCGAAGCGGAAAGTGCCAACAGGAGGCCGGGCGCCGAGTGCGCCCGCAGAGGCTAGAGGAGGGATGCCATATGCGCCCCCAGAAGGAGAGTGATCATATGCGCCAACAGGGACCGGGACATGCGCCCGTAGGAACTGGAAGGGGGCCGCCAAAAGCGCCCACAGCGGGGAGGCGAGGGGATGCGCCCACAGCGGAAGAGCCGCCGCATGCGCCCACTGGGGTCGGGCCATATGCGCTCGCAAGTGCAGGGCCATATGCGTCCGCAAGGGCAGGGCCATATGCGCCCGCGTGAGCTGGATGGGGGAGGCTGGGAGATGCGCCCACAAGGGGGTGCCTCCATATGTGCCCATAATGGAAGGGTGCTCATATGCGCCCAAAAGCGCGGGGGTGCATAGCTGCGCGACCCCCGGCCTCGAGAATGCGCTGCTAGGAGAAAGAGCGGGGCATTCAAAATTCGAATTCGAAAGAGGGAGCACCCCCGCGACCTCCATCCCCGAGGCGGGCAGAGGAGAGAGCAGGCAGGATGCTGCGGCCTCCCCCTGAGAGGCGGTGGGTGGACGCCGGCCGGAACCAGGTTGCGCCCCAGCGAGGATGGTGAGGGGAGAAGCAAAGTGCGGAGGGGGAGGAACAGAGGGATCCACCAGGGGGGACCGTGGGAGAATGGAGGGCACGAGGGTGACGAGGGGGGGGGAGGAGGAGGAGACTGGCGGGCCGAGGGAGAAGACGGACGGGGATTGGACGGCAGGGGTTGCGGCCCGATGACAGCGAGGAGGTCGGGGGGAGGATCGCATGGCAGAACCCGGAGGAGGGCTGCCATGCGAGGAGGGGGGGGGGAAGGGAGGGAGGGGGCGGGCGGCCGCCGGCCTAGGCGGGTCCGGAGGGGGACCCCTCGCTAGCTGGAGAGCGCAGAGCAGGAGAAGAAGAAGAATCTATTACCTATTATATATATATATATATATATATATATATATATATATATATATATATATATATATATATATATATATATGAGAGTTGCATTCCCTCTCGTGAAAAAAAAAAAAAAAAAAAAAAAAAAAAACAATATATATATATATATATATATATATATATATATATATATATATATATATATATATATATATATATATATATATATATATATATATGAGAGTTGCATTCCCTCTCGGGCCTTCAGTTGAACAGGGAGAAGAGCCGGGTGTACTTTAGCTCCTTATGTCCCCAGAAGGAGGAGCGGGCTGACGTGCTGGGTATCGAGCGGAGTGATCTTCCGGTGCGCTATTTAGGAGTACCCCTCACGGTCAACTATGCGCGGGATCAGGATTGCCATAGTTTGGTGGAGTACGTCCAGAGGAGAGTGGAAGGTTGGCAAGCCTCGGGATTATCATTTGGAGGTCGCATTGAGCTGGTACGGTCAGTGATTACAGCTGTAGCTCATTTCTGGCTACAATCCATCCTCCTTCCTACCGCCACTGTTAGGAAAGTGGATCGGATCTGTGCAGACTTCATTTGGAGAGGGGGTATGCATGCGATCTCTTGGGAACAACTCTGTCGTCCCAGAAAGGAGGGAGGAGTGGGACTTAGGCCGTTGCTGGAGATTAGGGAGGCCTCCGCGCTTAAGCTGGCATGGAAATTCATTAATGGGGGGGGTCTCTCTGGGCTGCCTGGATGCATAGCAGATATGTGAAGCAGGGCAACTTTTGGACGTGTACTACTGAAAACAATTATTCCGTCACGTTCAAGACTGTCCTGAGACACAGGGGGATTCTTAAATCTGCTATCAGGAAGGTCATGAAGGTTGGGTCTGGAACGGACCTCTAGCGGGATCCATGGATAGATCGGTGCTCGTTATTGGACATTAGGGGGGCTCAGACACACCAGGAGGACAGGCGGGGCCTGACGTGTAGTCGGATCATTCGCGAGGGGGAGTGGAGGCCGGAGTCCTATTTATTTACCGTGGAGCTGGGAGAGATCATTAGCACTATTGCCGTTGATCCATACTTGCCTGCAGATCGGTGGATATGGGAGCCGACTGGTGCGCCCCCGGGTACTGGGGAGTTCCAATTTCGGAGTTGCTACAATCTCATCCGACGCACTTTTTCTCAGAGTCCTGACTACGAATTCGTATGGTGCAAGGGCCTGGCCAGGAAGATGCAGCTCTGTATATACAAGCTCCTATTGGGTCGCCTTCTTACTAGAGATCGGTTGAGTTCTTTTGGAGTGTCAGTCCCAGATCCCAAGTGTGTGTTGTGCTGTCTGGAGCAAGAATCTATCAGCCACATCTTCTTTGAGTGTGACCTGGCTTGGCAGATCTGGAAGGAGCAGAGCAGTATATTAGGAGGATGCGTCTCCGGGAAGAGTATTGGGAACATCATTATGGTGATCCGCGATAGTAGAGGTCGAGGGGAGGACTGGTTCCGGACCGCCAGGGTTCGTCTGGCTGCTTCGGTTTGGCATGTCTGGCGGGAACGAAATCGTCGGATATTCGAGAGACTGGTTACACCTCTGGTGGGCATGCTTCATAACATCGAATTTGATGTAAATGTTATGGGGTCTTGATGAGTGGGAGTCCCACTCTGATTGTATGTTGTACGATTACTGTGTACTTTGGAATAAAATTTACCTTTTTTCCAAAATATATATATATATATATATATATATATATATATATATATATATATATATATATATATATAATGGAGATATAATGGAGATAAGTTTGTATATATATATATATACAAACTTATATATTTTAAAGGAGATAAGTTTGTATATTTTAAAGGAGATAAGTTTGTATATGGAAAAAAAAAATAAAAAATAAAATATATATATATATAATGGAGATAAGTTTGTATATGTAACCATATATATTTTAAAGGCTTCCTATATATACTCTAGTTGCATGATACAAATCCAATTAACCCAAATCTTCCAAACCATAAATATGCAACTAAATGTATGTAAATATATACCCATATATTTTTTTTTACAACTAAATGTATGTAAATATATACCCATATATATATATATATATATATATATATATATATATATATATATATTTTTTTTTTTTTTTTTTTTTTTTTTTTTTATATATATATATATATATATATATATACTATCTAAAAAAAAAAAAAAAAAAAAAAATATATATATATATATATATATATATATATATACACACACAGAGAGAGAGTGAGAGAGAGAGAGAGAGAGATATGATGTGATCATATTTTTAGGCGATAAGGTTATGTATATATTCATATATATGCATATATTTTCATATATGGAACTTTCATAAAGTTCGTAATAAAATACCTAACAAACTATCTAATAGTGGCCGACCCCCTTAACCTCTTCTTGGCCGAACACTCATCCCCCATTCTTCTTTTAGTTGGCCACATATAAATCCAACCTTTATATGTATATGTATATACATACATATATATTCTCCTTTGATAAAACCCTAACCCTAAGAATTTCTCACATACCCTCTTCTTGGCCGACCCTCCTTTCCCTCCTATTTCCGTGAACAAACAGCCCCTCTCCCATCTTTTTATCTTTCCTCATCAAAAAACCCATCTACAACATCAACTCTTCCATCTCTCCAACCCCACATCATCTCCTTTCCAACTTTTTCAAGAACCTTCCATTATACCCTAACCATCTCCACAAATAGAAACCACCACCACCTCCATCATCTCAAAATCAAGAAAAGCATAACTTTTTCCACCTAAAAAAGTAGTAAAATTGACAAATTGTAAGATTTACTATGAGAAGCCACATGACACTAGTATAAACCCAAACTCTAGAAAATAGTTATTTAGTCTTAAACTATGTCCTAGATTTTTTTCATAATTTCTTGAATTTATTGGATAATTATCTAGAGAAGAAAACAATTTTTATTGTTGTTTAGTAAATAAAACTAATTAATAAAACAAATAACTAAATAGAATAAAATAATAAGATTTGGTTATTAATAAATAGATAGATAATGATTGATAATAGTTATGTTAAATTATTAGGTATGATTATTGAATGTAATGATTAATTTCTACTTTGTTATCATTTAAGATTCATTAGGAATAACTAACAAATGATTCTATAATTACTTTTATTAATAATAAGGATTAAATAATAGATTAATCCGCTGAGGTTGTTCCTTTCTTTAGGGATTGGAATTTGGTGTGGGTCTCGCTTGTTTTTGAAAGTCAGGAAGACGGAGCAACAAGTGCAAAGGAGTATTTATGACCTTTTAAACAACCCTCATTTTCCTCTGTTAACCCCCGACTTGAGGGGTTGAAAAAAGAGACAAAATAAGGTTAAATAAATCTTCACTTAACCCTCTATGACTTCCTCCTAAATCCTCACCTTTAAGCCAAGTATCTTTTCCGCTCACTTAACTTTCTCTCACTTAATTCTCTTCATCTTCGATCCAAGCAGACCCTTAGGTTGGCCCATCAAAGTCCATACATGTACTTCATCAAGTTCAAGAATCACATGATGTGACATAATTCTTAGAGTGATCTTTGGGGCACCGTAGTTGTGTCGGCCATCACGCAGACCTTATTTAGGATGATTCCAACATATTCGGGAAGAGGGTAGTGGACCATATATCTAGATATGGAAACTCTTGGCAATGACCCAAACCTGAACGGTCTGGTCTAAACCTGGTTCATTTCACCATGTGGCCGACCCACATGGAGTAGGGTCATTACGGAAAGTGTGCCCATGTAAGGTGCACTTCTTATATATATATATATATATATATATATATATATAAAATATCCCTCCTCGTGTGTGTCTATATTTTATATATATATATATATATATATATATATATACACACACACACGAGGAGAGATTCACATCCCCTCATTTTTGTATCCCCTCCATCTTCGGAATAGCAACTGTTAGATTTTGTTTAAGTCATTTAATCTTAATCTGATTAGAACCATTCAAACCAATGGTTAAATTAGATGACTTAAACACGAACCAACGGTTGTGATCATGGGGATGGAGGGGATACTTAAGTGAGTGGATCCCTCATCTCTCTCTCTCTAATATTTTTTTATCTGGAAATTGCTGAGAAACCCAATTTCGGGGTGGGCTTTTATGAAATGCCCACCCGCTGGATAAGTTTTATGAAATACCCAGAATTAAGTATTTTCACGTTAAATATTCCAAGATTCCCTTTTAGATGCCACCCGCTAGAAACTGCTATTTTTATAATACCGAAACTACCCCCTCCGCGCGAATTGGTCATCTATATGTATTTGAATTCAAAAAACTCAGATCTGGATTGCGATTTTCGTCTTCTTCTTCTTCTTCTTCACGGGAAATCTGAATTCCATTGCTCTCATATTCAGCAGAGATCGCAAAGATCGTTCGTAGTTCGGTGTGTTTTTCTTCAGTCGAACTCAGATCATCGCTCGTCATTATCATCACCATCATCATCATCTTCATCGTGGAGACATTTAAACTCAGATCTTCAATTGTGGAGAGAAGATCTTTCTTCTTCTTTTCCATAAGAATTATCATCGCTTTGAAAGAAGAACGAAACTCTTTATTCCTGAAAAAACTAAATTACACGTTTTAACACTGGAAATGACCATTCTCCGTCTTAATTAGGACGGAGAATGAATTAACACGGAGAAGGACATTCTCCGTTTCCGTCTTAATTAGGACCGATAATGTCATTCTCCGTCTTAATTAGGACGGAGAATGGCATTCTCCGTTTTATTTAAGACGGAGAATGGCATTCTCCGTCCTAATTAACACGGAGAATGGCATTCTCCGTGTTTCTAACACGGAGAATGGTCATTCTCCTGCGTTTTAACACTAGAATGACCATTCTCCGTGATAAATTACACGGAGAATGGCATTCTCCGTCCTAATTAAGACGGAGAATGGTCATTCTCCGTTTAATTTAGCACAGAGAATGGCCATTCTCCGTCTTAATTAGGACGGAGAATGCAATTCTCCGGTTTCATTTAACACGGAGAATGGCATTCTCCGTATTTCTAACACGGAGAATGGTCATTCTCCTGCGTTTTAACACTGGAATGACCATTCTCCGTGTAAATTAAGACGAAGAATGTCATTCTCCGTCCTAATTAAGACGGAGAATGGTCATTCTCCGTGTAAATTAAGACGGAGAATGCCATTCTCCTGCATTTTATGGTTAGCTGAAACTTTGGAGGCCCATAACTTTTGACTGGGAGGTCGAAACGAGGTCCCGTTTGTCACAAAATGAGCGTATCGTCGAGGAGACTGAAAGTAACAATTTTATCGTTAGACGGCCTTCCGAAATTTTAGATTCGCAAAAAAATGATGTTTGGACCTCCGTTTTAGCACTTTTGTCGTTCGTCCCGGTCTTTCCGAAATTTTTCGACAAGTTTTTGAGGAGAAAACCTAGATTCGAAAGTGAGCAGCGTATGGAAGAAGATGGAGTATTGAAACGTTTTTTTAAGAGCAGTTTTGTGGGTGTTTTCAATAAATTAAAAGGAAGGGCAAAAGGGTCATTTGGAACCCGCTTTGGATAAGTTTCTCTAATTCTGGGCACGCGATGAAAGTTTTTTTAGCGGTGGGTTTTACATAAAACTTTTTTAGTTTTTGGACATTTCATAAATCTTCCCATTTTTTATTATTCAAGTGTAGGTCTGATTGAGAAAAATTTTATGATCCCGGTACTTGAAAGCCGTGCTGAGGCAATACTGTCGGTAGACAGCTTCATATGCCTTCTAGTGTAAAGCCAGAGTACTTCGACCTCAAAGAGTTCTCCAGTTCATACGTCATCACCAGCATCTCTAGCGACAGTCTGGTAATCGATTTCCTCAGTAAGAAGGCATATGAAGCTTTCTACCGACCGCATAAACATGGGAGAAGGCATTAGAAGAGAAATCGTGTTAAGAATTTTCTTACCGTGTTGTAGGTGCCCAACTTAATAATGAACTGCTCCATGTTCTTCGGCAGTTACATTGTGGGGTTCATCTTGTGGAGGTTGGCCCTTGTGGCTTTGCCGATATCATGGGAGGCTTGTATGTAGTACTTTCATTTATACTATACCAACATTTCGTGCTAAGTCTGCTTGTTATTGATTCATTTTCCTGTGGAAACGGATCACTATGTTTAGTTCTTTCCAATGTGAAGTGTTGGTGTTTTTGTCTTTGGATTAGAAAAGATAGTTCCACATCGGCTACACCAAATGGTGAGTATCTCAATATAATGCATTACTTGTGTTGAGGTGTGCACATGAGGTGTAGTGGGGCACAAGTTTGTGCCATGTGGGAGTATTTTCCTAGAAGGAAAAAGGATTAAATCCAACAAGGATGCAAGTTGATTTTTGTTATGCGGATTCGGACTCGGACATGGACTCCAGGATGTCTCGTGCATGCACGGGAGTGTTCGGGGGTAGGCGTGGACTGGCACACTTCTATGCTGATTGTGGGATGATCTAAAATATCAAACTCTATTTTTGAGTATTGGTATTTTAGTCCCACATCGGATAGGAGAAGAGGTGAAGTCTCAACTCCACTCTATAAATAGAGCCCCTTGGCCTCCTTTGAAAGATGCACCAAGAAGAGAGTTAAGGGAGTCTGTAAAGTCCAGGAAGCCCGTTCAAGTCTCAAATATTGACTTACAAGCGTTCCAGAAGTTCTTCGTGAACTTGCTGGTTCCTGGGAGCAGATCGTGTTGGGGCGAATCTTGCTTTGAGCAACGGTGATCTTAATTACCCCAGCAAGAACCTTTCCTCTTCTTCTTTCTTCTTTCTTTTCCTTCATCTGAGTTGTAACTCAGTTCTGTCCGTCTGCAACTGCGATTGCAAGGAAGAACGTGAGATTTATTTTCTGAACTCAGTTCTGTCCGTCAGCAACTGCGATTGCGAGGAAGAACGTGAGATTTACTTTCTGATTATTGTTGCTTTTATAATCAGATTTATATTATAGTGTTCCTCTTAGATCTCGAGAATAATCAGAAGGTGAACGTTTGTTGAACCTCTGATCTCAACATCGAGTCTACCATCTTTGATCAAGCCCCGGGACTAACAATCTCAAAGCAAGATCCTTGTAGATGGAAAACTCTCGTGCTTCTCTCATCGATACCAGCTTTAACAAGTTGGAGAAATTCGACGGAGAACATTTCCAAATCTGGAAGAGGAAGGTCATCCTTAATCTTCAACTCGTGGACGTAGACCATGTGTTGATTGAGGATGAACCGACGATTCCAGAAGGAGGAACTGCCGATGCTATTGCTGCTGCACTCGTTAAGCAGAGCATATGGAAGAGAGAAAACAGCATATGTAAACTGCTGATTCTCAATTCTATTGAAGACTCTCTGGCAGAGTCATATTCCGAGAAGGAGAAGGCCAAAGAGATCTGGAATTCTTTGGGTAAGCTATATGAAGATAATGAGAACATGTCCAAAATCTTCATCGTCGAGAAGTATCACAAGTGGCTCTTCGAAGACGAGATGGCGATGCTACCTCAAGTGAAGAAATTCCGAAAGTTGCGCCAGAAGTTAGATGACGAGAAGATGTCCCTCGTCGACAAGTTTGTCGTTAGAGGGATAGTCTCGAAACTTCCTGCTGGTTTGAGCAACTCCTATGCTAGAATGCATCGAAAGAAGCTGGACATTAGCTTGGAAGATCTTCTACAAGAGATCCACGTTGAGGACGAAATGCGATCTCAACAAAAGATGGACTCTCTGTCCAAACAACTGGCTAAGGCCAACTTGGTGCAGACAAGAGAGTTCAAGGAAAAGCATGTGGCTTCTCATCACAAGAAAAAGGACTCCACTAATCTAAAAGTGAATGGTCCTTCGTTTAAGCAACAGAAGTCCAAGTCCCACGTGACTTGCTTCAACTGTGACAAGAATGGCCACTACATGAGTGAATGCAAATCCAAGCCCAAACCAAAATAGCAGGTATAGCTAAACTTGGTTATTTTGATTACTTAACTTGGTTGCTATTGTTGCACAGGTTGAGTTATCTAGCGTGGTAGTTGACTAGTGGTCTGACACAAGTGCATCTGACCACGTGTGCTCTCAAAGGAGCTAGCTGTTCACCAAGGACGATTCATGTTATGACGAAGGTCTCGATGGCGAACATATATATAGCAGAAGTTCTGAAGATCGAGACAGTGGTTATTAACCACCGACAAGGACACTAGAATGCGTATTGCACGTACCAGAGATTTTTTGGCGATCTGATCTCAGAAAGTCTGTTATCTGATACAGACTTGAAAGATGGACATTCGTACTAGCCAGATGGTAATTTCTTGGCGAGGAACATGCTTCGAAAAGATGTTCGGTGCTGAAGGAATGTTCGAACTTCTGCTGATGGCGATGAAGTTACTTCATTGAGTGGACTGAGAGTTGTTCTATGACAGAAGCAGACTCAAGTTGTCCTACCGGGACCTTATCTTCGGAATGTGGGGGTAAGGAGGTGGAGGAGTTTAAGGTCTGTGCAGATACAAGACTGTTGGGAAGCTGCTCAGACGATTGAACTAAAGTAATGATCATCTGGAGTTAGTACACTCAGATATCTGTGACTTTTATCAATTCTCTACAGAGGCCGGTTCGAAGTGTTTCTCGAAGTGCACGTTCGCATGACTTCTCAAGTAGAAGGATGCAGCATTCGAGTAATTCAGAGACTTCAGGGCTGAAGCTGAACGTTAAACCGATCTACAACTACTCAGAAGTGATCGAGATGTAGAGTATAGGTCTCATGAATTCGTATCATTCTGCAAAGAACATGGAATCATCAATGAGACTACTGCTCCGTATTCTCCTCAATCTAACGGGATAGCGGAGAGGAAGAACAGAACGTTGACAGAAATGATGAACTCAATGCTGCTAACTGCGGGTCTTCCTAAATTCTAATGGGGAGAAGCTGCATTGACGACCACTTTTATTCTAAATAGAGTGCCGTATGCAACTTCGGACGTAACTCCTCATGAACTCTGGTTCAAAGTCAGGCCTAACTTGAATGTCATTCGAGTGTGGGGGTGTCTGGCTTATGTGAAGCTCCCAGATCTGAAGATTCAGAAGCTGGGGACAAGGACTACGAAGGCGATCTTCTTGGGGTATGCCGAGAAGAGTGATGCTCGGAGATTTCTTGATATTGAGTCAAATCATATCATCGAATCTCGCGATGCTGAATATTTTGAAGACAAATTTGCAAGGCACAAGAATATTGTTCTTACGGATAAATCGGAGAACAATAAGGGTGCGCAAGAAACTGAAGTTTTCAATAAAGAAGTAGTCCAAGAAGATGTTGTTGTTGAAACAACGGTTGAACCAGAACTCGCTGAGCCGTCGTCGAAGCGAGCGAGGAGGCCGAAGAACTTCGGAGATGACTTCATCACCTATCATGTGGAAGCAGATCCGCTTACCTATGATGAGGCGATGAAGACCAGAGATGATGTTTTCTGGAAGGAGACGATTGACAATGAAATTGATTCCATCACCTCAAATAACACTTGGGTGTTGGTTGATCTTCCTGAAGGAGCGAAACCCATCGGATGCAAATGGATCTTCAAGAAGAAGATGAAAGCAGATGGAACTATTGACAAGTTCAAGTCCAGGTTAGTGGCCAAGGGGTTTTCTCAGAAGCAGGGAATCGACTACTTTGACACGTATGCTCCAGTAGCCCGGATGACCAACATCAGAATGTTGATTGCTCTCGCAGCGATACATAAGATGGTGATACATCAGATGAATGTGAAAACGGCATTCCTGAATGGCGAGCTGACCGAAGATATCTACATGCAACAACCAGAATGGTTTGTCATCAAAGGTCTTGAAGACAAAGTCTGCAAGTTGGAAAAATCTCTGTACGATTTAAAGCAAGCTCCCAAAATGTGGCATGAGAAGTTTGACAAAGTCATAAGGTTAAATGACTACAGGGTCAGTGAAACAGACAAGTGTGTCTATACGAAGTTTGCTGACGGAAGAGGAGTCATCGTTTGTCTATACGTGGACGACATGCTAATCCTAGGTACGGATATAAGCTGTGTCACGGAGACAAAGAAGTTTCTCTCGACGAAGTTCAGTATGAAGGACTTGGGGGATGCTGATGTTATCTTAGGACTCAAGATCATCCGGACAGACACTGGACTAGCGCTGTCACAGTCTTATTATGTTGAGAAGATGATCACTCGTTACGGATATCAGGATCTTCCAGGGATCGATACGCCGTACAAGTGTGATCTGAAACTGAAGCCTAATTCAAGGGAAAGCGTCAGGCAGCTGGAGTATACAAGCGTAATCGGGAGTTTGATGTATGCTACTACTGCCACAAGGCCTGACATAGCTTTCGCTGTGGGAATGCTGAGTCATTTCACGAGCAACCAAGGCATTGAGCACTGGAAAGCTGTGAAACGGGTTATGAGATATCTCAAGAAGACTCACACATATGCACTACACTACAGCGGAGATCCGCCGGTAGTGGAAGGCTTCAGTGATGCCAGTTGGTGCTCAGAAGTGGAGAGCGAGAGGTCCACAGGTGGATACATTTTCACAATGGGTGGAGCTGCTATATCGTGGAAGTCGAAGAAGCAGACTATGCTCTCGCGATCATCTATGGAATCTGAGTTCTTTGCACTTGATACCGCAGCAGATGAAGCAGAGTGGCTTCGGGGGCTCATGTATGATCTTCCAGTGGTTGGGGCGCAGATATCGGCAATTCCGGTATACTGCGACAATCAGGCGACTGCGGTGGTGGCATCAAATGACCTCTTCAACAGGAAGAAGAGGACTGTGCGGTTGAAGCACAGGGCAGTACACGATCTCATCAAGAGGGGTGTTATTGCAGTGATTGATGTTCGGAGTCAGGAGAACCTGTCGGATCCGTTCACCAAGGGCCTCAAGCGCCAGCTGGTCGATGACACAGCTTGTAAAATGGGCTTGAAGGCATTCTGATATTGTGTTATTACAATCCTACCGTAAAGTTTTATGCTATTAGTTCAAAGAGAAATCTACTAGGCATCTAGCTTTTGGTTCAAGGGAGGACTATTAACCAGAAGAATATCAGGAATGGTGGGTACTTGTCCTCTGTGACATGGAGAGGTTACGGACCTACAACCACTGTTGTCTACTGTTGTTTTCTGCGGAAAACGGATCCTATGGGAAGGTTGTCTTAAATGCCTTAATGAGTTCTCAGGCAGAGTGAATGCCTGGAGTGCTTTACAGGAAGCACGGTAGCGCAGCACTACAAGGAGTGTAACTCCATGCTACAGTGGAGTGACTCCACCATGAGGTTCCCAGGTAGGGGTAATGCCTCGGCTTTGCAAGCTAAGTCACAGCGGAGTAGCACCGCAAATAGGCAGGTAGCCTAATGCTGTATGATAATCGTAATAAAGAGAGGTAGACAGCACTACAAAGAGGACGACGTCCTCATGTTACAGTGGCATGACACCACGAAGAGGTACCAGGTAGGGTAAAGCCTCGGCTTTGTGAGCCATGTCATAGCGGCGTAACACCGCACGGAAGCGCAAGGCTTCATGCTGGGTAGTTTGGCACTACAAAGCGGCCTGTGACCTCATGCTACAGTAGTATGACACTACGATGAGGTACCCAGGTGGGGTAAAGCCTCGGCTTTAAGCCATGTCATAGCGGCGTAGCACCGCAAAGAAGCGCAATGCTTCATGCCATGACTCTTTATAAAGAACTCACCTATAGTGTATGGACAGAGATATCAGGCTGTCTCTTGAGGGTAAACTTGTAGACGCCCAAAAATTATACACTGAAACCAGGCTGGCACAAGGCCTTCAATGTGCAGCCAGAAGCACAGTTGATGTCATTATGTGAGTATGAAGAATTACAGTTATGGTGCAGAATTCAAGGCTTAGTCCATTATTGTATCATGCTGTTATTTAACCTATGCGGGAAGATTCAAGTCGTAGCGACATCTCTCCTAATGCATGATGGACAGTCACTGTGGGGAACGCTCAACCCATATATTGAGATATGTGGGGGATTGTTGGTGTTTTTGCCTTTGGACTAGAAAAGATAGTCCCACATCGGCTACACCAAATGGTGAGTATCTCAATATAATGCATTGCTTGTGTTGAGGTATGCACATGAGGTGTAGTGGGGCACAAGTTTGTGCCATGTGGGAGTATTTTCCTAGAAGGAAAAAGGATTAAATCCAACAAGGATGCAAGTTGATTTTTGTTGTGCGGATTCGGACTCGGACACGGACTCCAGGATGTCTCGTGCATGCACGGGAGTGTTCGGGGGTAGGCATGGACTGGCATACTTCTATACTGATTGTGGGATGATCTAAAATATCAAACTCTATTTTTGAGTATTGGTATTTTAGTTCCACATCGGATAGGAGAAGAGGTGAAGTCTCAACTCCACTCTATAAATAGAGCCCCTTGGCCTCCTTTGAAAGATGCACCAAGAAGAGAGTTAAGGGAGTCTGTAAAGTCCAGGAAGCCCGTTCAAGTCTCAAATATTGACTTACGAGCGTTCAAGAAGTTCTTCGTGAACTTGCTGGTTCCTGGGAGCAGATCGTGTTGGGGCGAATCTTGCTTTGAGCAACGGTGATCTTAATTACCCCAGCAAGAACCTTTCCTCTTCTTCTTTCTTCTTTCTTCTTTCTTCTCCTTCATCTGAGTTGTAACTCAGTTCTGTCCGTCTGCAACTGCGATTGCAAGGAAGAACATGAGATTTATTTTCTGAACTCAGTTCTGTCCGTCAGCAACTGCGATTGCGAGGAAGAACGTGAGATTTACTTTCTGATTATTGTTGCTTTTATAATCAGATTTATATTATAGTGTTCCTCTTAGATCTCGAGAATAATCAGAAGGTGAAAGTTTGTTGAACCTCTGATCTCGACATCGAGTCTACCATCTTTGATCTAGCCCCGGGACTAACATGAAGTATTTCTTCGAGGCGGCAACAGCTGGTGAACGGATCCTCGAGGTAATAAATAGGACACCGGGAATCGACTCGGAGACAGCATAGGGGAATGTACTAGAGACAGTATCAGGGGGACGTGGGAGTTAAAAAGTGTCGTGTTTACTTACCCTTCTCGACCGGACAACCAAATACTACTATCATTTTCGTCTGAAGTGGAGGACCCTTTGATGGGAATACAAAAATTTCCTCAATCAGATTTTCAATTGAATAAAAAATAAACGAACCAGTCTGACTTAATTTGAAAGTCTCGTCCCAGTTGAAACGAGTGATTCTTGCACACACAGTATCAGGCATTCAAAATTAATTATAAATAGTTTGATATATAAAAGAAACTTGAATTTTAGATTTCATGCTAACATTGTACTGACTGACGGAGCATCTGATCCTCTTGCTCCCCTTGGAAAGAACAATATGGAAAAGAAGTGTGTGTTGGCGATGCAGCTTATTGCATAGTTGTAGCCTATCAACCAATTCTCCTCATGTTTTGGAACTGGAGGAAGTAGTGCATTACTAGTGCGTGCAATATTCAAAGGTAACATTAATAAGCCCATGTAGGTGATCATAATGAGGAGGAAGGGAGCATCGTCATGGCAGCCTGGTGGAGCCAAATCCGGGTTTGAGGAACTTGACGTAGTTGATGGCCTCCTCTAGAGCGGTCACTTATCTTGTGCCACCTCTCCCTCGCCGTAACGCTCTGCGGATCGGTCGACAGCTTGACGTCGGCCGCTCCTAACCTCTTCCCACTGCACTGCAGTTGTCAGGGCATTGGACGCGAGGAGGGCTTGCGCATTGGAGTTGCACCTTACATCATTTGGGCAGGCATAGGAGGTGTTGCATGGGATGACAGACATGTTGTAGTACGTCCAGAAGGAAATGTATCTCAATCTTAAAAGAGCCAATCTGGAGATTTGACCGATAATTTAGAAGGAAAGAGAAAAGACTCCCTCTTAATTAATTTGATCTTAATTTGATCGCATCTTAATTTTACTCCTAAATCCTACGGATAGAAAATAGATGTGCTCATTTGCTCATTAACGGTGTGTTCGGGAACCTTTTTGAGGAGAGGAAGGAAAATTTGAGGGGAAGGAAAATGAAATAGAGTAAAATGGAGGGAAAATTAATTTTTCCTTCACTTGTTTGGATAACCAAAAAGTAGGGGAAGATATTTTAAAAAAATATTGTTTTGTTTATTTATGAAGAAAGATACAATTACCATTTAGTCCTTGATTTTTTCAAATCATAATTAATACTTACTTTATTAGAGGGTAGTTGGGTAATTTTTCTCACAATCCTCTTCATTTTCCTCCCACTTTTGGGAGAAAATTTTTTGAGTAGGGCCCACCTAAATTTTCCTCCCACATTCCTCTCCCTCATTTTCCCTCCCCCTTTTCAAACACCACTACTTTTAATTTTCCTCCCACTTTTCCCTCAACATTTTCCTTCCCCCCATTTTTCACTCGTCCCAAACAATACCTAAAAGGGTGTGCTCATTGGATAGACACACTCTTTCTCTCTCTCTCTCTATATATATATGGCCAAGGACCTCCAAATCAAGTGGTTAGAGTGAGGCATATTCCTTCCAGAATTTGCAGGTTCGAGCAACGGGGGAAGTACATTTAATTTCTGTAGTGCAGGCCGAGTGCGGGTGTGGGCACGGGGGCGGTGTGGTATGGGTGTGGTACGGTGCGGTGAGATGTAAGCAGTGCCGGACTTTAGATTTTGAGGTCTGAGACGAACTCTAAAAGTTGTGCCCCTCAAAAATTAATATTCATATTATATTATTTTTTCCAACGATAATGATATAATAGTATTTTTAACCCAAAAAATTCGAGAAATAAAGTTTAATATCCAAAAGAATATATGTTATAATAAATAAATACTAATAAAACTGAATATGTTCCAAACCAAAAGATAAAATAAATGTTCCAGATAAATAAATAAAAAAGTAAACAATGTTTGGGGTAGTTCATAATGGTAATAAAAAAAATTAGGCCATCAAACACTTCCTCAAGGCATCACATAGTCACTTAAATATTACTTATCTTGTTGTTTTCGATGCAAAAGTACTGATTAAGTTTGTTGTAGAGCCTCAGCCCCATGTAGAGCTTCGTGATGGTTATGTTTCAAAAACTGAAAAAAGTCGTAGATATTATCAAATGTTTCTAAAATTGGTAAAAATAAAAAATGTCATAAAATGTATAAAGTTATCTAGAGATCCACCAAATTATTCAGTTATGCAAACTTATATGAAATGCACGGATATATTAAAAGCAAAAAAAGTATTGTGTAAAACTTTCATGTCTAATTTGAGAGTGAAATTTATATTATTATATATAAAAAAAACAAAGTGGTGGTCGAGAACCTATCAGACTTTCTATTATCTAAAAAATAAAGTGGTCGGCAACCAAAAGAAAATCATTTATATTATTACTAAAAAAAAATCAAACATTCAAAATCTCATTCTCGCTTGTGGTCATGTGGAAGTGGAAGAAAGAGGGATGTTGTTGTTGTTTTTCTTTCTTTAACTCGACGACAGTCGACACATTTCTAAAAAAACAACCTAAAGAATTTTGATGCCAATGCCACCTATTCTTTTCTCAAGGAGTTCGAATTTGTTTGCCTATACGGCCAGACATCATCTAGAAATAGGCTTAAAAAGAATAGATAAGTAGGTGTCGGGCCATTTGTAGTGGTGGTGGCCTATATACACTAAAAAAATAATTGGACCATTTGTAGTGGACTTAAGTATACTGGAAAAAAAAATTGTGTCCTCAAAATTTTTGGGCCTGAGGCAACTGCCTCATATTAAGTCCAAGCCTGGATGTAAGGCAGGGTGCGGTGAGATGCGAGTGCAGGCCATCAGGATGGGAGTGTGGCCTTGGGGCCGAGTTAGTAGGCCTTCATGCCACGAGTCTGTAACAATTTTATATATATATATATATATATATATATATATATATATATATATATATATATATATATATATATATATTTTCTTTATATATATATAAAGAATATATATATATATAAAGAATATATATATATATATATATATATATATATATATATATATATATATATATATATATATTCCAGAGATATAGCTTTCCATATGAGAGAACCTATATATATATATATATATTACCTGCATCTTCCCCTGCTGCTTATGGGAGACTTCAATGCCATGCTGCATCGACAAGAGAAGGTAGGAGGTCATCCAGTGCCGGATTCGATCTTATACGACTTCCAGAGGTGTCTCCTCTTGTCTGGGCTGAGGGGACTGGAGAGAGCCGGACACATCTGGACCTGGCACAATAAGGCGGTCCACAACAGGATTGCCTGTCAGCTAGACCGGGCTTTGGAAAATAGCGACTGGTTTCGCTACTTCCCGAATTCCATGGCGGAAGGGCTAGCGGCAGGGACCAGCGATCACTCCCCTACTCGGGTGGGTTTTTCTGAGAGGCCCACTTGGAAGGCTCGGCCATTCCGGTACAACAATGGCTGGTAACTCTCTGTGGAATATGAGGAGGCTGTTATGGGAGGGCTGCGGTATACTCGGGAGGGCACGGCTCAGTTTTGTATGGCTCACAAACTCAAACAGGTCAAGAGAGCCATTCGAAATTGGGTGAAGAAGATGCCGCGGTCTTCCCTGGAGGACAAGGAGGCTGAGCTTCGGGAGGTTCAGGAAGCTTTGCAAGCTGACATACTGAGCGGTGAGTTTGCGGCTAGGGAGCGGGACCTGATTGCGGAGGTCAACATCATGAGGCTTCAGCAGGAGATTAGTGCGACCCAGAGGGCCAAGTATTCTTGGCTCAAGGATGGGGATCGGTGCACCAAGTTCTTCTATGATGTGATCCGTGCCAGACAACACCAGAACAGCATCCCCAGGATGCTCAATGGCGAGGGCAGGCTTGTTGGCGACCCGGTGGAGATCCAGGAGGAGGCAGTCAGGTTCTATTCTGACTTATATCAGCAAACGGATTATCCCACCACGTTCTCCGGTCTTGTCACGAAGAGACTGGTTACACACCATGGGAATAGCTTGCTGTTGGCCCCTGTGAGATTGGAGGAGGTGGAGGATATTGTGATGAAAGCTGATCCAAATAAGGCTCCGGGGCCTGACGGCTTCTCTTGTGGGTTCTTTAGATGTCATTGGGGTAAGCTAAAGTTCCCAGTTCTGGAGACGGTACAGGAGTTTTTCTTGGAAGGAAAGTTGTTGAAGGAGCTGAATCACACTTTATTGACCTTAGTCCCGAAGAAGGAGGGTGCTACATCCCTAGCCAACTTCAGGCCTATTGCGTGTTGTAATTATCTATACAAGATAATTACTCACCTCATGTGTCGGCGTATGGAGGGGATTATGCAGGGCCTGGTGTCTCGGAATCAAGCGGCTTTCATCAAGGGGCGCTCGATTGCTGAGCACAGTCTTCTTGCACATGAGATGGTGAGGAATTTCAACAAGCCGGAGGGGATGAAGGCTTGTGTAAAGCTGGATTTGCGAAAAGTCTATGACACTGTCAACTGGGACTTCCTCTGTCACCTTATGCTTGTTA
The DNA here is from genome assembly GCA_029216955.1 of Iris pallida. NCBI lineage: Eukaryota > Viridiplantae > Streptophyta > Magnoliopsida > Asparagales > Iridaceae > Iris > Iris pallida. The sequence goes on from JANAVB010043019.1 coordinate 4,367,174, forward strand.
TGGGATTTGATGAAAGATGGGTGGCGAGGGTGAGGGAGTGCATTTGCTCCCCCATATTTTCGGTCCTCATTCAGGGTACTCCATATGGATGCTTCTCGAGCAACAGAGGACTGCGGCAGGGGGATCCTCTCTCTTCGTATCTGTTCACTCTGGTGATGGAGTACTTCACTTGTATGATGGACCTGGCGGTGCATAGTAGGAAGATTGCTCCTCTTTTCAGGCAGGTCAAGCCGGTGGTGTCTCACTTGATATATGCTGACGACCTCTTGGTATTATTACATCCATCTATGAGGGGGTTGAGGGCACTTTCAGATATTATGGAGGAGTTTAGACGTTTGTCCGGCCTGCAGCTGAATAGGGAGAAAAGTAGGGTCTATTTCAGCTCTCTGTGCACGCTCAAGGAGGAACGGGCCCTCTTCCTAAGAGTGGAGAAAGGTGAGTTACCGATGAAGTATCTGGGGTTCCCGTTGACGGTCAATTATGCCAGGGATCAGGATTGTCTCAGCCTGGTGGATTTTGCCCAAAGAAGAGTAGAAGGCTGGCAGGCAGCTGGTCTGTCCTTTGGTGGCCGTATTGAGCTGGTGAGGTCTGTTATCTCTGGCATTGCTATGTTCTGGTTGCAGTCGATTCAGATCCCAGTAGCTACCATAAGGAAGGTGGAGTCCATTTGTGCTAATTTCATCTGGAGGGAAGGTATGCATGCGATCGCTTGGGAACAACTCTGTCGGACCCGAGAGGAAGGAGGAGTGGGGTTGCGACCTCTTCGGGCAGTTAGGGAGGCATCTGGGGTGCGGATGGCGTGGCGGTTCATCAAGGGCGGTTCCCTTTGGGCAGAGTGGCTGGCTAGCAGATATGTGCGGCGGATGAATTTCTGGTCTTGTAGGATTGATAACAATTTCTCGGTCTCATTTAAGGCTATACTTAGATGCAGACCGATCCTTCAGTCCGCTATATGCAGGATTATGAGAGATAGAACGAATACTGATCTCTGGCTGGACCCGTGGATGGGTAATGGCTCCCTTCTGGAGATCTTGGGGGCTCAGATGGACGGAGAGGCGAGCAGAGGAGTGAAATGTAGTCGAATTATCAGAGATGGGAGCTGGAGGCCTGAGGAGTATCCATACACGGCTCAGTTTGGGAAGGAGATTCGTCGGATCACTATCGATACTAGCTTGATTGAGGACTCCTGGAGTTGGGTTGATCCTAGTTCGGTTGGAGGGTCTGAGATATTCAGTTTTAAAAGTTGCTATAATCTGGTTCGGACCCCACATGACAGGATTGAGGAGTATGACTTTATCTGGGCGAAGGGGATTGCTCGCAAAATGCAGCTTTGTTCATACAGACTCCTTCTTGGCAGGTTGATGACTCGGCATAGACTTATTAGGTTTGGGATGCAGATTCCAGACCCGAAGTGTGTTCTCTGTACGGGTGACGCGGAGTCTATGGGCCACCTATGCTTTGAGCGTCCGTGGACTTGGCACATCTGGGAGGAGCAGTGCATACGATTGTTGGGTGGAGTTGGCAGTGCCAGAGATATCCGGAGGATCCTCAGCTGGATCAGAGACCGCCGAGGTATGGACCCTGGTTGGGCCAAGATGGCTAGAGTTAGACTTACTGCATCAGTTTGGCATGTCTGGAGGGAGCGCAACATGCGTATCTTTGAAGGACCGGCTACTCCGCCAGTAGGAATTCTACATAACATAGAATTCGATGTATCTGTAATGGTCCCTTAACTGGGGAGGGAGATGTGAGAATAGTGTATTGTAATACCGATACCGTGATTTGCGTGGAATAAAATTTACCCTTATTCCAAATATATATATATATATATATATATATATATATATATATATATATATATATATATATATATATATATATAATGTCCACTCGGATCGGGCCTATGGCACCGCCACCCAGCCAGCCCGAACAGAGGGCCCAGCCTGGGATCGTGACCACCCCGTGGTCACCCAGCCGATATATATATATATATATATATATATATATATATATATATATATATATATATAGGTTCTCTCACATGGAAAGCTATATCTCTAGAATATATTTTCTACCTCCAAAATAACTTGATCCTTAAGCTATTCTTCTCTTTTTATGGGATATCTATTACGGGATGAAGCAAGGAGCTTTGTTGTTCTTAGGAGGTTTCATGATTGTGAATTTCCATGTTTTTGATATATAAATATTACATGATGTCTTCAAAGTTGCGGAGCCCATTCCATTAATTGAAGTAAGACACCAAAAGTCATCAACTTCATTGAACACTATGTCATTTCTCGATTTGGTGACCCTAGAAGTATTATCCATGAAAATGGTCCACAATTTGCAAGCCATGTGTTCTACCAATTTGTGACAAATATAGAATCCAGAACATAGCTTCAACATTATACAATGCAACGACTAACGACCTGATAAAATATTGAACAAGACTATTATCAAGCTACTCAATACGTTTGTCTACTACAACAAGCGAGACTGAAGTGAAAGGTTTGGCAAACAATGTCTTTGTGCCAATAGATCAATTGCAATTACAAGAGCTGGAGGTCCTCAATAATAGAGATGCTCAACAACACATTGAGTTATACTAAGCCCACATTCCTAAAGCTTCAACAAAAAGGTTGAAGAAATGGTCTTTCAAGTTGGAGATATGTCTTGAATGTCAAAAGACCCATGATCATAATGCATGAAAGCAAAGACAAGTTACATCCTAAGTAAGGCCCATATGTGGTAGAGTTTGTCTCCTCAAACGTAGCATATCGTTTAGCTAAGCCGAATGTCGACCTATTAATGATCTCGTCAATGACAAATTCTTGAAGAAATACTATGCTTATTGAGATTTGAGTGACTCAAGAAGCATTCGAAAAACACAAAGGATGTCTTTTGGAACCTACAGAATGAGCAGAACATCGGTAGCTTTCTGTCATAATTGTTTTCCAAAGCTTTATTATAATATTAATATTTCTACGAAAAATAATTTTTTAAGAAAATAACTTTTAAATAATAATTTTACGATATTTTTTTTGTTATTTTGATTACTTTTAACTTCTTTTATTTTTTTTGAACTTATTTGATTTCTTTAGTTGTTAAATAAATTATTAAAATAAGTTTTTATATTAAAAAATCTTAAGTTTTTTTTTCTTTCTTATCTTTTCATTTCACCTCTCTTTTTCTCTGCTAACAAACTCGAAAACCTCTCTCTTCTTTGAATCCTAAAATATCGCCCCACCATCTCATCTTCTCCTCATCTATTTGCTAGACTCAAGGAAAGTCCTCCTATTTCTCAAAAAAATCAAGTTTTTGATTACTTTTTCATATTGTTCTTGATTTTTTCTTAGGAGTTCTTATGCTAGGATGTTATTATGATATATATAGGATGTTTATAACATGATTATAAGAAGTATAGGTGAAGGTGACACGCCAATGTTATTCATAGGACACGATCTACAGGACATGTTTAATTATCTTGTATATGTAAAAATATACATATACCATACATAAATTTTTTATGTGCTATGTATATGTATCATTGGAAATGATAGATGATGGTTATTTATAGGAATCGAGGAACATTAAATTAAATTTAACCAGAATTGATTTTTTAAACAAATTTATAATTGATAAGTTGTTTAAATTAGACTAATTTTCATAAAATCATATAATATTCATTTTTTACTTCTTAATTTCAATTTCCTAGTACATTCCATGTTACTTGATAAGTATTGAAAATTACAACTTATGTTAGAAATTATTGGTTAGGTTGATTAAATGACCAATGTCTTACAAAATATTTATTTGTCAATATATATATATATATATATATATATATATATATATATATATATATTGTTAATCCCGGGACTTGATCAAAGATGGTAGAACTAGATGTCGAGATCAGAGATTCAAACAAACGTTCTCCTTCTGATTATTCTCGAGATCCACGAGGAACATTATAATAGAAATCTGTTACAAAAGCAACAATAATCAGAAAATAAATCTTACGTTCTTCCTTGCAATCGCAGTTGCTGACGGACAGAAATGAGTTACAACTCAGAGAAAGGAGGAGAAAGAAGAAAGAAGAAGAGAAAATGTTCTTGCTGGGGTGATTAAGCTCACCGTTGCTCAAAGCAAGATTCGCCCAACTACTATATGCTTCCAGGAACCAACAAGTTCACGAAGAACTTTTGGAACGCTCGTAAGCCAATATTTGAGACTTGAACGGACTTCCTGGATTTTACGGACTCTCTTAACTCTTTTCTTGGTGCATCTTCCAAAGGAGGCCAAGGGGCTCTATTTATAGAGTGGAGTGAGACTTCACATTGTCTAGATATCCGATGTGGGACTAAAATACCAATACTAAAAAATAGAGTGATATTTTAAATCATCCCACAATCAATATAGTAGTGTGCCAGTCCACGCCTACCCTCCGAACACTTCCGTGCATGCACGAGACAACCTGGAGTCCGTGTCCGAGTCCGAGTCCGCACAACAAAAATCAACTTGCATCCTTGTTGGAATTAATTCTTTTTTCCTTCTAGGAAAATACTCCCACATGTCACACACTTGTGCCCAACCACACCTTATGTGCACACCTCAATACAAGCAATGCATTATATTGAGATACTCACCATTTGGTGTAGCCGATGTGGGACTATCTTTCCTAGTCTAAAGGCAAAAACACCAACACCAATAATCCCCACATATCTCAATATATGGGTTGAGCGTTCCTCATAGTGACTACCCATTATGCATTAGGAGAGATGTCGCTGACGACTTGAATCTTCCCGCATAGGTCAAATAACAACATGATACAAGAATTGACTAAGCCTTGAATTCTTGCACCACGACTGCAATTTTTTCCCACTCACATAATGACATCAGCTGTGCTTCCGGTTGCACATTAAAGGCCCTGTGAATGCCTAGTTTCGATATATGTATCTTGGGCGTCTACAAGTTTACCCTCAAGAGACGGCCTGAATCTCTTTCCATACATTCTAGGTGAGTTCTTTCAACGAGTCCTTTGGCATGAAGCCTTGCGCTTCCTTATGGTGCTACCCCGTTATGACATGGCCCAAAGACGAGGCTACACCTCATCGTGGTGTTATGCCACTGTAGCATGAGGTCCCAGCAGCTTTGTAGTGCCAAACTACCCAGCATGAAGCCTTGCACTTCCTTGCGGTGTTACGCCGCTGTGACATTTCTCGCGTAGCTGAGGCTTTACCCACTCTAGGTACCTTTTGGTGGTGTCACACCACTGTAATATGAGGTCACCGTCCTCTTTGTAATGTTGACTACCACTCTTTATTCTATAACATTAGGCTACCTGCCTATATGCGGTGCTACGCTGCTGTGACATGGCTTGCAAAGCCGAGACATTATCCTTACCGAGGAACCTCTTGGTGGTGTCACCCCACTGTAGCATGGAGACCTTACGCTCCTTTGTAGTGTTGTGCTGCCGTGCTTCCTGTAGAGCACACCAGACATTCGGAATGCCTGAGAACTCATTAAGGCGTCTAAGCCATCCTCCCACAGGACTTGTTCTTTTAAGAGAACATATAGTAGACAACAGTAGTTATGGGTCCGAAACCCCTCAATGTCTCAAAGGACTATCCACTGTTCCAGATATTATCTCCGTCAGTGGTCCTTCTTTGAACCAAAAGTTAGATGGCTGGTAGATTTTTCTTTGAACTAATAGCATAAAACTTTATGGTAAAATTACAGAGATAGAATATCACATCGTCTTCAAGCCCATCATAATTGCTGTGTCCTCGACCAGCTGGCGCTTGAGACAGTTGGTGAACGGATCGGCCAGATTTTTCTGACTACAAACATCAGTCACAGTAATGACTCCAGTCTTTATCAGATCATTCACCGTCCTGTGCCTCAATCGCACAGTCATCTTCTTACCATTGAAGAGATCATTTGATGCCACCGCTACAGTTGCCTGGTTGTCGAAGTATATCGGTATCCCTAGAATCTGTGCACCAACCACTGGAAGATCATACATGAGCTCCCGAAGCCATTCCGCTTCTTCTGCTGTAGCAGCCAGTGCAAAGAACTCAGATTTCGTTGAGGAATGAGAGAGCATTCTCTGCTTCTTCTACTTCCACAATATATCAGCTCAACCCATGGAGAAGATGTATCCTTCTGTGGACCTTTCGCTCTCTGCTTCTGAACACCAGCTTGTATCACTGAAGCCTTCCACTATTGTCGGATATCCGCTGTAGTGTAGTGCATACTTCTGAGTCCTCTTGAGATATCACATAACTCTCTTCACGGCCTTCCAGTGCTCCACACCTGGGTTGCTCGTGAATTGACTCAGCATCCCTACGGCAAAAGTTATGTCAGGTCTTATGGAAGTAGTTGCATACATCAAACTCCCGATGACGCTTGAGTACTCCAGCTGCCTGACGCTTTTTCTAGGATTTGGTTTCAACTTCTTATCACACCTGTAAGGAGTATCGATCCCTGGAAGATCCTGATATCCATAGCGTGTGAACATCTTCTCAATGTAATGAGATTGTGACAGCGCCACTCTAGTGTCTGTCCGGATGATCTTTATCCCTAGGATAAGATCAGCTTCCCCTAAGTCCTTCATACTGAACTTAGATGAGAGAAACTTCTTTGTCTCAGTGACACGTGCTAGATCCGTACCAAGATCAGCATGTCATCCACGTATAGACAAACGATGACACTTCTCCCGTCAGCGAACTTTGTGTAAACATATTTATCCGTCTCACCGACCATGTAGCCGTTTGATCTAATGACTTTGTCAAACTTCTCGTGCCACATCTTGGGAGCTTGCTTCAGACCATATAGAGATCTCGCCAACCTGCAGACTTTGTCTTCAAGGCCCTTGACGATGAATTCTTCTGGCTGTTGCATGTAGATCTCTTCGGTCAACTCTCTATTCAGGAATGCTGTCTTCACATCCATCTGATGTATGACAAGCTTGTGAATTGCACTCAGAGCAATCAACGTCCTGATGGTTGTCATCCGTGCTACTGGAGCATATGTGTCGAAGTAGTCGATCCCCTACTTCTGAGAAAACCCTTTGGCTAGCAGCCTTGCTTTGAACTTGTCAATAGTTCTATCGGCCTTCATCTTCTTCTTGAAGATCCACTTGCATCCGATTGGTTTAGCTCCTTCAGCCAGATCGACCAACACCCACGTATTGTTGGAGGTTATAGAGTCATACTCATCATTAATAGCCTCCCTCCAGAAGACATCGTCTCTGGTTTTCATCGCCTCATCATAGATAAGCGGATCAGCTTCCACACGATAGGTGACAAACTCATCTCCGAAGTTCTTCTGTCTCCTCACCAGCTTAGATCTGGGTTCTGCGAGTTCTGGTTCAATAATTGTCTCTGGTATGACAATTTCTTTTTCTTGGACTGTATCTTCTTTGGAAGTGATAGCCGCCTGTGCACTCACATTATTCTCCGGAATGTTCGCGATAACAATGTTCTTGTGCCTCATAAATTATCTTCAAAGAATTCGGCGTTGTGAGATTCAATGATTTGATTGGTTTCAACATCAAGAAACCTCCGAGCATCACTTTTCTCAGCATACCCCAAGAAGATCGTCTTTGTAGTCCTTGTCCCAAGCTTCTGAATCTTCAAGTCCGGAAGCTTCACATATGCCAGGCACCCCCACACTCGAATGACGTTCAAGTTGGGTCTGACTTTGAACCAGAGTTCATGAGGAGTGACTTTGGAACCTGCGTACGGCACTGTTCAGAATGAACGTAGCCGTTAACGCAGCTTCTCCCCAGAAGCAGTTTGGAAGACCTGCAGTCAACAATATTGACTTTATCATCTCTGTCAACGTCCTGTTCTTGCTTTCAGCTACTCCATTTGATTGAGGAGAATACAGAGCAGTTGTCTTATTGACAATTCTATGTTCTTTGCAGAACGATGCGAATTCAATAGACCTGTACTCTCCGCCTCGATCACTTCTGAGTCTCTTGAGTTATTGTCCAGTTTGAGGTTCAGTCTCAGCCCTGAACTCCTTGAACTTCTCGAATGCTTTGTCTTTAGACTTGAACAGATAGACGAACGCGTACTTCGAGTAGTCAATGATGAATGTAATAAAATACTTCATCTTGGCTTTTGTGGAGAACTGTCTGAAGTCACAGATATCTGAGTGTACCAACTCCAGAAGATCTGTACTTCGATTCATCCGTTTGAACGGTTTTCTAGTGATCTTTGTCTGTGCATAAACCTCACACTTCTCCACCTCTTTACTCCCATATTTGGAGATAAGTCCTAGACTAGACATTTTGTTTATTGTTTTACAATGAACATGTCCTAGTCTATTGTGCCACAACTCAAGAGAATAACCAGAAGAAGAAACTGCATTAATCATTTTTGCAGGAGTTACAAGTTGAAGTTTGAACATCCCTTCAGTACAATAAGCTTTTCCGAAGTATGTTCCTTTGTAGGACATCACTATTTGCCCATCATTGACGTCTATCCTCAAGCCTGCGTTACATAGCAGACTTCCAGAGACCAGGTTCTTGGCTATTACCGGTACATGCTTCACATCTTGAAGCGTCAGCGACTTCTTCGAAGTCAGGTTCAGTACCACCATTCCTGTCCCCAGTACTTCAGCTTATGTCTGGTCTGCCACCATAATCTTCTCAGATGTAGGCTTGTATGTGGTGAACAACTCCTTATTAGAGCAAACATGGCAGGATGCACCCGTGTCCACCCACCAGTCGGTGTCAATACCAGCCGTGGCAACCTGCGCAATCATGGCAACGTTGTTAGGCTCACCTTGCTCTATCTGTTTGGACTTTGATCTGCAGTCTCTACGATAGTAGCCCTTCTTTCCGCAGTTGAAGCAAGTCACATCTGACTTGGGCTTTGGCTTTGACTTGAACGAAGCCGACTTCACCTTCAGATGGTTGAAGTCCTTCTTATTCTGGTTGTGAGAAACCTTATGCTTCCCCTTGGAGTCCCCCGCATGCACCAAGTTGGCCTCTGCCAACTGTTTGGACAACTTGTCCAATTTGTTTTTAGCCATCAACTCATCTCTAACATTGATGTTGAGAAGTAGTTGATCCAGGCTGATTTGCATCTTCTTTATGTACATGTCCGAGATAAAACTGTTCCATCCTGACGGAAGCTTGGCAACTATACCCCTACGACAAAAGCGTCGACAAGTGGCATGTCATCGTCCTCAAGTTTTTGACGTAACTTGAGGAACTCCTTGACTTGAGGCAGCATGGCCTTGTCGTCCTCAAATCGCATGTTCCATACCTTCCCAGTCACATGGATCTTGTTGCGGTTCTCATCTGCTTGATAATGCTTCTCTAGAGACTCCCAGACTACCTTAGCATGGTCCGTCTTGCTGTATGACTCCGCCAGAGTATCTTCCATGGAGTTCAAAATCATCAGCTTGCGGATTGTTGTCTCTCCTCCATTTGTTCTGCTTTGCGGTTGCAATCACAACTGCCCGAACAGTAGCATCATCCTCGTCTGGAATCTCTGGTTTTGATTCTGTCAGAACGTAGTCCACCTCTGCCAGTTGCAGATTCATGCATACCTTCCTCTTTCAAGAGTTGTAATGATCCCCGTCAAACTTTTCAAGTTTGTTGAAACTTGTATCCAAAAGTTTCGCACGGCTGTTCTCCATCTACAAGGATCTTGCTTTGAGATTGTTAATCCTGGGACTTGATCAAAGATGGTAGAACTAGATGTCGAGATCAGAGGTTCAAACAAACGTTTTCCTTCTGATTATTCTCGAGATCCACGAGGAACACTATAATATAAATCTGATTACAAAAGCAACAATAATCAGAAAATAAATCTCACGTTCTTTCTCGCAATCGCAGTTGCTGACGGACAGAACTGAGTTACAACTCAGAGAAAGGAGAAGAAAGAAGAAAGAAGAAAAGGAAAGGTTCTTGCTGGGATGATTAAGATCACTGTTGCTTAAAGCAAGATTCGCCCCACCACGATCTACTTCCAGAAACCAGCAAGTTCACGAAAAACTTCTGGAACGTTCGTAAGTCGATATTTGAGACTTGAACGAACTTCCTGGACTTCCTTAACTCTATTCTTGGTGCATCTTCCAAAGGAGGCCAAAGGGCTCTATTTAAAGAGTGGAGTGAGACTTCACCTTTTCTCCTATCCGATGTGGGACTAAAATACCAATACTCAAAAATAGAGTTTGATATTTTAGATCATCCCACAATCAGCCTAGTAGTGTGCCAGTCCACGCCTACCTCCCGAACACTCCCGTTCATACACGAGACAACCTGGAGTCCGTGTCCGAGTCCTCACAACAAAAATCAACTTGCATTCTTGTTGGAATTAATTCTTTTTTCCTTCTAGGAAAATACTCTCACATGGCACACACTTGTGCCCCACCACACCTCATGTGCACACCTCAATACAAGCAATGCATTATATTGAGATACTCACCATTTGGTGTAGCCGATGTGGGACTATCTTTCCTAGTCTAAAGGCAAAAACACCAACATAATGGTATTAGTTAGTTAGTCAGATGTTATTCTTAGAACTTTATTTTTCTAACTTTTATGTCTTCTTGGATTGAAACGATTATCATACAAGGCTTTTCGTATTGCTAAGGTGTAGTAGCTAGAATTTTTTTTAACATAGCTTTTGCGTTCCTAATCTACTATTTTAATTGTGTGTGTTCGTTGTTGAGTTGTTCCACCGATGGAGCTTTGACATAAGTTAATTCTATGGACAATTGCTCCAGATCGATTTACAAAAGTGGCTGTCGAAAATTCTAAGAGTTTCTTAAGATAACTTAATTTTGAAAACCAACGGTATAGTATCTAGCAAACCATAACCAATGATGTTATGTACATCAAGTAGAGACAAACTCTCGATAATCCTAAAAATATTTAGAGATCGAAGTGTAAATTTTGGACTCATATGACACAAGCATAATTATTATATTATCCATTTGTACATATCTGTTCTAGTAGATAGAATATTGTGCTGAGTTGTATTCTTGTAGTACGTAATACTTGCATTGAGTATAGAGATACATACTCTGACTTATTTGATAGAATAACGTATTGAGTTGTATTATAGTATTGTGTGATATTTGGTACGTATGGAGATTCAAACCTATGTTATTCCAATGATTGAAAATTTTCTGCTGAGTAATATTCTTGTATTCATGTGATATGGTACACAGATCAAGATACTTACTTAAGCCAGAAAATGATAGATTTAGTAAAAAAATAGAATAAAGTTGTATGTGATTGTAGATTGCATTATTTGGCAAGGGAGAACAATTTGGATCACACCGTATGAAATCTTGTAATATAAATAATTCTCAAAGCTGATAAGTTTTCTAGCTCATTTTTTAAGGCCTTGCGAAGTGAGTGTATGAGTGCTTAGCTCACTTACTAGAGTTCTTACCTGAGTACTTGAGAGCACCGCCTATATCTTGATAAAAAAACATCGAATATATACTAATTGATATGTATTATTTCTACCTCACTACCGTAAGGTGTCGAACACTAAGCACCAAACCACCATACCACAACCTAATATTGCGTTAATATGATTATTCCTAAGAAAATAGTCAAGTGTGAGATCCAAAGTATTTTTCTCTAAATTGTATCACCATTTAGATAAAATTGTTTTGTGATTGTGTTAGCGACTACTTAGGTCATAGGAATTGTATAGACGCTAAGGAATCACTAGACTTAAGAGTTATGCCATAGTTATATTTTAAGTTAACACTATAATACATACTTAGGGTTTCGTTTATTTCAAACTTTCATATCAAAGCTTGGATCTTGATTTTCAATCTCATATTATTATTTTATTTATTTTACCGTACTTCTTGAACCAAGAACTTGCATGTCTTTGATGACCTAGTTTTTGTTCACTGGATGAAGGCTTGGCTGAGGACGAGACACTTCCTTTATATAGTATGGATGAGTCAACGAGTAATGGACGTAGAGAGTAGAACAATAGTTTCATTTGTGTTCATGTACAATTGTTTATGTATATTATTTTTCGGAGACTAAATCATAAACTTGTGAGGATGTATATATGGATGGTTTAATAGTTATGAATGAAAATATTTCTCACTTTATTAATGGTTTAGTATTGTCCATGCTTCATCCTCGAACTTAGAGGCGATAATCGCGGGTACGAATATCGATGTATTCGTACAACACATAGACTGATATACTAGTTACGTCCTCAGCTTACCGTATTCTGGGAGTGGGACGGACACTTTCTTATGCCATATGATACACAAAAATTCTCCAATGAACTAGGATCCAACTCCCCTAGTGAGTCATGGATGGATTTCCAGCTTCTCAACAAGTCAGGAAACATTTGCCGCAACATCTCCAGCAAGTTGAAAATCTAGCTACATACTTAGAGTTTATCTTTACCAATTCATCGATATGCTATGGGTAGTAAACCCATGCAAAGTTTCCCCGTCAAAATAATCCTCATATCCTCTAGAACCCCATCCGGTTTAGAGATATCCTGCTTTTAATCTCTAGTAGGGTTAGAAGAATCCATCAAATTCTAGCTTGATGTTCTTTGCTGACACGTCCAATTCATTACTTACAAAATAGATAAGATCTTGAGACGAAAATAGCTGACGGATATCCAGGTAGCACCATTGTCTAATATGGAGAGAGTGGGATTGAGGGGAATTGGGTGTTTGGGGGGGGGGGGGGGGGGGGGGGGGGGGGGGTAGGGTAAGCAGCTTATAGAGTGCAACCCGCTATGGGAGAAGAAAATTGAATTGATAGCCCAAGAGACCACCGGTGAGCAAAACTACTCTGGGAAGACTCCCCCTCCTTTGCGTGTGAGCACTCAGACTACCAAGGAAGTTCACAAAGTGCATCAGAGCAAGCAATTCCGTGGTTTGATTTCGGGTTGGTTTGGAAAGGGATTTAGGTCAAGTGATTGTAATGTAGCCGCGGGTAATCCTCAAAGGAAGTTTCTGTTGTAGTGGCCTTTTTTCATTATCATTACTATTACCTTGTTCGAATATATATAGTCGATCATGTAATAGTTGTTTAACAGTTTTAAGTATTGGTAATTCATAAGACTATGATATATCCTTGAACTAAAGAAACCATGGCAATTTTTCTCTTAAGCCTAATCATACTTGTATACACTAGTGAAGTTTCAAGAATTTGTTGTATTAAAACCAATGTTATTATTGATAGTCAAGTACTCCAGTGCCTACTTTAAAATAGAACGGTACTGTTAATTACCACTATTATCAATCAGTATATAAATGGTAATGTCTAAAACATATACAATTAGGCTACAAACCCTGATCTTACAAATCAAATTACCTAAAAGTCTCCCGTACATCATACCAAATGTCTAGGTAAATCAGAAACTCATCATCATGTGCTCATGAAGACCCCAAAGATGTGTTAATATATTTTGTGCAAAACGTAAACATATAAACATTCCTAGTCAAAGATACTTATGTAACACAAGGATCTATCTCTCTTTCTATCATATTGATATCATGCATAAATATCAAGAAAATATATTAAAGTATGGTTATTAATTTATATGTCGCATAAGCTAATGAACTCTAAATTACGCATCTTAAACTCAATTAATTGTTAAGGATGCAACCGTTTAGGATGTATACAACTTAAAACAGCATAAACTTTAATCTAAACAATAGGAAGAAGAAAATAACCACACATGCATATGTAAAGTTTGTTGTTCTTCCCCATGATAAAGTCTTCACCAAAGTACTAAAAGCTTACATGAGAGTATTATTTTCTCTTACAAGACTAAAATAAACTCTTAAGATAACCAATAAACAAGACAAACAGATGCTGGAGTCCCATAACATCAGATTCTGGTAAGGATTCAAGATTCTAACCCATTATTGTAATGTTGCGATCTGAGCCTCAGGAACTTGGATTAACATCCAAGAGCAAATTCTTGGTTTTTTCTATAATACCCAATATTAGATTATTGATTTTATCAATAGATCCAGGAGACAATTTTGATTGTCTCTCAGAATCCACGATGATTTGGAATGCAGCAGTGATGAGAGATCCAACCATCAATGAAGATCCACTAGGGACTATGGCAAATCCCGACGACAAGAGTAAGACTTGGTCACGTCGCCCATCGTTCAACAAACAATTCATGATCTCCGTGGGTAGTGGAGCATAGATCACATAAGAACAAGTCACATCAAAGTAGCTCTCTTGAATAAGCATCATTCCTTTACTTATGTTTGCTTCAGAATTTATGTCCTGCCATAAATATTGTAGCAAATTAAGGATGCATTTGTGAACAAAACCATAGTGATTTCAGTGTCATGATAAAGAGAGAGGAAAAAAAAGTAGCTATAGACTTACATTGAAATGAAGAAGCGAAATTTTATTTCCATTTCCTTGTCCAATAGCTATGTTAGCCATCTCCTGAAATTTTTTGCCACCGGAGAGAAGATCCCACTGGTCCAATAATTTGTTATAACAAAAAAGGTTAAAATGAACTTGACTAAGTGGTATACGAAGCATTATACAAGTAGATACAACTATTCATCTATGGCATGAATCCTCAACAACAAAAGCTTAAGTAAATAACAATTTATAACATGCAACTTCTAATGCTTGTAATATATAAATAATGTTTTTAAGACTTTAAGAATAGATTATTCAAGATAGTGAAGATTAATGTTTAATTTGAGGTCCATATTTAAGCTAATAGAGGCTGGCCTAGCGCTAGTGGTTGAACTGGTGTGGGTTATCGAGGAGGTCGTAGGTTAGAGCCCTACCCTCAATGCAAAAACGGTCCATATTCAAACATAAATGTGCATTTGTTACCATGATATAAATTTTACATACATGTATCATTAATCTCATGTTGGTGTATAATGTTAAATTATTGAATAGAAAACTTCTTTTTTGTGTCAAGACAACTAAAAGTTATTTTGATATGTGATATTCTGAAACTTGGAATTTTTTTTATAAATAATGTATATGTACATCTCAATTTGGTTATTTTAAATCTGTTTTGTGTCAACAATGTCAAAAACTTGAATATGTATGCCATTTTTACTAAATATGATACTAACATGTATGTTGTCATAGTTCGTTAATTAATTTTCAGTTCATTTACTAAGTGAAATTTCTATGCATACACATACAATCGTTAAGGATGCTAATTTTTATACAATATTACAAAAATAAATAAAGTTCTATAGTAAAGTATCTAATTTTGAAGAAGTGAATAGCGCAAAAGAAAGAAAATTCTTGTGATTTGAGTAAATTATGACCAACCTTTCGAAGTGGGAATAACATATTCTTAGAAGTCAGTTGAGTACCTTTGATCGACATGTCTTATCATTGAGAAAATCAAAGACTTTTTTCGGATGAACTGGTAGCCAATAGGAAGTTGATGCACTTAGAATGATGCCTGAAGGCCAACTAGGATCTCTGACACTCTTTCTGCTCCTTATCCTCACATCATCATAGTCACTAGAAACAATTTTCCATCCATCTGCAACTGATCCAGTTATACCAGAACAAAAGCTCACAACCATTCTCTCTGCCAGTTTCAGTAAGTTCTCTATTCCTAGTACAGATGTTGCAGTTAAAGAAAGAGTACTGGGAGCTATAAGAAGAAAAAAAAAACATAATGAGTGTAAGTCTTTGAAGATAATATGTTGTATAATAAGGAAAGGATGTACATATACCTTTATCATCACCATCGATGTTGTTTACTGCGATGACACTTTTGAGGCGATTAAATTTTCGATCAAGGCTTACCACCCACCTTTTCGCACCAAAGATCAGACTGTAGTTGAGGAAAACCTTGTATATATGACCCATTTCCACTTCAACATGCTCGATCCATATTATCTTCTCGAAAGTCAGATAAGGTGTCATAAGAAGTAAAATTACTTAAGTAATATGTATGATCAGTACTGCAAACACACAAGATATCATATGATTATTCAATTTCTCATTGTACCTTTAAGCTTCCAGACGGCAAGGGCTTGATCAAACATCCCGAAGGTCTCCTTCGACAACTTTTTGCGAGGTTAGGATTTATGGATTCCATGGAGACATCAACAATCGCCCAAAAATCATCTAACTTCTTGCAATAGCGCAAGAATGGACTTGCTTCAATTGGAAGCCATGGGGATGGCAATTGGTATTCAGCTGACATCTGAAAATTTTAATTTATTAGAATGCTTCTTATCATGCGAGGCTTCAATATAATTTATGTAAGGTTAACTAATCAATCATATATATATATATATATATATATATATATATATATATATATATATATATATATATATATATATAAAACTAATCAATCATATATATATATATATATATATATATATATATATATATATATATATATAACTAATCAATCATATATATATATATATATATATATATATATATATATATATATATATATATTCTTCAGAAAGAATATAAGGACATATAAGGAAATGGGGACTCCCGGCCCTACATTCTTCTATGTGCACACAAACAGAAATCATAAACAAAATTATCTCGATTTTAAGAACAAGAAATAGGATATTAATATAAATTAAGTAGACCAATAGTGTAAAAGTTTGTAAGACCTTTAGTAGCTCCATAATATTAAGAAAACAAACTATAAGTAGTCAAAGTTTTTCTTTTGTAGTTTCCTTACCATGCAAAACATGCCTACTTAGTTGCACCACCTATCTTGATACCAATTTAAACAAT
This sequence comes from Iris pallida, assembly GCA_029216955.1. Lineage (NCBI taxonomy): Eukaryota > Viridiplantae > Streptophyta > Magnoliopsida > Asparagales > Iridaceae > Iris > Iris pallida. The sequence goes on from JANAVB010043019.1 coordinate 4,383,927, forward strand.
TGAATAACTTTGAAACTGATTGTTTTAGAGTTTGGCAACATTTTTTTTTTCTTTTGCTTACTTCTCTACTTTTCATTAGCATAGGAAATAATATATATTGTTGTCATTATAATATTGTTTTGTTTATGAAAAATTAATATGTTGGAACTACGATACCGCACTTAGATTTCGGCTATAATTTTTCCGTGAAGTGTAATGAGGGTACAATTAAGTTTCAGAAAACATTATTCCTCTATTTGAGAAAGATAAAACTGAACTGATATTCATTTATCTAGAACTTCTTACATGAGAAAAAGGACGACTTGCATTGGTTTAAATTTTCAAGAAAAACAAGTGTTAGTATATATATAGAAAAAGAGAGTCTAAAAGAACAATTACCACTTGTAAAGCTCCATTATGATTCTCTTCTCCAGTAGAAAGAACCTCTGTCACCATTGCTCTTGATATTATGCTAGAAAAGACACTAGACCACTTGTTCTGTGAATCAAATATTTAGCAAAACCAACATTAGTTTGTATATATATATATATATATATATATATATATATATATATATATATATATATATTCTCTAGATTTTCCAGAGAATACATAACACAAAAGTTAATGAAGCAAAAGACTTGAAAATAAGGGTGCGATAGAGAGGGAGATTTTATACCACATTCATAAGTGAATCAACTAAATCTTTAGGGCTCTTTAAGACGATGGTACTGGCTCGAGTCCCTTCTATCACGAATCCACAATCTTCTGGTTCAATCCCTCCATAATATCTTTGATAGTATTCCTTTTGGTTAAGCTTGTCCACTGTATCCTCACAGCCACCGGGGTGCCATAAGGGTTCCCCAAGCTCAACCATTGAAAGAAACTCTCTCATTGCAGCAATGGCAAGAGATCTTGCCTGCTTCTTTCCGATCTCCTCATCTATTAATGCCAACTCTCCAAAAAGGTCGGGATCTTCAATTGTTTCACATGATGGGTTGAATGTCGATGAGGAGGAACATCGCAGTGGTGTGTTTGCAGGAAGCGACATGCCACCATACCCTGCAATTATCTTTGCCAATATCTCGATCTGTTCCATAGACATCATAATACAATGTCTTAATGCATCAAAGTTATATGCTTGGATTGCATTTGCATTAGGTCCTAATCTTTAAGTATTGATTTATCATCAAGAAATCTACTTCATGACATTAGCCTATTTCTGCATACTATGTTAAAAAATCATTTCCTTTTTTTGGCTGTCACTTTTCTCCCAAATTTCTTTAGGCGTAGATTGCATGTTAATGAGTTCAACTTTATAAAATTCCAACTACAAACATCGATAATTACCTGGAATTCCCATAGCATTTGAGCAATTATTATCGAACACCATGAATTTTTTTTTTTTCCATTAGGAAGCAACTTCCATCGTTAAGACTCGAGAGTCTCGTTAAGTATGCTTACATGGACTAAACTTTTAATTAATTGAAGAAAATGCCCTTCTTTTAGTCCAAATTTGTAAGTAAAAAATATTATCCTAAATTCTCTTGTTCATCCAAGATTAGAACTTGTTCTTCCCCAAATTAAAACTTTATTCTGCCCCAAGTTTATGTTATGTAAGAAAATGGATTTTCAAACTAGATGAATGAGTTATAACTTATACATTTTTGTCGGTTGTTTCTGTGTTGATTTATTTTCGAAGTAATTGAATGTAATTCACTTTGTATTTAAAGTGTATATCACTATGTTTTCATCAATAAATTGGTTTATCCAATTACGATTAACCAATTTCTCTTCAAAATTGAATTTTGATTCTTGTTTTTTCTTCCATATTTCTCAATAAATATGTGTTAGGTGTTTGAATACAAAGATATCAGTTTTAGCTTTGAATATTACAAACTATAAATGTGCGCGCGCGTGCACACACACATACACACACATATTAGGGCAAGAACACTTAAAATTCTAATAAAATTTAAGATATGGTTGAAAATATAAGATTTTATATAAAATTAGGGCTAAATTATAATTTGATACTGTAAACTATTCAAGTTTTTCAACATGATACCCTCAACTTTTATAGGTATCAACTTGATACCCTAAAATTAAAAAATGACAAAACTACCCCCCCTCTACCGCCCACCGGCTGCTTCACCTCTAGCCCCGAAGCCCGCCGCCCGCCGCCCGCGTAGCCCTGCAACCCCGCCCCCTCTCTCTGCCTCAGGTTGCTGTTATCGCCGCCACTGGCGCAGAGAGAGGGACGCGGGGGGGGGGGGGGGGGGGGGTGGAAGCGTGGTAAGTGGGTGTGGTGTAGCCGCGAGGGGTTGCGGCTGCAGGGAGTTGTAGCAAGTGAGGGGAGGTGGAGGAGAGAGAGATGGGTAGTTTCGTTATTATTTCTTTTAATTTTAGGGTATCAATTTTATACCTATAAAAGTTGAAGGTATTAAGTTGAAAAACATGAATAGTTGAGGGTATCAAATTATAATTTAGCCTAAACTTAGGGACTTTAGATTAGCAAAGTGACTCTTTGCGAGAACAATACTGTGTTGAAAATGTAAAAGATCTATTGAGTTGGGGATTTGGTAGAAGAAGAAAGTTTTTGGCATGTATTTATGATTTAAATCTAATTTGGGAATCTAGGGTTCAACAAAATGAAATGAGCTGATGAGAAGAAAGTCTCCAATGGTCTATAAGCTTACAGTCAACATTTTTCTCCACCTATAAAAATTAATAATACTCCATACAACCATACTTAGTGAAACTTTTGAGTCTCTAATGACGAAAGGGGCTCCATGATGAAAAAATTGTTGGGGGGCTGGGGGATAAGTGGTCAAATGTTGGGGAGGTTTTATGTAGTTACCCTATAATCATAATAGTCAAAATTGGATGTTCAATGTATGCAATTGTAATGTTCATCTGTATTGTAAATTTAAATGCAAGTCTACTATTTAAAATGTCAGAGAAGCATTTGTTAACATTAGTTATAAGTATTGTTAGTAAGTATCAACTTATATTTTTTTGAGAAAAAGAGTTACTATATTTAACGTTGATGCCACACATGATCGTAACCTAATTCATCTATCATACTTTAGTTAGTAAATTTTTCTACTCATAAATATATAATGAAACTAACCTATGCGAAACATATGACAACATATGGGAAGGAAGAAATAAACCTTCTTCGTTAGCTGAGCATTCTCAATTTTAAGATGTTCTTTATCACAGGTGACCTCGAATGAAGAAGGGTCACACTTAGTACAACGACCAGAGCTCAAAGCTTTCCAGCACCTCGCATTTTCTGCACGCAGTTTCTCATTATCCTTCCTTAATTGCTTGTTCACTTGGCGCGATTCTTGTGTCTGTAAGATTTAAAAAACATGTAAAAGATTGATATAATTTAAGACCAATTTTAGTATAGGATAATAATTTTGAGTATCTTGGTTTTATGCGAAATGTTTTTTGCATCCACATCTATGGTAAGAGAAGATAACTCACTATTGACACATTTCTCTAGGGGCCTTATAGTGAGTTTGGAACTCCACAAAGTTTATTATTTTTGATGTTTGGTTATCTAAATTTAGAAACTTTTTGTCACATTGTCATAAACGGAAAGTAGGAACTCATTTAGTTTTCATCTAAAAGTATCATTATTTCTTATTTGAAAAAGTGATAGAAATTATCTCTTGTCAACATGCCATCATATTGTTCTACTTTCATTATCCTAGTTTATAGAGTTTAGAAATCTTCTTTTAATTTTTATAAACTTCAAAAATAAAAGAAAAAATTTGTGTTACCAACTTCTAAGATCCAACTATTTTGTTACTACAAAGCGAAACCTATACATCATAATAAAACAAAGTTTCTTCTAAGTTGTATATATTGAAGATATTCTAAGAACCTCTCTTATTTGTTAAGACCTATAGAAATGGAAGATGCATTACAAGAGCTAGTGCATTTACTCACTAGCATTCATTTGACAAAAGTTAAAGGGGTCTTGGTCTTGGTCACATGTTGTAGTTATAAAACATGATTCATGTGATTGTCTCACGCTCTTTTTAGTTAAAAACTGAGTTAAGATTAATTTGCATGCATAAAATATATTAATAAGTAAAAAAGAAGAATAAAAAAGACATAAGAGCCCACATGTTAAATGTTTCACTGCAAATTAAAGAAACATTCTTATTTTTATATTAGGCAGTAGTAACAATTTTTGGATTGATCTACCTTTAAATGAGTCCTTTTGTTTTGGAACCAAAATTTCACTTGGGTTGATCCCAATCCTAATTCATTGCTTAACAATTTCCTTGTTTCTTCGTCTGGATGTTGATTCTGCTTAAAAACCCTGAAAATCAACAAAATGAAAATTACGTTAAAAAATTTATAGTTATCATCGTAACAAGGATTTGATAGAGTAAAACTGATGAAAATTTCATACTCTTCCATTCTTTTGATCTGTCGTTTAGTGTGGCGCACATATCGCTTACTCGCAAGAGGTTGTGTTTGGTCTTCGTTCTCTTCGTCAGACGTCTCTAGGATCCTCACAACCTGTTGAAAAACAATATTGGATGCACTTGTTTTACATAAATCACGTTTCTACAATAAATTTGAATTTCACTAATCTCAAATTTTGAGAAGTAAAACTTAAATGAGAACTCTAATTCATATTTTTATATAGAACTGGATAAATGAAATTATCTCATATACGATTAATATAATGTTTTGATTCTATCGGGCGTGGAATTATCTAGTAATTTGTAGAAGTAAAAAAATCATCCTCTTGACTAAACAATTTAAGAAACACGATCATATTTTTCAATGATTTTTAATTATATCACATTTTCCACATATAATTTCATTTACATGCAGTCTAACATATAAGAGTAGATGTATTTATTGATCGTATAAAAGAAATCAAAGGATAGTCCCACAAATTTTCATATACCGAAGAAGAATAAAAAAACAACAACAACAACAAAGAACTCTATGTATGTGTTTTCTCGATGATCTATCTTCGTGTGTGTGTGCGTGTCTAATTAGATAATAACTTACGCATTGTCCATCTTTGAACTCCATATTGATATTCTCAGACTTCCTTACTCCTGAACTCTCCCACTCCCTCAAAATGAAAACAATAGTTTCCTTGACCTCAACATAACCACAACCCCTTACCATTTATAGACTCAATGTTTCTCTAATTAGACGAACTCATCATAGTTGGTGAAAAGAACGAGGAAGTCGTGCTTTGGCCAAGCATTAAAAACACTGAGTAAATAAAACAAACAGAATGTCAGAAGCTCCAAAAAAAGTTTGACTGCCTACCAATATGTAACGCATATACAATGTATTGCAAAACATTGTAGGTTGTTAGGGACTAGATTAGTGAAGTAATAAATAGTATTTGGCTAACACTACTAAAATAAGTCAAATTAGCGACGTCTATAGCTACTCCACATAAAGACATTGCTAAGTGCTATATATAGTAAATATATGGCACGGTGCCATGATATATAGTATTGATCTGTGGCACGATGACACGGTCAGTATAGATGTGTGGTGTGGTAACACGGGAGGGCATGGTGCCACAATATATTTGGGACCTACGAGTTGCTATTTGGAACATGGAATAGAAGTATAATTTTGCAAGTATGATCAATTGTATGATTAGAAATGTGTAATGTCTTATTCAGGTTTATGTACCATACATATGTTTTATAGTTGAGTAACTATTCACGTATATTGCATGGTCATAGATAACTTGTGCACAATGTTAAGCTTTCTCAATCAGTTTTCGGGGGCCACAAGAATCGATTCAGCCTAAAAAATATGTAGAACATACTTCATGCACGAGATATTGCAGGACTTGCTGTCACGACACACACCCAGTGAAAGGGCACGAGACTGTGGGTACGTCCATCCTACGTCGCAGTGTCGACGGTGGAACATTGTCTTAGGTTGCACAACTAACTATAATATAGTATAAATGTACTTGTCAATGCTAACTCTCCATATGGAGGACAATCATCGGATGATAACATCTCAATCACAAATAGCTAAGGAAGAAAAATAGCACGAAAAGAAAATAGATAAATATCAAGGTGCAATACAAACCAAATAAAAATAAGTCTAAGAGTCATCAACACATCTCAAAGAGTAGAAAAAACATATATATACAACTCAGGAAAGATAACTGGAAACAAATCCAGGCAAATGTCCTAGTTATCTAACTAGGCACTACTGGTGTCTCCTTTAAGCTAGCAGAATCCTCCTGGTGATCCGGGTCACAATCGTCAACAATGCTTGCTCCATAATAGGTCATGCAGAAACCTTCCAAACCCTCTGAAAAATATATCCAGTTAAGATTGGAACAAAGTACATAACTCTGAAAGTAGTTTCATTGCATGGTAGAAAATATATAACTCGCAATAGAATAATATACATGATGTACTGGAATAGAAATACAAAGAAATAGAGAAATAACATCATGAAAATATAAGGAAACTAAGTACATGAATAAGATAGAGAACATGTTAACTTGAAATGAACACAAGTGATTTAGAGCACAAGTTAGTTATGTGATTGGTTTAGGTTGTATATGATTATTCTATGGTAACTAGATTATACGTGAAGGTATAATCGACATATACATGATTTACACTAAGGGATTTAATCACATAACTACATTCTACTCCACGCCCCAATCAGTACACATGGATCTGATCATGGCATGTTACGTACATGATTGTTGGTTTGCACATGAAGCATATGTAAGAACATGAGAGTATATGAGAGCACATGAGAGTACATGAATAATACGAATACAAGGAGTACACGAACGTGACATACTCGATGTAACCGATAAGGGATAACATCTCCTGACAAAATCTATTTAGTATCAATCCGTGTAACAATGTGTCAAAATCAAGTAAAGTAGTCTAGAGCATGAAAACAATCAGAGGTAGGTACTCGCTTGATATCTTGAGCAAAAACTAAGTATCGATATCTGAATTGGTGTCACAAAGACCTATTATGAAATTATTGAGTTACAAAGTGTTCTAGAGTAAACAATGTATTTAAATGCATTAATTATATGCTGCCAGGCCTCTCCTAGGTCATGGAAGTCGAATTAGGTCAACTCTAGGTCAAACTTGGTTGAATGAGTCTATATTAGTTAACAGGTAAGATATATATATATATATATATATATATATATATATATATATATATATATATATATATATATATATATAGTTAGTGCCTATATATATATATATATATATATATATATATATATATATAAAATATATATATATATATATAGGCACTAACTATATATGTTAACTGATAACATATAGCCTTATCCTAAATAACTGGCACACTAAATCATACATAGCCAATGCCTTATCACCCTATATTAATAGAGGCAAAATGCATCCTATAAAATGATAATCCATATAGGCTAGAGGACTGATACAATAGTAGTATAGGACCGAACTATTGAAATAAAGGACTGAGATATGAGCTTAACCCTTAAACTGATGCATTAATGCATCTAAGAATAATTCATATGACTATTAAGTTATAAAGGACTGAACCAAGGGTACATCATAATTACTGATACTTGATACTTGCCCATATCTACATTGACTACTACTAAATAAAACCCTCTATTGTACTTATTGTAGGAACAATGGTACCTCGAGAGGGGGGTGAATAGAGTACAGCGAAAAATATTTAGCAATTAAAATTTAACTCTAAGCTGGTGAAGCAATATATATATATAAAAAATAATTGCAAGTAAGTCAGTAAAATCAGGGCGAGAAAGCAATATGCAAAGACAACAGATTTATACTGGTTTTCCGCTGTGAGGACTAGTCTAGTCTCGAGTACTCAACCCGATGTTTGAATCTACTATTTGAAATAGAGATTACACCACGTGTTTTGCTCCGTAGAACACGCCAACTTCACCACCGTTATGTCTTTATCCGAAGCCCACGAACAAACTTTAACACCTTTCTGAAGAAATCTTTTATACGCCAAGCTTGTACAACTCGCACTACCAAAATACGCTCATTTAGCGACGGCGATTTAGTGACGGAATTATTCCGTCGATATTAGCGACGGGTTCATGGCCGCTCAGCGACTGATTACCGACCACAAACATTTGCCATTTTTTATTTTAATTTTAGGGGCAGGAAAGGTCGCACATCCGTCGCTAGTGTGTCGGTGTTATAGCGACGGATATTCGGTCATCGCCACGTAGTCGTTTATTTGGCGGGAATTGTGTATATAATTGGCGGGACATATCTTCGACTACATAGCGACGGATATTCAGTCGGATAATCAATAATAGCGACTACCTGGTGACGAATTTTTCTTAGTCGCTATTCCGTCGCTAAATTAGCGTTCCAGACTTAAATGAAAAGGCGGGAGAAACTTTTGGCATTTCCCCCAAATTCAATCTCTCTCCTCTCTCTCTCTCTCTCTCTCTCTGTCTCTCTCTCGCGCGGCTTCGTGAACGGCGACGGCATCCTCTCCTCTCTCTCTTCCGAAGGTAATCTCCTCTCTCTCTCTCTGTGTCGCGGTGTCGACGTAGGGGCAGCGGGGGCGGCGGGCTTGGGGACATTCGGGCTTGGGGCGGGGGCGTCGGGGGCTGGGCGGCTGGCTTGGGGCGGGAGCGTAGGGGGCTGGGCGGCTGGCTTGGGGCGGGGGCGGCGGGCTTGGGGACATTCGGGCTTGGGGCGGGGGCATCGGGGGCTGGACGGCTGGCTTGGGGCAGGGGCGTCGGGGGATGGGCGGCTGGCTTGGGGCGGGGGCGGCGGGCTTGGGGACATTCGGGCTTGGGGCGGGGGCGTCGGGGGCTGGGCGGCTGGCTTGGGGCGGGGACGTCGGGGCCTGGGCGGCGGGCTTGGGGCGGGGGCGTCGGGGGCTGGGCGGCGGGCTTGGGGCGGGGGCGTCGGGGGCAGTACGGCGGGCTTGGGGCGGCGGGCTTTGGTCGGGGGCGGCGGGGGGCTTTGCTTATCAAATTCATCTAATTTATATATTGGCTAAATAATGTGTTATCCATATTGGGTGTTATCCATTAGTTTGGTGGTGTTTGGATTAGTAAATGTGAATATGGCGTTTGGGTTCATGGTGTATATGTTCACTGTGTCAAGGACAGTGCGAGTTCTTCATCTGCATAAGTCAGTGTTTGGGTTCATGGTCTATACATCTAACTGTGATATACATATATATATATATGTGCCTATTATAATTAGCATGCAGGACGGCTTGGGGTGTAATGTGTGATTGTAGACATGGTAGGAATTATAGGTAATTAACGCTAGTGTGACTAGACTAAGGTAGTGCTTGCTAGATAATAAGGACACTCTAGCATCCTAACCAAGTTAATTTAGACTAGATATTTAGGATATAGCTCCCATATCCTAGAAGTGGACTCTTGCAATTTAGAAATAGATAGATTGACTTAGTTTGGTATCGGTATCGCACTATCGGTATCGGTATCGGTATCGCACTATCGGTCAAGGTTCACAATCATCAGAATCGGTTTCGGACTATTCCTATGAGTATTGGTATCGGCGATATCGGTAGTATCGGCGGTATCATATCGGAGCATCGGACTTTGGTATCGGAAAACAAATAATTATTAATAAATTATTTACATTTAAAAACATATATTTTATACATGTAGGCATAATTTTAAGTATTTCAGCGTTATTTCTTAGTAGTTTTAAAATTATATGAAATAGTAGTCACCCTTACCGATTGGTTTTGTCGAATTGACCGGAACAAAGACCCCCATATATAGTCGGTATCGGTCAATATTTGGTATCGGTCGGTATCGGATCGGAACATGCCAAACCGCATCGATATCGGCCGTATCGGATCGGTATCGGCCGATACTTTAAACCATGCTATCGGTATCGAACTATCGGTATCGGTATCGAACTACTAGTAACAATTGTATTTATATTTTTCTCTTCTCGAGCTAGAATACTAGCGGATCCACCAGTTACATGATTATATACTAATTCTGTTTAGTTTGTCTTACTATACAGATTTTTACATCTAATCTGTGATGGATCGTTATTTCGTTGATCGTACATGGATGTACAAACGACAACACGAGATCAGAATAGGTGTGAGTGACGATTTTCAGGCAGGCGTAGAAGTGTTTCTTAAGTATGCCATGAGCAAAGCTCAGTTTATGGACGGTAACAAAATCAAGTGTCCATGTCGTAATTGTCGCAATAGACGTTACGAAGAAGTGGTGAGTGTAAGAGATCATTTGACCCGTAAGGGTTTCGTACGTGATTACGACCTGTGGTCATCGCAAGGTGAACTATATGCCGAAAGACAGGTTGCGAATGCTGCTACTTATGCTTTTGATGATAATGCTGCAGCGAATTTTGTCGTCGATGACGACGAATGCTCCGTTGATTATGGAGACGTGCAGAACCTTGCACGAGATATGGTGTACGACGCGGCAGGGCCTAATTTTGATCCGGAGGATCCTAATCCCGAGGCGAAGGAGTTCTATGATATGTTTCAGGATGCTGAAACTTCTTTATATCCTGGTTGTGATCCACATTCCGTACTGTCAGTGACGATGCGGTTGTTGAACATAAAGTCCGATTTTAACTTGCCACAAACTTGCTATGATCGGATTACACAACTAATGAAGGAGGTGTTACCGAAGGAATCAAAAGAGCTTCCAAAAAACTTCTACAAGTCGAAGATGATGGTCCGACAACTGGGACTGGGGTACGACAAGATAGATTGTTGTCGCAACGGATGCATGTTGTACTACAAGGAGAATGAGGATGTAGAAAGTTGCCGCTTCTGTAATGCGGATCGTTACAAGGAAGTCAGGGGAAAAGGAAAGTCAACTAGAAAACGACGTCCTTACAAGTATATGCATTACTTGTCGATCACGAAGCGCTTACAGAGGATGTATATGTCTCAGAATACAGCAGAACACATGACGTGGCACAACGAAGAACGCACAAAGGACGATGGAGAATTGTCACATCCTTCGGATGGAGAGGCGTGGAAATATTTCGATTTTCGCCATCCGGATTTTGCTGCAGAGCACAGAAATGTACGCATGGGGCTATGTTCTGATGGATTCGCCCCTTTCGGGCAGTCGGGATCTCAATACTCCTGCTGGCCGGTCATTCTGACCCCTTACAATCTGCCACCATAGATGTGTATGAAGACTCCTTATATGTTCTTGACAGCTATCATACCGGGTCCCAAAAATCCGACAAAGAATATCGATATATATTTACAGCCGTTGGTGGATGAGCTAAAACAGCTGTGGGAGATCGGCGTCACGACGTATGATATTTCCAGGAAACAGAACTTTCAGATGAGAGCTTCACTGATGTGGACAATCAATGATTTTCCCGCATACGGTATGCTGTCGGGATGTAGTACTCACGGCACCCTGTCTTGTCCGATATGCATGCAAAATAGTAAGGCGTTCCGCCTTAAGCATGGAGGAAAAACTTCTTTCTTTGATTGTCATCGTCAATTTCTGCCCGCGAGTCATCCTTGGAGAAAGAATAAGGACGCATTCAGAGCTGGAAAACAAGAATTTTCTCATCCGTCTGCCAGATTGTCGGGATACGATATTTGGGAAGATGTAAAGGATTTTCCCACTGTAATGGAAGATCCATCGAACAATCGTGTCGATGGGTTCGGACAAACCCATAACTAGACCAAACGGAATATCTTCTGGGACTTGCCTTATTGGAAAGATAATCTTATAAGGCATAATCTTGATGTTATGCATATCGAAAAGAATGTGTTCGATAATGTCTTCAATACCGTCATGGACATTAAAGGAAAGACGAAGGACAATCCAAAAGCAAGACAAGACATTGCCGAGATATGCAAGCGTCCTTATCTGAACTTGATACAAAGGGGAGCTGCTGGACAATTAAGTAAGCCGATAGCACAATACACATTGAGCAAAGAAGATAGATTAATAATCTGCAAGTGGGTATCTACTTTAAGATTTTCCGACGGCTATGTGTCGAATTTGTCTAGATGCGTTGACCTCAATGAACACAAGCTAACGGGAATGAAGAGTCATGACTGCCACGTGTTTATGGAAAGATTACTGCCCATTGCTTTGAAAGAGTTGTTGCCTTCTGCTGTATGGGTTCCGTTGGCCGAACTATCAATATTTTTTAGGGATATTTGTTCAACTAAGTTGACTGTGCAACACATGGTTGAACTTGAGGAGAAGATTATCTTAACAATTTGCAAGTTGGAGAAAATATTTCCTCCTGGCTTCTTCGACAGCATGGAACATCTACCGATTCATCTAGCATACGAAGTCCGTGTCGGTGCATCTGTTCATTATCGATGGATGTACCCATTTGAAAGGTACATAAATATCGATATAATTTAAGCTGAATTTCTATTTATTTTAAAATTCTTTCTTAATTCTCAAGATAATTTGTCTCTCTAGATACCTACACCATCTAAAGAAGAAAGTTGGCAACAAAGCTCATGTAGAGGCTTCGATATGCGAAGCATATCTTATCGAAGAGGTTTCAAACTTCTGCTCCATTTATTTCGATACTCATGTTAAAACAAATCGAAATAGACCTCAAAGGAATGACGAGGACGTTGAGGATGGAGGAATATTCAATGTAAGGGGCAAGCCTGTTGGGGCTAGTAAAAGACGGTGGTTGACAGACGACGAGTATGATGCCGCTCACCGATATGTCTTGTTAAACTGTGACATACAAGAAGTGAGAGATTTGGAGAAGTAAGTCAGTACACTAAATATCGTTATAATCTCGAATTTGATGAAGTAAGTGACTACACTTATATATTCTTATTTTCTCTAATAGTGTATTTAGAGATGAAATCAAAATGAGGAGACCCGATATTACCGATGAGGGACTTCAAAGAGAGGTTGATTGTACATTTCCGTCATGGTTTCGCAAATACGTAAGTAACTGTGATTATAATTGAGATTATTAATATATAATCTGAAACATTTAAATTATAAATATTTGTTTACAGGTTTTATTGCCTGAAACAACACTCACTCATGAGAGTGTTCGTTATCTGGCACTGGGATCGAAGAAGCAAATAAAGACTTGGCCAGGCTATGTCGTTAATGGCTTCAGGTTTAAGTCAACTCAGAATGCTATAAATGTCGAATTTATCAATGACGGCATCAATACCAAAGATTCCGGTGTTTGCATAAGAGGCACCGTCTATGACGACGAGCCAGACTTTGACTATTATGGAGTGCTTCGGGATATTGTAGATTTACAATATACTGGCCCACATGATATGCATATTGTGATGTTCAAATGTGAGTGGTTCGATATGACACCAAATATCGGTTGGAGAATCGATAAACAATTTGGATTCGTCGATATAAATCATCGTAGGAGGTATAGAGGGTCCGATACATTTGCAATAGCAAATCAGGCTGTTCAAGTCTACTATACAAGCTACCCAAGGCGTCGTAGAGATCGATTTGACTGGTGGGCAGTATGCAAGATTAAATCTAGAAATACATTCAACGTTGGAGACCCAGCATACCAAGAGGACCAGATCGAAAAGTCCCAATACTTGGGACAACACTCAGATACAATGGATGTTGAAGATATTATTGAGGAAAATAGAGGGAAGAAAGAGGTTGATACACAAGACTTAGCTGTCAACCAGGGGAGAAAGAGGCATCTTGTCCCAAATTTTGAGGCAGAAGAAGAAGAAGAAGAAGAAGAAGAAGAAGAAGAAGAAGAAGAAGAATTTGATGGGGATGAGGATACAGATTAAATCGACGATGAAGATAAGGATGAGGATGAGGATGAGGAGGATGATGATGAAGACGAGGCCGAGGATGAGAACGAAGATGATGATTAGGTTAAATATTGTTGTATAGTAAAAACACTTCCAATTACTTGAATTAAGTTTGACCTCATAAAAGCAATTACGTGAATTCATGTTTTTTTATTCGATTATTTACTTATTGCAGATGGCACTCCTAGTCTTTTTCGTCGCGGCGGCACTCGTCTCCCTACTGGTGGTATGCATATTTTAGTTTAGTTTTTTATATCCATTTACACTTTCATATTGTTAATTATGTTTATGTGTTCTATTTACAGGTCATGATGGCTGGTCGTGGTCGTGGTGCTGGTCGTGGTGGTGGTGGTGGTGGTGGTGGTGCGGGTCGTGGTCGTGGTCGTACTGGTGCTGGTGGTCGTGGTCGCGTTCAGAGTTCCCGGGATGTGACCCCATCGAGCGAGCCCGACCCGAAGAGTACCCCGGGCACAGACGCATCCCGCCCTCGATCGACCACTTCATCGAGGCATCAGTCCGAATCTGCTAGCGGATTCGATCCGCTATCGGAACCACCAGCAGCGGATCCACCAGGGGATACCCCAGTTACTGCACAGTGGGCCCCGGAGTACCCCCATACTCGGTTTCATCCGGTTACTGGGGAGTACATACACGGACCCGCAGATCCTCCGACGGCACCAGAGAGGCCGAGAGGCGAGTTCCGACGAGAGCTATGACCCGCGGGGACCTCGTAAGTAAATTTAAGTTAATTTATTAAATTTCTTTCATTTATTCAAGTTAATAATCCAGTCGTTTCTTCTTTGTTGGTTTTTTCCATTTAATGTTGGCAGGGCCCTTGGAGAAATTATTAGGGCTAACTTCCACGGTCCTTATCTCAACTTTACGTCGGTGCCCCCAACCGAGCAGTACGTCTGGCTCGACGAGTTGAGGGTATATATCTATATTTTTTTGGTTAAGTCTATGTGATTCTTTAATCAACCATTTTGTAAATTACCTGATAATTGATTTTCTGTGTTAGAGAACGTACTGGTGGCCCCCCCATCGCGAGGAGGGGATCCGCAGGACCTACCGAAGCGCATGCTCGAAGAAGATACGGGATATGATTCATGACCTAAAGATGGGGCATACGAGGCCGAATTGGATCCGGCATGACTATTATGAGGACCTCTTAGGCATGATGGATAACCCTGCATACAAGGAGAAATCGGCGAAGGCGAAGGTGAACCGATCTGCCGCGGGCCTTCATACGGGGGATCAAGGTCTCACGCAGCGACACTTGCAGATCTGGTGAGCAACCGTAAATTTATTTTACTATCGAATTAGGTATTATTAATTAAAGGAGTTAATTAGTTTCTACGCAAATTTCGTATGCAGGCCCAACGGGCGGTGAAGGAGGGAAGGGCGCCAGAATCGGTCACCATGCACGACGTCTTCCAGCATACGCACAAAAGACGGAAGAACGGGAGCTTCGTCGACGAGAGGGCCAAGGAGACTGATGTAAGTACTTATGATTATGAGATTAACATTAGAATTAAAAGTATTCGGACTATAACTTAGGTAAACTTAGGATTCACACTTAACTTAGTGAAACATAGGATTTAGATTACAACTTAGGTAAATCTTATAATATAAACACATTCATTTGATAGGCTGCGTATCGTGAGGCCCTTAGTCGGGCTCAGTTACCTGACACCAAGGATGTCGGTGAAACGATGCCCTTCCGGACGCCCTCTTTTTTGGTCGCTCGGAACGACTTGTTCGTAGATACCGTCGGCGGCTTTAAGAAAGGGTACCTGTACGGAGTCGGCTCCCTAGGGCCATTGCATATGGCGACGCAGAGATTTCCACCGACACCGCCTTCTCCCGTGGCCCGGACAGACGATGATGTTAGGTCGCAGCTTACGCAGCTGCACGAGGCGGTGTCGTCCTTGCGGGAGCAATTTGCCATGCACTTTCCGTCTGCGTCTACTGCTGCCGGTCCGTCTGCTGCCGGTCCGTCTGCTGCTGCCGGTACGTCTGCTGATGGTGCTCGTCCGTCTTCTACTGGTCCGTCGACTGCAGGTGTCGGTCCGTCTTCCGTGGGCCATCTTTCTTTCAACCCTAAAGCCCCTGTGCTACCGCCTACGGCTGTGACGGCACTCATGGATCTCATGTCCCCAGAGCAGCTTCGCCGACTTCCGAGTGTTGTCTACGACTCCTTGCCTCCGTACCTTGTGGAGGAGTATATGCGTCGGTCGAATACGGGAACGGACAATCGACCTCCTTCTTCTTAAAATGTTGTATTAAGAAAATTTGGATTATTTGTGAGAGCTTTGAACTAATTGTGCTATAATCGGCTTATAGCACCGGATATTATGTTACTCTTTAGGATAATTGATATTTATTTTCTATTAATTTGGTTTGGTCTGTGATTCTTGGATAATTGGTCGTATGTGCATTACTTGGTCTATGTGATTCTTGGATAATTGGTGTGCATTATATATTTGGTCTGTGTGATTGTTGGATAATTGGTGTGCATTATATATTGGTTTAGTTTATGCATATATTTGTGAACAGGGAAAGTGCTGCAATTTTTTTTCCCAAAAAACCCAGTTAGCGACGGACTAGTGACCGTTTAGCGACGGATATTCCCAGTTGCCGACGGGTTTTCGACAGATAATCCGTCACTATCTGGAGTTTTTAAACTGTTTCCAGGCGGTGACGGATTATCGACGGATTATCCGTCGGCAACGTTCTGGTGGTATAAGCTTCGACGGAACAGCGACGGATACGTCGTCGCCCGGGCGACGGATAACCAGCCGCTAAACCGTCACTGTAATTGACGACGGCTTAGCGACTGGTTATCCGTCGCCATGGTTCTGGAAATGCATGACATTTCCAGAACCATGGCGACGGATAATCCGTCAGTAATCCGTCGCTGTTGAGTCGCGGTAGCGACGGGTCCGCGACGACTATTCCGTCGCCATGGTGCTGGAAATGCCAAGCATTTCCAGAACCTGATCGACGGATAGTCCGTCATAAGACCGTCGCAAATCCGTCATTAATTACCGACGGATACCGACGGCATAGCGACGGATCGATACGATCTGATACGCTGTTACGACGGGTTACCGACGGAAAGTTACGTCGCTATTTCCTACACAGTTCAATACTTAATAGTTGAAATGGACAAAAATCCGTCGGGAACGTGTCGCTAAGTCTTCGTATTGTAACGTCGACTATCCGTCGCTAATCCATCATGTGACGACAACTTAGCGACGGAAGGTTATTAGCGACGAGCTGATTGCCGACGGATGTTTTTGGCCAATATCCGTCGGTACTCGGTCGCTAATTGTAATTACCGTCGTCTTAGCGACGGATGCGGCCGTCGCTAAAACGATAAATTTTGGTAGTGTCGAAACTCCTACTTGAAACCACCGGCTCTTAGAAGAATAGAATTGACTTGGAGATTTGTAGATTAAAACTTTGGGAATGGAATAGAAATCTTAGGAATAGATAGAGAAGATGAAGATTGAATCTGTGTTTAGAAATGAAATTTTCTTCTCTATTTATATGTTTTTCTAGGACGGAGTTCGGACAGAACTCGGTACCCTAACGTTCAAAAATTCAAACGTTGGAGATCCACAAGAATAGTTAAACCTTCTGACCATGAGTGAATTCTGTTGACCGAGTTTGGTCCGAGTTCGGGCAGAACTCTGGCCGAGTCCGGTTAGCCTAATTCCAGGACAGTTTTGGGTTTTGGATCTAGTTTGGTTTAGGATCAAATCAGGAATTTGTTTGGTTCTGTTTAGGAATCAAGATGGGTTTGGTTTAGGATAGACTTCTAACTGCCAGTGATCCCGATTCACAAATAATCTAGACTCAATAAATAGAAAAATACAGAATAAATAATAAAATCTTAGAGACGACGCAATCTGCATTCTTCGTTTCTTTTCATATCGAGATCGAATTTTTTAGACACTTATCGAAATCGATTTGACTATGGCTAAATGTGCCAACAATCTCCCCCATTTTGATAATGTGACAAAACTACGATTAATACTTAAGGAAAAGTTCTGTTTGAAGTGGAAGTAGACTTGATGAGTACGGAAGGTACGGTAGTAGCTTTTTGTCCGTCAAAAAAAAGGTACAATGCTTAATGCTCCCCCGTAGTGTACGATCAAGTCTTATTACTCCCTCGTAATAAAACATTCTGTTGAATCTGTATCTGTAGAGTCTAAACCAAAATTCTTTCAAATCAAATTAGTAATACAGTAAATAATCATCAGAAATCGTAAGTTGTATCCAAGATGAATCAAATATAAATGAATCTTATCTAAATCAATCTTACTGAATTTTATCAATCTTAATCAATCTTTCTCCCCCGTTTTGTTATAATAGCAAAATGGTATAACAATATTAAACCACAAAGCATAATAGAAGACATGCATGGAATAATGGAAATACTAGCATAAACTGAAAAAAGTTTTGCATACATCACACAGAAAAGGAAAACTGAAAAGGTCATAACTGATAATGCTTGAAAGAAGCATTTATCACTAATACATGCCAACTAAAATAAAGTCAAAGCATAACAAAGTCACTGAACTATCACGAGAAATAACAAATCCTTAACTATCATCCTCATTAGCTGCAGCACCAGCAGTACCAGAAGGACCGACCTCAGCAGATCGGTTGGGATCATATCGAGCATCCGCAAGGTCAAAGTAACGCTGCACCTCACGGTCATTAATGCGATAGCCAAGCCAGATCGGATCATGAACCATAGGAATGGGGCCTCTAAGGTTGTGAGCAAGGCTATACGACAAATTATGAACCGTATTCGAGATGGCTTAGAGCTGAAGGATAGTACGAAAATCTATAGCATGAAACTGATCCAGCATGAGAGTCTGAAGGGACTCAAGAGTAACGCTGACAGGAGGATGAGTAGCCTGAGAATCAGTGGAAGTGGGAGTGATTACAGGAGGTGGAACCTGTGCAGGCTGAGCTGGGCGACGATGCTCATGAAGATAGGCAGGAGCAGCATCCTCAAGACAGTCCTCAAGACTGACCTCAAAATACTGAAAGATGATAGGGAGGTACATCGCGTATAGAAGGCATCGCGAGGAAGTCTTGCGACAATGATCCATAGCGGAGATGATAGTCTTGGAAAGACTAAAAGAAACATGAAAGAGAAGATGATAAATCGCTGAGAGTTCAAGGTAGGAAATCTCATCCGTGACAGTGTTCTTAGGAAGGATAGTGGAGAATACCATGCGATGGAGATCATAGAAGTAGTTGTTTATATGTCTAGGGTGAAGAGTGCCATGGGGTCGAGGATTCGGTTCACAGCGCGAATCACGAAAGGAATAAAAAATTGTCCCTTCGAAAAACTCAACAGAGGTGATTTCGACAAGTGCTTCCCCTTCGTTGGGTACGTGAAGAATGATCGCTAAATCATCAGCATCAAACTCGATGTCGACTCCACCAACTTTTGATTTCATCGTGCCCTTTGTGACCGAGAAATTATAATAGAACATGCGAATGGCGTTGGTATAAACGGGAAAGATGGATTGAACTAACTCTAGCAAATGATGGTATGTGAATACACTAGAGTGATCAGGAAATAAAGTAAAGTTGATAGGAGCGCTCGGACATATTTTTCTTTTATGAAAGTCCGTGAACCAAGAGTCCGAAGCTTCTTGGGACACAAAAATAAATTCATCGAAGAAATCTCCGTTGGGTCTCGAAGGAGTGTAAAGAGAAAACGAGGCCGCCTCATGAGGAGTCGAGGATGAACCTTCATCAACTTTCCTCTTCCTTTGAGAAGAAATAGGTTGTTTGGGAGCCATATGAAAAATTGAACGAAAAGAAAAGAGAGAGATATACTGAAATTGATGGTAGACAGTGGAAGAGAACCTCGAGAGAGCTCCGAATCCGAAGTTTGAGAGCTTGGATTAGGGAGAACAAGGAGGTTAGTGTAGGAACGAAATCGTAAAGCACAATACTCTAGAGGGGGGTGAATAGAGTAGGCAGCGAAATATTGCTAATTAAAAAATGTTAGCAGCAAGATCACAGAATAATAATCACAACTAAGTAAAGTAAAGGCAGAGATAAGAAAGCAAACGCAAAGACAGCGATGTATACTGGTTTTCCTTTATTGAGGACTAATCCAGTCGGTAGAACTCTTGCTACCAGTTGAATCCACTATTGGCAAACCGCAAGTTTTCTTACGAAGTCCTTGCAACTTCTACAACGCGAGCTTTGATATGAAAAACTCGTCCAACTTCAAATGTGAAGAGGTATTCTTCAATCAAGCCTTCTAATTACAATCTCTCAGAAACTTCTAGACCGTACCGTACTGGCAAATCGACTAGAGGATTGTAATTGGCTTGGGATCTGAAATTTAAAGCTCAAGAAAACTCTTTGGAAGACTGAAAGCTTTAGATAGAGAGAAGATTGAAAGTGAATGAGTGAGTTGAAATGATCGAAATCCTTCTCTATTTATAGGAATTCCAAAGACAGACTTCTGGCAGAATTCGGACAGAATTCGGACAGAACTCTATGAGAAAATCTCGGTCAAATCCGCAACTGCAGGAGGACCAAGTTCCAGAGAATTCAAAAATCAAACGGCCACCAACCGAACTCTGGCCGAACTCTGTCAGGGTTAGGTTAGGGTTTTAAAATCAATTCTTGGGAATTTTTGAAAACCTTTTGAAAACCTTTTTGAAGCTTTTTGTTTAAAAGAATATTTTTCAAAACAAAGGATATTTTAAAAGTATTTTGAAAACATTTTAGAATAGCCTATTTGCCAGTACGACTCGGTGTACAACGTATTCCTAGACTCAATAAAATAAAAAATATATTGCTTAAAGGAAATACAGACTCGAACAGGCAAACATAGCTTCGGTCTTGAACTGTGTAGATAGCTGTTCTTGTTCATGTCCAAGAGTCCGATACATCATGACTAGCTTCAAATATCCAGACAGAGTTTGATCAATTATTAAAATCAGGTTGACCATATGACCAATGGGCCAACAATCTCCCCCATTTTGATAATTGACAAACTATGAATGATATAACATTTAAGCTTGAAAATAGAATCAAAAAAATAGTACATGTCCTGCATTTTCTCAAACGAATGTTAGATCTTTATTTTTCTCCCCCGTTGTCATTTAGCAAAATAATTGCAAAAGAAGAAAAGAAACTCCCCCGCAATCAATGCATAAATAACAAACAGTGAAGAAACACAAGAAAATACAAAAATAATAGTAAAAAAAATTTGACTGACATCTCAGGCATGTATTTGTACTCAGGCAGTTTAGAATAAACAAAGAAATATATCACAGGCAGTTTATAGTAGAGAAGCAGATAAAGAAATGCTAAGTAAGTAAACTGATGTGAACCATAAACTACGAAATCCATAAAGATAATGATAAAGATGTTCAGATGACATCAATAAAATCAAATCCAGTACAACTTCTCAAAAATACTGATAATAAAGTCTGAAAAATAGAAAAACTTGGAATGTCGGAGCATTTTCAAGTGTACAGTAGATAATGTCTAAGTCTCATATCAACTCACATATCAAAACTCCTCCTCCTCATCATCATCAGTATGATGACCAGCATGTCAAGAAGGACCAAAGCCAGAAGTACCCGTGCCAGAAGGGCGAGGAGGAGCGCCAGTGTAAAACGCACCAACATAATCACGAGGAGGAGCACGATCAGAACGGTACCAATCATATGCGTTGTCGGGCTGGAAGTAGGCATGAACAGCCTCATCCTCACAGCGGTAACCAGAGAAAGCTGGATCTCTAGGGATGGAACCGGCTGAATGTCCAGTCTGGGCGAAACGAAGATCAGCTAATAAATTTGCAATCGCCTGATAACGGGTGACGTCGCGAAACTCACGCTCGCGAGCCATGTCCGTCATCGAGACGTGCAAATCTGAAAGGTGCTGGTGTATGCCCTCAAAAGTCATAGCATACTGCTGAGGAGGTGGAGGAGGTGGAGCAGTAGCAGGAGTAGGAGGAGGAGCAGATGCAGTCATACTGCGACGAGATAACTTGAGAACTTTAGGCTCAGGGTCTTGAGCACGAGTAGATAAGTCAATGTCGAAACGCTGGAAGATGCGTGAAAGAATTATCGCATAAGAGAGATTTCTATCTCTTGTACGACAACGTCCCATCATCTGAATAATGGTCTTAGGGGCAGAAAATGGAATCCCCTTAAGAAGGTGATACATAGCAGATAATTCAAGAGACGTGACATCATCCTTCAAAGTAGACTTTGGAAGGAGAGTAGAGTAAATGATACGGTGCAATTCATAATTAAACAAGTTCAGATTGTTTGCCTTGAACGTTCCAGAGCAAAATCTATCAGGTGCACAAAGTTCAGCTTTGAAACTTGTAAGTGTCATGCCTTCGGAGAAATCAAAGTCAGTGATGTCAACAAGCGGTTCACCTTCGTTGGGAATACCAAGGATCTCCGCTAAGAGAACATCATTGAAGTTGATATCTAATCCTCCAACACGTGTGCTTACATCAAAAGTGTTTAATATGATATTGCAGTAAAATAATCTAATGGCATTAGTTGCTACGGGAAAACAGAGTTTAACAAAATATTGTAACCCTAATGCCTTAAAGAAATGGCGATGATCAGGAAATACAGTCCAATTGATGGGTGCGCCTGTGCATATGGATCTCATGGAGAAGTCTCCATACCACAGTAAGGCTTGGTCTAGGGTTTGAAAGTAAAACCTATCGAACGCGCCGTCGCTAGATTGGACTGGCGAAAATAGGGAATTAGTGGGTGGATCCGAAGATGAACCTTCCTCACTTGGGTTGGTTGTCTTCTTCCTCTTAAAGGGGTTGAATCCCTTAGGTGCCATTTGTGAAAATAAAAGTAAATATGCACTAATTGAAAAGTGGAGAAAGATGGAGTTATACCTCCCGAAATCAAAGTATGTCGAAGAGAATGACGAACTCCGCACGAATCCAAAGTTTGGATTGATTTCACCACTTGGATTAGAAGAAAGGGGGTGGTAAAAAGCTAGGGTTCGGGGCTCCTTCGCGGCTGCTGTTGCTGGTTATGATGTGGTTTAGAAGCAATGAGGAAGAAAGGCTCTCGGGTTCTGGTATATATAACCTGACACCCTCAACCGAACTCGGGCCTAATTCGGTCCGAAGTTTGGCCGAATTCCCCTGGGTTTGGTTTGAAATACTTTCTTTTTCATTGGCTCATTTCAAATATTTAATTCAAAGATTAGAAATTTTGACATTAAAAATAATATAATTAATGTTATTTTATAAATTAAATTCCGTTACACAGCGACTGTTTCAGATTAGTTGTAGGAGTACTGTCCCAGCTGGCGGAGGTTCACCGGGAAACTTTTAAGTACCGCTTCGCTTCAACCGTAGTTGTGGTGACAGACAGACTCTTTATTGGCTTGTCTCTAACACAGTTTTTGCATATTGAAATAAAATCATAAAATAAAATTAATTAATATTATTGACGTCCAAAATTCCTAATACTCGACGTAAATAATTGAAACGATCTTCTGCTAGAGGTTTTGTGAAAATGTCAGCTAATTGATTCTCAGTATCTATGTATACAAGGTCAATATCTCTATTTTGATGATGATCTCTAAGAAAATGATGTCTAATCTCGATATGTTTAGTACGAGAATGACATACAGGATTCTTAGTCAAATTAATAGTGCTCGTGTTATCACAGAAAATGGGAATATGTGTATAAAATAAATCATAGTGTCACGACCCGTACCCTAGAGTTAGGGCACGAGAACGTAACAACGCCCAGCCTACGCCACAGTATCGGCGGTAGAACGCTGTCCTAGGTCTCATGCATCTAACAGTATAAGGCTAAGCAGTTTATATTCCCCGAATGGGGGTGACATAGCAGAATGTAAACTCAATCACATCTAAGGTAGAGCATAATGGAAGATAGATAAAACATAAAATCCAAAAGAGATACATGAGATAGAAGTCTAAGTGTCTAAGATACATAAACCCAGAAGTACATCTCAAAACTCAAATACAGTAATCCACAAGTAAATACAACTTTCGACAAAATGAAATAACTATCTAAACAACCTCTACTGTGTCTCCTCTAGGCTAGCAGGCAATCCCAGGCCATCTGTAAAATTTATCAACAGGTCCAGTCAGGACAGGAGCGAGCACAATACATCTCATGCAGTTCATATCATGTCAAAAAATATAAAGCAGGCAATAGAATAAGATACATAAAATGCTGTAAGAAGATGTACATGAAAACAGGAGAGATATTTGATAACTGGAAATATATATACATGATAAGTAAGAACTGTAAGTGACTAGTGATTTGGAGTACGAGATGGCATGTAATTGGCTTAGGTTGTACATGATGAACATGAAAAGTAACAGAGTGTACATGATGGGTAAATCATATGACCATTTACACTCACCCCTACCCACAATCAATACACAAGGATCTATTCAAGTTACGTTACGGACATAATGTTTTGGTTATACAAGAAATACATGAGGAAACATGAGCGTACATGAAAGAATATGAGAGTACATGAACGTACATGTAAGAACATAAGAGAACATGAGTGTACATGAATAACGCAGAAGCAAGGAATACATGATGTACATGAAACACATGTCATAAAGTATCCGATGCGCCCGCTAAGGGGGTAACATCCCAAGACGAGATCCGTATAGTACCAATCCGTGATGATAACGTGACAACATCAAGTTAAAGTAATCTAGAGCGAGAATATAATTCGTGACAAGTATGAAACGATCAGAGAATGTACTCGCCTGATATCTGAATGTCCAAGATAAAGATACTGTCCGAGGAGAGGTGTCTGGCTCCTAATTAGAACAGCACAAGTCACAACATATCCAGAAGGGTAATATAAAGCACTACAATGTATATATTCTACATGAATCTAGGTCAAACTAGGCCAAAGTCAACCCTTGGTCAACTCTGGTCAACTGCACTAGTCAAACTAGGTCAAACTAGGTCATGTCCTAACCCAGTAAGTCTTACTAGGCCTAACCAAGACTATCCTAGCAAGCACACATCAATACAAGGCTATACAAGCCAACATACACCCAACTCTATATAGCATGCAATTATTCAATACTCAAATAGGTAATAATTCATATTGGATATACACTAGGTAATCTATTACTTTAAGCTATATATGTCTACACATATATACACATGCATATATTGGTATTCAACATTAGGTCTATAATCATGGCATTTCAAATGGTTATATATGCTAACATATATATAATATACATACATAGCTAAGTTAACTATATTCATAAATACTTATTTAAGAGGCTATGTGTGTGTATGTGAACATGGCAAAGGGGCAAGTTAGGGTTAAATGGGCATACATAGTGTATACATATCAAAGAGTATCAAAGTGTAAGTGAACAATGTGTCAAGTGTGATAGTGTCAACATAGTATAAGGGGGTACATGAGATAATATAGGATTTGTGTTAACATAGAACATTACATCTCATTAACTTGTATATTGTATACATTACATCTATTATTACATTACATTCATGCTTGCATTCATTCATCATTCATTATTCTCTTGCACCACTATATGCACCATACATTACATACTATGGAACCTACATATTCATTACAAGCCATACTTATACATGCTTACATTAGATAGGATACTTACACCTCATACATCATTTATTTAACCATTTAATCATGCTTGTATTCTCTATTTAATTACATAATGTATATACATTAACATGGGTTAAAATCAAATAGAACATTATATTACACACAAGGGTGCACAAAATGCATATGCCGAATAGTAACTCCTACTAATAATCAATACTGTACCATCTCAGCATGAATTAAAATTTAGGATTAAAGTATGTTATAGATCTATGTGTTATCTTTCTGAAACTTTAAACGGATCGCGTTTTCGTTTCCGAAAACTCCCGGAATCGCAAAAACACCGAGAACGCGTTTGTCTTTCGTACAGCTGACACTCAAATAATTCTCCAGAAAGTTACAGAAAGAATTAGGCCTATTAATACATGTTTTTGGAAAGCTAACTTCAATACGCTTCTTTTTAAAAAAAACGGGAGATTAAACCGAGCTTTGAGCTAGAAATTATGACATTTCTAAGTTAGGGCTGAAATTAAAAACGTGGATAAAAATCATGACGGATTTAGGTAGTTTGAGACAAAAGAACACAAGTATATAACATAATATATCAAGAACTCACTCTCTACACTAATATATATATATATATGAGACACTATAGAACACATCTCCAATACAAAAATATGAGATTAAACATGTAATAATTTATTCATACATAACAACAACACATAGTGTGTCCAAATTTGTGATTTTCCCACATGGACACAACCACAACACAAAGGACACTCCTATGACCTCCAAATGGACACGAAATGGACACAAATGGAAATACAACTATGGGGTCATTCCTATGGGTTCAAAATAGACTTATATGTATGAGAAAATGAAAAGGAGAAGGGATTTATACCTCCCGGTAGATCGAATCAAAGAAAAGCCTTTCCGGAGCGACACCGACACGTAGAGATTCCAAAAGGATACGAACGAGCTCCGAATCCTCCCAAACTTGGGTAGCTTCCTCCTTGGCTAGAATGGAGAAGGAAAGAAGAAGATTTGGTGGTGAAATGGAATGATTTGGTGGAGAAATTGCTAGGGATTGCTCTCTAGGAATTAGGAGAAGAACAAGAGAGAGAGTGTGGATGAGAATAATGAAATGAACTTGAGCCTATCCTCTCCCAAAGTGGTTGGCCATATGGGGCTATTTGTCCTATTATGGTAAGGTCCAAAATGCCCCCACTAACCTATTCTATGAGTATTAGGAAAGGGCTAATTGGTTGGGGCTAAATTAGTCATTCTAAAGTCTCTAATCACACTAACCTTATCCATAATAATTAGTCTAACCTCTAACTAAAATATTTCTATCATATGGACTAAAATTAATATCATATGGGCCATGTCTAACTAGTGTGTGGGTCCCACTAGAGTCAAACTACCCCCGGGTCCCCGTTTCAAGTCGGATTGAGTTGAAATTCGAACCCGACTCAAATAACCCCAAAACAATATCATAAATAATAAAATAATATCAAAATAATTCAAAGAGGTCAAATGCAAAAATATCCTTAGGCCAAAAATGATATTAAAATATCATAATCACATGGTTAGGCTCTAGGTCAAACAGTCTCTAGGGTTTCACTAGCAAAACGTTAAAACCACAAGTCATTGATTTAAATACTTTTAAAATGATTTAAAATCACCAAAAATTATATCATGAATTAAATATCATTATTAAAATAATTATAAACACGAAATTTCAAAATTATCCTCATTTGGGAAACTGGGTGCTACAACTCTGCCCACCTTAGAAAAATTTTGTCCTCGAAATTAAAATGTCCATACTCCCTCTAGGTCAAACCCCCACAATCAAAGTCCCAGATTAAAATAAATCATGTGATCAAAAGGACGACATACAGGGTCATGGCATACGGTGGTAGTGAAAGTCTCATCTAGGTATACTAGTCATGCTAACCGAAACGGTCATAGGGTATCAAAATATACAAGCAATCTAGGGTGCTAAACTAGAAAAGTTACAGAAACAACAAACCATCAAAACTGTAAGGCGGTCTACCATCCTATATGAAACTGGTACTTATCAAAACAAAATAAATGCAACTACCAATTATCTGAAAAAGGGTACAGAAAATCAAATTCAAAAATTAAGGAATTGAAAATCACTTGCATTGAAATCCAAATCACAATATATATATATACAGAGAGAGCGTTAGAGAGGAAAAACTAGCATTATGTAATGTTATGTGGTTTGTGTGTGTATGGGTGTATGTGAAATATACATGAAATTGTATATGAGCTATCCTGTTACACTACTCATGGCATATGGGTTAACAACCTACAATACACAACCTATTTAATCATAACATGCATGGCTAACCATAAACATCTATAAGAGGTAGAGATTTAGTTATGTATATACATATATTATAACATGTATGCCTAAGCTCTCTATATATCTATACAAGTATGTGATCATAACATAGAGAGGAAAGGTTAGGTTACATGATAGCGTATACTAAGTTAGGGGGTGTGTGTGTCCTTGTACAGGGTTATAGCTTAGTATTGAAAGGTTAAACCCAGTTTTAGTTCAGCATTTACATACAAAATCTGAAAATAAGCTAACATTTAAACCAGTGTAATATTAACATAATGCATTCTCAGATTTTACAAATTTAACATAACTTAACCAATTTCTCTAAAAATTGAAACTCTGCAGATATCATACGTGTGCAGTTATGTAGACAAAACTAATAACATAAAATTTATATTTAAATTACGAATTTAAACTGAAAAAGCAGAAAACCAGAAATATTGGGGTTTTGAAAATTTTAACATTAACAACATATTAATATGTATTTAGATAGGTAGAAAATCAAGTGTAGCATGCATACGTATCAGGCAAGTGTCCAATATGTAAATATACTCATATATTCTCATGTCCCAAAAAAATTAATTCTACGTTAAGACCAACATTTAGATTCCTACCAAGATCGCAAAATAGGTGATTGACGAAATTAAGGCAATTTTATTATTATTATTCAATACTAGAATAATAGCAAGAAGGAAATAACGATAAAAGCTGTTTGCTTATTTGCCTAAAAGAAGGAACCATTTTGAAACCAGAGCTAAATATCAAATCCAAGATAAAGTCTAGCAAAATCATCGATTTATTGTATTAAGAAGAAACTCATAGCAAGAAATTACACAAGCTACTCCTAAGTGAAATAATTAGAAGCAAAACAAAGCAAAACCAATAATAATTCTTTTTGAAGGACTGCATCAAAGTAGAGAAAACATGCTTGAAAATATTTAAGGTACAATCTGATAATCATATGCGTCTATCCAAAATCATGGTACTCTAAATCCCCGTCATACTAGTAAGCAAGGCTACGATAATCACAGAGTCCTTGACTTATGCACATACCTCTAGAATCATGGTATTTAACATTTTCGCGGTGCCGCTAGCTTGGCTGCTAAAATATTAAATTTCAACACCCGAGAAATATATCCAGAGTCAGACTATATGTCCCCACCATGCTGGCTAATGTGACTATAAAAGACTAGATTCCATAATATAGATGACCTAGCCCATATAATTTCATCTTGTCAAAAAAAATTAAATTAAATCAACAATGAATACCCATAAATCAAATCAAATTTATCAACGAACTTCAAAATTCAAAATGAACAAAAATTCATCAAAATACAACTCGGATGCAACAGCTATCATCAAGATTCAAAATTCGACAATCATTCATCAAAATCAATGAATACAACTCAAATTCAACCATAATCCATCAAAATCAAATTCAACAACAGTAAGTAAAAATAAATCAAATCAAGGGAAAAAGAGTTTTCAAATCGAAGTTAAAATAAGATTCTCAAGGGTCGTTCCGGGAATCTCTCAAGGGTTCCTAACTGTGATTGAGTACCTTCAAGATATATCCTGTTCCTACTACAGGCTGTAGTGGTACTCAAGTTCGAATACCACTACATAAACTCGACCTGCATGGGCCACCACTAAAAACGTGTCACGACCCGCACCCTAGAGTTAGAGCACGAGAACGTAACAACGCCCAGCCTACGCCGCAGTGTCGGCGGTAGAACGTTGTCCTAGGTCTCATGCATCTAACAGTATAAGGCTAAGCAGTTTATACTCTCCGAATGGGGGTGACATAGCAGAATGTAAACTCAATCACATCTAAGGTAGAGCATAATGGAAGATAGATAAAACATAAAATCCAAAAGAGATACAGGAGATAGAAGTCTAAGTGTCTAAGATACATAAACCCAGAAGTACATCTCAAAACTCAAATACAGTAATCCACAAGTAAATACAACTTCTGACAAAATGAAATAACTATCTAAACAACCTCTACTGTGTCTCCTCTAGGCTAGCAGGCAATCCCAGGCCATCTGTAAAATTTATCAACAGGTCCAGTCAGGACAGGAGCGAGCACAATACATCTCATGCAGTTCATATCATGTCAGGAAATATAAAGCAGGCAATAGAATAAGATACATGAAATGCTGTAAGAAGATGTACATGAAAACAGGAGAGATATTTGATAACTTGAAATATATATACATGATAAGTAAGAACTGTAAGTGACTAGTGATTTAGAGTACGAGATGGTATGTAATTGGCTTAGGTTGTACATGATGAACATGAAAAGTAACAGAGTGTACATGATGGGTAAATCACATAACCATTTATACTCATCCCTACCCACAATCAATACACAAGGATCTATTCAAGTTACGTTACGGACATAATGTTTTGGTTATACAAGAAACACATGAGGAAACATGAGCGTACATGAAAGAACATGAGAGTACATGAACGTACATATAAGAACATGAGTGTACATGAATAACACAGAAGCAAGGAATACATGATGTACATGAAACACATGTCATAAAGTATCCGATGCGCCTGCTAAGGGGGTAACATCCTAAGAAGAGATTCGTATAGTACCAATCCGTGATGATAACGTGACAGCATCAAGTAAAAGTAATCTAGAGCGAGAATATAATTCGTGACAAGTATGAAACGATCAGAGAATGTACTCGCCTGATATCTGAATGTCCAAGGTAAAGATACTGTCCGAGGAGAGGTGTCTGGCTCCTAATTAGAACAGCACAAGTCACAACATGTCCAGAAGGGTAATATAAAGCACTACCATGTATTCTACATGAATCTAGGTCAAACTAGGCCAAAGTCAACCCTTGGTCAACTCTGGTCAACTACACTAGTCAAACTAGGTCATGTCCTAACCCAGTAAGTCTTACTAGGCCTAACCAAAACTATCCTAGCAAGCACACATCAATACAAGGCTATACAAGCCAACATACACCCAACTCTATATAGCATGCAATTATTCAATACTCAAATAGGCAATAATTCACATTGGATATACACTAGGTAATCTATTACTTTAAGCTATATATGTCTACACATATATACACATGCATATATTGGTATTCAACATTAGGTCTATAATCATGGCATTTCAAATGGTTATATAAACTTATATATTACGACACAATATGCTAACATATATATAATATATATACATAGCTAAGTTAACTATATTCATAAATACTTATTTAAGAGGCTATGTGTGTGTATATGAACATGGCAAAGGGGCAAGTTAGGGTTAAATGGGCATACATAGTGTATACATATCAAAGAGTGTCAAAGTGTAAGTGAACAATGTGTCAAGTGTGATAGTGTCAACATAGTGTAAGGGGGTACATGAGGTAATATAAGATTTGTGTTAACATAGAACATTACATCTCATTAACTTGTATATTGCATACATTACATCTATTATTACATTACATTCATGCTTGCATTCATTCATCATTCATTATTCTCTTGTACCACAATATGCACCATACATTACATACTATGGAACCTATATATTCATTACAAGCCATACTTATACATGCTTACAATAGATAGAATACTTACACCTCATACATCATTTATTTAACCACTTAATCATGCTTGTATTCTCTATTTAATTACATAATGTATATACATTAACATGGGTTAAAATCAAATAGAACATTATATTACACACAATGGTGCACAAAATACATATGTCGAATAGTAACTCCTACTAATAATTAATACTGTACCATCTCAGCATGAATTAAAATTTAGGATTAAAGTATGTTATAGATCTATGTGTTATCTTTCCGACACTTTAAACGGATCGCGTTTTCGTTTCCGGAAACTCCCGGAATCGCGAAAACACCGAGAACGTATTTGTCTTTCGTATAGCTAACACTCAAATAATTCTCCAGAAAGTTACATAAAGAATTAGGCCTATTAATACATGTTTTTGGAAAGCTAACTTCAATATGCTTCTTTTAAAAAAAACGGAAGATTAAACCAAGCTTTGAGTTAGAAGTTATGACATTTCTAAGTTAGGGCTGAAATTAAAAACGTGGATAAAAATCATGACGGATTTAGGTAGTTTGAGACAAAAGAACACAAGTATATAACATAATATATCAAGAACTCACTCTCTACACTAATATATATATACGAGACACTATAGAACACATCTCCAATACAAAAATATGAGATTAAACATGTAATAATTTATTCATACATAACAACAACACAGTGTGTCCAAATTTGTGATTTTCCCACATGGACACAACCACAACACAAAGGACACTCCTATGACCTCCAAATGGACACGAAATGGACACAAATGGAGATACAACTATGGGGTCATTCCTATGGGTTCAAAATAGACTTATATGTATGAGAAAATGAAAAGGAGAAGGGATTTATACCTCCCGGTAGATCGAATCGAAGAAAAGCCTTTCCGGAGCGACACCGACACGTAGAGATTCCAAAAGGACACGAACGAGCTCCGAATCCTCCCAAACTTGGATAGCTTCCTCCTTGGCTAGAATGGAGAAGGAAAGAAGAAGATTTGGTGGTAAAATGGAATGATTTGGTGGAGAAATTGCTAGGAATTGCTCTCTTGGAATTTGGGGAAGAACAAGAGAGAGAGTGTGGATGAGAATAATAAAATGAACTTGAGCCTATCCTCTCCCAAAGTGGCTGGCCATATGGGGCTATTTGTCCTATTATGGTAAGGTCCAAAATGCCCCCACTAACCTATTCTATGAGTATTAGGAAAGGGCTAATTGGTTGGGGCTAAATTAGTCATTCTAAAGTCTCTAATCACACTAACCTTATCCATAATAATTAGTCTAACCTCTAACTAAAATATTTCTATCATATGGACTAAAATTAATATCATGTGGGCCATGCCTAACTAGTGTGTGGGTCCCACTAGAGTCAAACTACCCCCGGATCCCCGTTTCAAGTCGGATTGAGTTGAAATTCGAACCCGACTCAAATAACCCCAAAACAATATCATAAATAATAAAATAATATCAAAATAATTCAAAGAGGTCAAATGCAAAAATATCCTTAGGCCAAAAATGACATTAAAATATCATAATCACATGGTTAGGCTCTAGGTCAAACAGTCTCTTGGGTTTCACTAGCAAAACGTTAAAACTACAAGTCATTGATTTAAATAATTTTAAAATGATTTAAAATTACCAAAAATTATATCATGAATTAAATATCATTATTAAAATAATTATAAACATGAAATTTCAAAATTATCCTCATTTGGGAAACTGGGTGCTACACATAGTCTTCTAAGGTTTGTTTCATCCACAAAATCTGAGCACAACAAC
Organism: Iris pallida; assembly: GCA_029216955.1. NCBI lineage: Eukaryota > Viridiplantae > Streptophyta > Magnoliopsida > Asparagales > Iridaceae > Iris > Iris pallida. The sequence continues at coordinate 4,417,125 of JANAVB010043019.1, forward strand.
GTCCTGCGGCGATATACTCAGCCTTTGTTGTTGATAGGGTTACAGAATTTTGCTTTTTACTAAACCATGAGACTAAAGCTTTGCCTAAGAAATGACATGTGCCACTGGTACTTTTTCTATCAACTTTGCATCCAGCAAAATCTGCATCCGAATAACCAGTAAGGTCAAAGGACTTAGTTTTGGGATACCACAAGCCAACAGAAGAAGTGCCCTTAAGGTATCGAAAGATACGCTTAACTGCGCACAGATGTGTTTCCTTTGGATTAGCTTGAAAACGTGCACACAGGCAAACACTAAACATTATATCTGGACGACTAGCAGTTAAATAAAGTAAACTATCGATCATACCTCGATACTTACGTGTGTCGACCGGCTTGCCTTGTTCATCAATATCAAGCTTTGTTGAAGTTGCCATCGGAGTGCCAATAGGTTTGACATTGTCCAGATCGAACTTCTTTAGCCAATCTTTTGTATACTTGGCTTGATTTATGAACGTCCCATTGTCAGTTTGTTTGATTTGCAGTCCGAGAAAGAATTTCAGCTCTCCCATCATGCTAATCTCAAACTCATTCTGTATACACTTAAAAAATTCTTGACACAAAGATTCATCAGTAGATCCAAATATGATATCATCTACATAGACTTGTATTAAAAGAAGCTTACCATTAAAGGACTTAATAAAAAGTGTAGTGTCAACCTTACCTTTTGAAAAACTATTGTCAAGTAGGAAAGAGGTTAGATGATCATACCAAGCACGAGGGGCTTGTTTCAGACCGTATAAAGCTTTCTTCAACTTGAAAACATGATCAGGGTTTTTAAAATCTGTGAAACCTGGAGGTTGTGCTACAAAAACTTCTTCTTTTATAAAACCATTTAAAAATGCACTCTTGACATCCATTTGAAATAGTTTGAAATTATGAAAATATACAAATGCACATAACATGCGAATGGATTCTAATCTCGCAAGTGGGGCATAAGTCTCATCGTAGTCGATACCTTCTTCTTGATTGTATCCTTGAGCTACTAGTCGAGCCTTATTACGAGTCACTAAACCATTCTCATTCAGTTTATTTTGGAATACCCAACGGGTGCCAATGGCCGGACGATCAATAGGCTTGGGAACAAGTTCCCAAACTTGATTCCATTCAAATTGGTTTAATTCCTCTTGCATAGCATCTATCCAAAAACTATCACTACATGCTTCATCAATCATTTTGGGTTCTAGCTGTAAAATAAATGCAACACTAGAAATAATATCTCTACTGGATGTACGAGTACTTATACCTTTGGTAATGTCACCAATTACCAAATCCTTTGGATGATCAGCTGTAAATTTTAATCTTTTCGGCAGACTCTGAAGGTAGCTGGTTCCTGGATCTTCTCTAGGAGGATCAACTAGTGCCGAGCTTGGTTGAGAATCAGCTATTGTTGAGCTTGGTACAGTTGGATCTTCGTCATTGTCATCGATAGTTATTTGATTCAGTTCATCAAAAGTGACGTTGATTGACTCTTCGATGATCATGGTTCGTTTGTTGAAGACTCTTATCCTTTGCTCTTGGCCGCATAACCTAAAAATATACCTTCATCGGCCTTTTCCTCAAACTTTCCCAAATTATCTTTAGTATTAAGAATAAAACATTTACAACCAAATATTCTAAAATATGAAACAGATGGAATTCTATCAAACCATAACTCAAATGGAGTCTTCTTCGATTTGGGTCGAATTAGAACTCTATTAAGAACAAAGCAAGCTGTATTGACAGCTTCAGCCCAGAAATATTTGGGTAGACTAAACTGGTTTAACATCACTCTGGCCATTTCGGATAGAGTTCTGTTCTTACGTTCCACAACTCTATTTTGTTGTGGAGTCCTAGGGCAGGAGAACTCGTGTACAAAACCGTGTGTGTCACAAAATTGCTCAAACTTTGTATTCTCGAATTTGCCACCATGATCGCTTCTTATACGAGTGATCATGTAACCTTTTTCATTCTGAACTTTCTTGTAAAAGGCGACTGTAGGCCTCAAAAAAAATGAAAGTCACGCTGAGTTGATCAAGACAGAGTCAAAAGTCACGCTCAGTTGATCCAGACAATATAAACAAATCACGTTGGGGAGACAGCTCATCATACGTCAGAATCATAATGACTGACAGCACAACAGTCGAAGAATGTCTCTTCGTATGCCACGTATGCACAAAACTCGAGAGATCATCGCCGTCTATTGCGTGATTTTCGAAATCTTCTTCAGCAAGACTCAGCCTTCGTCAAGTTGGCGTACCAAAAGGGTTTCTTGTCATTTAATGCGACTGACAAAGCAATCACTGTCAGAGATTTTGTGTCAGTCGAGATACGCTGAATCAAGACAGCTGGCAGTTCTATCTCAAGTCTGCGTGTATTTGTGATCTTTATATCAAGTTTGCGTGGATTCTGAAGTTTTTCTTCCTCAAGTTTGCGTGGATTTTTGAGTTCTTTGCCTCGAAGTCTGCGTGGATCCTGAAGCTTCCTGCCCCAAGTTTGCATGGATTTTGAAGCTTTCTACACCGAGTTCGTGTGGATTTCGTCTTCAACAAGTCTGCGTAGATTTCATCAAATTGGAGTACGTGGCAGCCATGCCACTGATCTATCGCCTGCGTGTCCTGTAACTTGCACACGATTCATGCATGATTGCCATGTGTCCAACAGTTACAGGTCACGTCCAGTAACTGCTCACAGCCTTGCGTATGTTAAATCCTGCGTGATTTTCAACTAAGCACAGGCTGTGAAGACAGTTATCTTTTCGGTTATTATTTTTGACTCTATAAATAAAGTTCTTTTCCTCATTCATTGTAGAGATACATTGATATCTACTGTCAAAATTTTGAGAGCTTTTCTTCTTCGCATAGTCCAAGGGATAAAGCGATCGTCTTCTAGATCGGATTCCTACAGTTGTAATTTTTCCAGAAACACAACAAATAAAGAGAATTTCTTTATGGAAAACAAATTGGCGACTCTGCTGGGGAAAACCAACTCCTCTTCTGAGATGGTAACAACTCAATGCGACACTTCGTCAATCGGCTCGACGAAGAAGGTGATGACGATCAAATTCGATCAACTCGCCTATGAAGAAATACAGCGGGCTAAGGGTGGCAAGCCCACTCCAGCCTCCATCATCACTGCCAAGTCGAAGGGACACTCTGTCTATGTCCCTAAGAATCAGTTGGCAGTCAATGGTGAAGTCTCTGCCACAGTGTCTGCTCCTAACACTGGCAAGAGCTCTACTGCAAGCACACACACTCTTGTGCACTCGAAGATGACAGCAATCAAAGATCACGCTAACAGTACTGGCTCCTTAGCCAAATCTGTTCCAGTGTGTATCTCCAAAGTTGAAAGTCACGCTGACAGTACTGGCTCCTTAGCCAAATCTGTTCCAGCGTGCAAATTCAATTCTAAAAGTCACGCTGACAGTACTGGCTCCTTAGCCAAATCTGTTCCAGCGTGCAAATTCAACTCTAAAAGTCACGCTGACAGTACTGGCTCCTTAGCCAAATCTGTTCCAGTGTGCAATCCCACATTCAACAGTCACGCTGACAGTACTGGTTCCTTAGCCAAATCTGTTCCAGCGTGTAATTCTAAAATCAAAAGTCATGCTAACAGCTCTGGTTCTTTAACCAAGTCTGTTTCAGCGTGTATTTCATCAGAGAAGAATAGCTCCTTAGTTATCTCTTCTTCTTCACCGAGTTCTACTAGAACTGGGGGTGGTCTTCCACACAAAGTCCCTTCGAAAAGGAATAACTCTTTAGTTGTTTCTTCTGCTCCTGTAGTTTTTACTTCAGGAACAGCTTTGACTGATACTTTTGTTAGTCAAAGGAAAGGAGATGGTCTTTTGACTACTCTTCCTTCTGGACATTCTATGTCTCAAAACTTGAATGAGTCTAAGAAGAAATATTCCTTAATATCTTCTCCTATGACTTCTTCAAATTGGACACAGAATCTGTCCATTAAAGAGGGTCTGTTACCAACTCCTAATCAAAGGAGTGGTTCAACTCTTCCTTCTCTGCAAATATCCAGATCAATGGAAGGAAAACTCCATGTTTCCAAAATTAATGTGTTACCTTCCACTGATTTAAGAACAAAACTCAGCACCTCTGGTGTTAAAAAACCATACCAATTGGATATGAAGATAAAAGATCCAGATGCAGAGTATGCAAGAAATTATGTGGCTCACATTAATCACTCTTTGTAAAATCAAGAGCCATCAAGACCCAAGAACAGGAAGTATACTCCTCAATCTTCACAAACAGATTTACGGGAATATCTTCAACAGAAGAGAAGGAGTAATTCTATATCAAAGGAACATGCTGAATGTGACTTCTATCCAAGAGTCATAATTCGGTGCAGATGTCAATCAACAGTTCAAGACCATGGTGATCATGAATGTGACTTCCAGCCAAGAGTCACAATGCAATGCAGATGTCAAAATAAACGACAGTCTGTCTTCAATAGGATTCAGTATGAACCTATGCCTGATGAAGATGAGCCTTTGTTTGCCTCTGTCAACATGACTTCTCGGGACACCGGGGGTAGAGTTGATAGTCCAGATGGAGTATATAGAAACACCAGAGCAAGAGTCCTGGCTTCTAGTCAAAGAAATTTGATCCCTGAAATTGATTCTGAATTTCTTGGAGAATCTAACTTTCCACCTCTTCCTACTGGGGGTAATTCTCCTATAGTTGACTTTGATACATGAAGCAATGATTCAGAGCATACAACATCTACTAGTTCATCAATAATCCCTCATACAGTCACAACTTACATGGTTGATGGGAATACTGATGAACCTTCTTCTTCCTTGACTCCTCAAGATCAAAGAATTGCTTCTTTGGAACAGCAAATGAAGTCTATGACTGACACAATGAAGTCGATGTATGAACTCATGACAGCTCAGTTGCAAAATTGACAGACTGTATCAGATGCCATACCAGTTGATACTGATATAAGTCCAGTACATGTTCCTCCAGCAGTACAATCCAATACTCCTGGACTAGCTCAACCAAATCCTAGTCTCTCTGGAGCTGGGGGTAGTGCTTACAATGCTGTTTCTCCTCCCAACTATTCTCTACAAGCCACAACTCCACAATCTTCGGGAGTTGTCTCTGAAGAATTGAAGAATCTCAAAACTCAATTCGAGGCATTCAAACAAAATGATGGTTTACAAAGGTTAGGCATCAAACAGCCTTATCCGATAGAATGGAAGCAAGTATCATATCCTCCTAAATACAAGTCTCCTACTATCTCATTCTATGATGGAACCACTTCTCCAAGTCAGTTTATCAATCACTTTGAAGTGATGACTGATCAACTGCAACCAAGTGATGCCCTCCTTACTAGGGTATTTATTGGATGTCTCAAGGGAACGGCTTATGAATGGTATAGGAGTCTCCCAGATGGGAGTATTACCTTATTTGCTGGGTTCAAACAGATGTTTCTTGAAAGGTTCTATGAAGGGCTTAATGACATGACTATGTCTGCTCTTATTAGAATCAAGCAGAAAAATAATGAATCTACAGAGGAATACATTGAACGGTTTCGAAGAGAAGCTCTGAAGATGCCTCTTGGAACTCCTGATCCTGTCACCATTGACACGTGCAAATCAAACTTGTTGCCAATCATCAGTATGTGGACAGGGTCCACTCAATTTCAAGATTGGCCTTCCTTCATAGTCAGTGCCAAAGCTGCAGAAATCAGTGCTGAAACCTTCAAAGGTTTAGGAGTGCAGATGACTCCTAAAGAAACAGGACAAGGTGCTAACAATAAAAATAATGCTCGCAAAGGAAAAGAAACTCTTGAAGTTAATCTTCAGAGCAAAGATGCATCAAATGTTCAAACTCCTGCCTCTACAACTCAACAATCAAGAACACCTCGCCCCAAAGAAGAATATTCTTTTGACGACGACGATGTCCTTGGTATCTTTGAATGTCTGCTGAAAGGTAATAAAATACAATTACCAGAGATCAAGAAACCTGATGAAGCTGGTAAGACAGATCATCCTAAATACTGTCCATATCACAAAATACTGGGTCACACAATTCGTACATGTTATGTATTGAAAGGAAAGATCCAAGAAATGATTAAATCTGGAGCTATCTCTCTTACTCCAAAAGAGAAGACCGTCACCTCCAACGTCGTCTCTATGCAATTTGGAGATTTCCCTCCTCAACTCCTTGAAAGTGGGATTGTTCCTATTCCCAAGGCAACTCTTGACATAGTGAATCTTCCTCCTCCACAGTCTGAAGGATTAGTGCCAATCACTTTGGAAACAGGGGAAATCATGTGGATCCATCCTGATCTAGTGGCAGATTTTGAATCGCCTTCTCCTCAAAAGATTTCTTCTCAAAAATCTAAGAAGGCTGGAAAGATCAAGTCATGTCATATGACTTCTCTTGGGTCTACCTCTGACACAGAGCCAAAAGACAAAGAAGAAGCACTTGTTAGTGCTACTCGAACGGGGAAACCTTATCTAAAGGATTATTCTAAAAATCCTGAAGATCCTACTGATATCCCTTCAGATGCTAAAGATGCTCCTAATGTTCCTCCTGAAGAAGAATCATCCACTGAACCTGTTCCTCCCAAGCCTACGGCTCTGGAGAAAGGCAAACAACAGGCTCAGTTTGATAAGCCAATCAAGAAGTCTTCTCCTCTTGGACTTCAGAAGCCTTACAACTTTGACATTTTGGCTCAACTTGCTAATACTCCAGCTAGAATGTCCCTTTTTGAACTTCTACGTCTTTCTAAAGAAACTCGGGAGACTTTAAGTGAAGCACTTCTACAAGCTGACTCTTGTCTTGCACAATTGAAGAAGCCAGATGCGGAACCTGCCACTTGCTTACATTGCAACAGTGTACTGGAGATTATCCCAAATATCACCTTTACATAAGACGACATGCTACTGGAGGATAATCGACATGACCGACCTCTCTACTACACTGGTTATATTGATACGATGAAGATAGATCGTATCCTCATTGACCCAGGGTCTGCTATAAGCATAATGCCAAAGAGTTTGTTGGATGAACTAAAAATCCCTCTTCACAAGCTCTCCAAGACGGTTACTACTATCTTGGGATTCAATCAAAGCCGAAGTGAGCCTTTGGGAAAGATTCATCTGAAGCTTCAGATAGGCGATTTCAGATCTAAAGTCACTTTCTATGTGATCGAGATCGTGGGATCCTATAATCTTCTTCTGGGGAGGCCCTTTCTTCATAAAAATAATGTGGTGCCCTCTACTCTTCATCAATGTTTTAAATACATTGATAGCAATGGAAGAGTACAAAAAGAAGTTGCTGATATAAATCCCTTCCATGGGGTTGAAACTTATTTCAACGATTCCCGAATGTACAAAGAAGAGTATACAAGGATTATACAAGCTATGGAGAAAGAAGATGCACAAAGTGAGACATTAATAATCCCTGTTAAAGGTCGAACTACTCAGCAACAATCTCTTAAACCCTCTGGAGAAGATTCTTTCATCATCCCAGTGAGTGGACGGATCTCTCCGTTACCTCAGTCATCTACTCAAAATACACTGATCATTCCTGTCAGTGGGCGTACTACAGTTCCTGTATCTTCACAAGATACTCTGCTAATTCCAGTTGGAGGGCGGACTACTCTTCCTACTCAAACTTTAAGGGAGCTCACCTCTTCTGAGCCATTTGTTATCGATCTTAATCGAAACAAAGCTTCTTCTTCTTCTCCCCCTTTAGTCATTGACTTGGCTAAAATCTCTAAGGCTCAGCCTTCTCCCAATGTAAATATTGCTGCTTTTATATTTAATGAAAAGTCTCCACCTTTGCAGTACGTTGATGTGTGTAATTATGTTCATAGTTATTTACATCTGTTAGATGACTTGAACACAATAACCATAGGAGTTGTACAGACTGTTCATACAGATGTATCTCTAGAACCTGTACAATCTTCATACTTTCTAGTTCCCAGCAGAAAGCCAGGAGACATTCCAATATTCTTCTACAAAGGGCCTCAAAATCTTTCTGATCTTGAAGATGATGACAAAAATGATAATACTGGAAGATTACAACTACGTCGTTATAGTCAGCAATCTAGAGACATCATCAAAAATATGGGCTATGACTTCAGGACTGGCCTCAATGATGGAAAAAGGAAGAAAAATACCTGTCCGGATTCCTCCTTTGAAATATGGAAGGACGAAATGCAGATTGGGTTATAATGCTCATACTCCTTTCATCAATATTATCCATGAAGATCCCGAGTCTGACGAAGATAAGAGATATGATTCTTCTAGTACCACTTCTTGGGATTCCGATACGAGTATCGGTGACTTCTATTGCAACCTTCTGTCTTCCAATATGGTTTCCATTGACCATTCTGAAGAAAGTGATGAAGACGAAGAAGAGTTTGAAATCTCACCTGAATCAGAACAGTGGGCCCAAAGATTAGATAATCAATAGAAGTTCCGTTTCGAGCAAAAAGAACCTCCGACTGAAGATAAACTTGTTCAAATAGATGTTGGTGAAGAGGGATCTCCCAAACCAATATTCATCAGTGAAAGTCTTTCAGAAACTGATAAGAAAGACATGATCAAACTCATTCGTGATTACATCGATGTCTTTGCTTGGAGTTATGAAAATATGCCAGGTCTTGATCCACAGATTGCAACTCACAAACTCAACATCCTGCCGAATGCTAAACCGGTCAAACAACAACAGCGACGATTTCGTCCAGACATCATGGATGCAATTGAAGCTGAAGTCAATAAACTCATGGCCTCTGGGTTTATCAGAGAGGAACAACATCCTGATTGGGTGGCTAACATAGTTTCTGTTCTCAAGAAGACTGGCAAAATCAGAGTCTGTATAGACTTCCGCGATCTCAATGCGGCATGTCCTAAAGACGAATTCTCTCTACCAATCACTGATGTCATGGTTGATAATACCTGTAGATTTGAACGAATGTCATTCATGGACGGGTATTCTGGGTACAATCAGATCAAAATGTTTCCAGAGGACGAGAAGCACACTTCTTTCAGAACGCCGATTGGTACATACTGTTATACAGTTATGCCATTCGGTCTCAAGAATGCAGGAGCAACTTATCAACGAGCTATGAGCACTATATTCCGTGAATATTTGCGGAAAACAGTCGAATGCTATGTTGATGATATTGCTGTCAAAAGTCGACAAAAGGAGGATCATATCCAAGATTTGAAGGCTATATTTGATCTAATGCGTAAGCATCAATTAAAGATGAACCCTACTAAGTCCTTCTTAGGCGTCTCTAGTGGTAAATTTCTCGGCTTCGTCATTACCTCTAAAGGTATACACGTGGATCCCGAGAAGATCAAAGCCATCCAAGAGATGCGTCCTCCACGCACCTTAAAAGAGCTACGAGGATTTCAAGGAAGAATCACTTATATCAGGAGATTCATCTCTAATTTATCAGGACGCTGCAGACCATTCAACAAACTTATGAAGAAAGGTGTCTCTTTTGTCTGGAATGATGAATGTCAGAAAGCATTCGATGATATAAAACAATATCTGATGAGCCCTCCAGTATTGGTACCTTCCGTCTCAGGAATACCGTTCCTCCTCTATACTCAAGCAATGAGTCATTCATTGGGTGCATTACTCGCTCAAAAGAATCAAAATGGCCATGAACAAGCCATTTATTATCTCAGCCGCACTATGACTGGAGCTGAACCTCGATATTCACCGGTTCAAAAAGAATGTCTAGCCTTGATGTTTGCTGTCCAAAAGACACGTCATTATATCATTGGCCAGACTATTCATGTCATTTCCAGGATCAATCCTATACGGATTATGATGAAGAAACCCAGTGTTTTGAATTCTCGATTGGCTAACTGGGGAATCCTACTTGCTCAGTATGACATGCACTATATTCCTCAGAAATCAGTTAAAGGACAAGCATTAGCTAATTTTCTGGCGGCTCACTCAATTCCAGAAAATTCAAAACTCTTTGATGAAATCCCAGATGAAGTCCTAGATTCAAATCAAATTGCTGAAAAAGATCCTACTTGGCGTCTGTTCTTTGATGGAGCATCAAGAATTGGTCCTAATGGCGATATTGTCGCTGGAGTTGGAATTGTTCTTGTATCGCCAGAAGGTCTTGCCATCCAAAGAGCTTATTCTCTCGATCAGCCGTGTTCAAACAATGTAGCTGAGTACAACGCATTACTTATTGGTCTTCAACTCGCTAAACATCTGAATATTCAACATTTGGAGGCGTATGGAGACTCTAAACTCATTGTCAATCAGATCAGGGGTACTTATGAAGTTCGCCATCAAGATCTGGTTCCTTATCATAAAACAGCTATATCTATGGCTTCTTCGTTTGAAGAATTCTTCATTGAACATGTTAGGCGAGCATGTAACACAGAAGCCGATGCCCTTGCTAATCTTGCAGCGGTGCTGGCTATCCAAATCAGACGACAACAAATGATTGTTGTTCGTAATCGAGAATTATTTCATCTTGAAAATAACGTGACTCTAGGACTTCCAGTTGACATTGAAGAATCAACATCTCATGACGTCAACACAACAAGAGGATTTGGATTCAGTCGTAAATCGATATCATCTTCATCCGATTCCAGCATGGAATTCATCTTCAGTAACTCGACTGAGAATCAGAATACGGATAAAGATTGGAGATTTCCTTTCTTAGATCTCGTATTATATGATATTCTTTCGGATGATCCGAGTAAGGCAGCATCTATCAGACGACGATCACTCAGATTCTATTACAATCATACAACAAAGACCTTATATCGTCGAGCTTATGATGGTTTACTCCTTCGATGTGTTGCCGGTGACGAGGCTCAACAAATCATTCGTGAAGCACATGATGGAATTTGTGGAGCACATCAGCCAGGACCAAAACTTCAAGACCGTATTCGACGTATGGGTTATTATTGGCCCACCATGGTATCTGATGCTATCGAATACGCAAAGAAGTGTAAAGCTTGTCAAATTCATGCAGATTTTATTCATCAACCCTCGGAATTTCTACATCCAACGACAGCATCATGGCCCTTCGAAGCTTGGGGCATGGACATTGTCGGCCCGATCAATCCACCGTCATCTAAAGGTCATCGGTTCATTCTCGCAATAACCGATTACTTCTCTAAATGGGCCGAAGCCATTCCTTTATCTGAAGTTAAGACGTCCAATGTTATCAGCTTTATCAAACACCATGTCATCTATAGATTTAGTGTCCCTCGGCGCATTATTCATGATAATGGACCACAATTTGTCAGCCAGAGATTTACCCGATTCTGCGACGATCATCGGATTGATAATGTGGCTTCTACCGTATATAATCCTGCCGCTAATGGATTAGCAGAAGCTTTCAACAAAACCATCATCAAACTCTTGAAGAAGTTTGTTTCTTCCAACAAACGAAATTGGAGTGAAAAGCTTGGTGAATGCTTGTGGGCTTATCGCACTACAGTCCGTAATGCTACTAAGTGTATACCTTTCTCTCTAGTGTACGGATCTGAGGCTGTTCTTCCATTAGAGATTCAAATTCCTTCTTTAAGGATAGCAATCGCTAATGAACTTACCTCAGAAAATAATGATCGTCTTCGACTTCAGGAATTAGAAACTCTGGATGAAAAGCGATTATCTGCTCAACAGAATATTGAATTCTATCAAGCTAGAATTTCAAGAGCTTTTAATAAAAAAGTCAGAGTTCGATCATATCAAAAAGGAGAACTTGTTCTAACAGTCAGACGTCCTATGACTATGACTCATATGAGTAAGGGCAAATTTGACGCAAAGTGGGAAGGTCCCTATATTGTGAGCAAAGTTTTATCAAATGGAGCTTATCAACTCTCAGAATTGGATGGTCGAAAAGTTTTAATGCCTATTAATGGCAAATTCCTTAAAAAGTACTATGTATAAATGTAAATACTTTTAATCATCAGACAAATTCATGTTTAAAAATAAAATTTTTATTTTATTTTCATGAATGATGATATATGATATTAAGGAAGATCACTATCATCCTTCTCTACTTTTGGACGTGGGCCACTATTGTCCTTCTCGAAGACGTGATCAGCAAAAGAGCCAGGAACCTCCTTGCTAGAACCCACGAGGAATTTGCAAGCGGCCATCCTCATGGCTTCCTCTTCTTCAGTCCTTCCTGGTTCGAGCAGAAAATCCAGAATGTCCCTTGGTGGCTTGGGTGCAGACGAACCTTCGCCTGTTTCCGTCTTCTTCGTTTTGGCTGGACCAGCAGGGCGTTCTTCAGTGCCTTTCTGAACCTTTGAGGCTATCTCAGTCTTCTTGGATGCTTCTCCAGATGACATTTTTATGTTGAGGAGTAGAAGTATTCGTTCTCGCCAAATTTCTGCTATATTTATAGGCAGAAGTTCCTCATTCATTCGACGTTTTACATATTCATTCATCCATTCATTTCTCACATTCATCCGACGTTTCACATATTCATTAATACTTGACGGTTCATCCGTTCATTTATTACATCCACTCGACAGTTCATCTGTTCATCATTTTCTAACGGTTCATCCGTTCATAATCTTCTATCAATTTATTAAAGTGGGGATTCGTTATTGATCATGTTTTCATAACCTCTGAATCAATTCCGAATCTGCTTACTCATTTGTCATGTTTTGACCTCTGCATAGAAATCAATCTATTTTCTTTTGAGTTCCTATATATTATCACGTCCATAATACCTCTGATAATATCATATACTCTAAAACAGAAAAGATGATTTTATTATCTATCATGTCCATAATTCATCCACAAATACAAATCATTGAGCATAGAAGAATTATCATTTCTATTCTCATTTTACCACAAAAAAGTCTATTACATTTTCTTAGACTTTCCTACAAATCATAATGGAAATCTATTACAAATCTTGGATTTTTATCTTATGTACAACTGAGATCTATTTCTTCTTGGATCTTCTCTGGCAATCTCGTTGTTTGTGGCAATTCCTGGGTGTCCAGCAGGAATCAAACTCTGGTCTTCTCTCTCAGACGAGAGGAGAACCACAGAGTAGGGCAACATGAAAATGTGTTGCTGCCAATACAATTGGTGGATGGGGGTAACCTCTCAAGGAAGACAGGAATGTATCCAACCTTGGGATACAATTCTTAGTTCTTCCTTGAAAGGAACTCTACTACCCAATTTCTCGGTAGTAGAGTTGACTCCACCATCCAACTCTCGTGTATAAAGGCTCTTCCTACCATCTAAGGAAGACCCTTCTATCCCACGAAGAGTTCTGAGTTGTCTGATGTACGCGTCAAAAGCGTATGAGCTCCCTGATGTAGGTGTCAGCAGGATATTCTTCACAGCATCCACATCACCAATGCCAGTTCTGAAGAAGGTTTTCAGCCAAAATTCTGCAAGAAACAGTAAAATCAGCCAACAGAAATTGGCCAAGCAAAGACAGATGCATTCTGTTCATTTCAGGAAGATGAATTTGTTTTTAGTATGCAAAAAATTTGATGCGTGTATATTGAACTTACCGCTGAGTTTGCTGCTAAGGATTGACAGACCAATGTCTGGTAGCATGCACAGAGATCTGACATCAGACAACATGGCTTTCCTATTTTCTTCTCACAGAAAATTCATTCTCAGAAAAGAGGAAGAAGAATGGGAAGATGAGTTTGTGTGGAGTTCATCCATCTATTTAAAGGGTCAAGTGCAGGTCTATTCTTGGAAAAGATCCGCGTGAGTAGCGCTCGTAAAACGTGGAATGAGTGTCACGTGTACTTCGGGAGACAGTGCAACATTAGAAACAGTCAAAGTGTGCTAATTAATATTCTTCATTAAAAGGCACGCAGATCAAACACAAAAGTTGTACTTCATTCTTTAAACAGGCACTGATGGCCTTACAAAAAGACAAAACAAAAAAGTGCAACAAAAGCGTAGAAAGTTACGCTCTATTTTCCAGAGCGGCTAAGTTTGATGCCTAACTCCTCTACGCTCTTAACTCCCAGACGATGCAACAGAGTCTCCAGCATTTCACGCTTCTCCATAAGGCTCCGCCCATCAGAAGAAGACGAGCCATCCAATCCAAAGTAGCTCAAAAGATTCTTAGCTAACTGCGTGGAGTCGTCCTTGAGCTCGATGACGACAGGTTCGGGTTCTTTACCCCCAAAAGTGGGGTCACCATGGGAACAAAAGCCCAACTTGCGTGCTTCCTCTTCGGCTGCTTCCTTTGGGGTCATATTTTCGAGAGATGAATGTCAAAACTGAGAATCTCTTCCTGTTTATATAACAGATCTCGTCGACAGTTCATATTCCATCATAAATTGGACGCAATCAGTCTCGGAGAACGAAGAGTCATTATGATATTTAATAGGTTCATTCGGATGTTTTCGAAGAACTTCAAAGTCTTTTCGACTTTCGAAAAATCATTTAAGTCATCTCAGCGTGACTTTAACTCATTTCATCATCTCTATTTTAAAGTATTTCAAAAATATTTTATCATTTTTCGAAAACTTTGAAGGGGGTTTTGTAGGCCTCGAAAAAAAATGAAAGTCACGCTGAGTTGATCAAGACAGAGTCAAAAGTCACGCTCAGTTGATCCAGACAATATAAACAAATCACGCTGGGGAGACAGCTCATTATATGGCAGAATCATAATGACTGACAACACAACAGTCGAAGAATGTCTCTTTGTATGCCACGTATGCACAGAACTCGAGAGATCATCGCCGTCTATTTCGTGATTTTCGAAATCTTCTTCAGCAAGACTCAGCCTTCGTCAAGTTGGCGTACCAAAAGGGTTTCTTGTCATTTAATGCGACTGACAAAGCAATCACTGTCAGAGATTTTGTGTCAGTCGAGACACGCCGAATCAAGACAGCTGGCAGTTCTATCTCAAGTCTGCGTGTATTTGTGATCTTCATCTCAAGTTTGCGTGGATTCTGAAGTTTTTCTTCCTCAAGTTTGCGTGGATTTTTGAGTTCTTTGCCTCGAAGTTTGCGTGGATCCTGAAGCTTCCTGCCCCAAGTTTGCGTGGATTTTGAAGCTTTCTACACCGAGTTCGTGTGGATTTCGTCTTCAACAAGTCTGCGTGGATTTCATCAAATTGGAGTACGTGGCAGCCATGCCACTGATCTCTCGCCTGCGTGTCCTGTAACTTGCACACGATTCATGCATGATTGCCATGTGTCCAACAGTTACATGTCACGTCCAGTAACTGCTCACAGCCTTGCGTATGTTAAATCCTGCGTGATTTTCAACTAAGCACAGGCTGTGAAGACAGTTATCTTTTCGGTTATTATTTTTGACTCTATAAATAGAGTTCTTTTTCTCATTCATTGTAGAGATACATTGATATCTACTGTCAAAATTTTGAGAGCTTTTCTTCTTCGCATAGTCCAAGGGATAAAGCGATCATCTTCTAGATCGGATTCCTACAGTTGTAATTTTCCCAGAAACACAACAAATAAAGAGAATTTCTTTATGGAAAACAAATTGGCGACTCTGCTGGGGAAAACCATCCCCTCTTCTGAGATGGTAACAACTCAATACGACACTTCGTCAATCGGCTCGACGAAGAAGGTGATGACGATCAAATTTGATCAACTCGCCTATGAAGAAATGCAGCGGGCTAAGGGTGGCAAGCCCACTCCAGCCTCCATCATCACTGCCAAGTCGAAGGGACACTCTGTCTATGTCCCTAAGAATCAGTTGGCAGTCAATGGTGAAGTCTCTGCTACAGTGTCTGCTCCTAACACTGGCAAGAGCTCTACTGCAAGCACATACACTCTTGTGCACTCGAAGATGACAGCAATCAAAGATCACGCTAACAGTACTGGCTCCTTAACCAAATCTGTTCCAGTGTGTATCTCCAAAGTTGAAAGTCACGCTGACAGTACTGGCTCCTTAGCCAAATCTGTTCCAGCGTGCAAATTCAATTCTAAAAGTCACGCTGACAGTACTGGCTCCTTAGCCAAATCTGTTCCAGCGTGCAAATTCAACTCTAAAAGTCACGCTGACAGTACTGGCTCCTTAGCCAAATCTGTTCCAGTGTGCAATCCCACATTCAACAGTCACGCTGACAGTACTGGTTCCTTAGCCAAAACTGTTCCAGCGTGTAATTCTAAAATCAAAAGTCACGCTAACAGCTCTGGTTCTTTAACCTAGTCTGTTTCAGCGTGTATTTCATCAGAGAAGAATAGCTCCTTAGTTATCTCTTCTTCTTCACCGAGTTCTGCTAGAACTGGGGGTGGTCTTCCACATAAAGTCCTTTCGAAAAGGAATAACTCTTTAGTTGTTTCTTCTGCTCCTGTAGTTTTTACTTCAGGAACAGCTTTGACTGATACTTTTGTTAGTCAAAGGAAAGGAGATGGTCTTTTGACTACTCTTCATTCTGGACATTCTATGTCTCAAAACTTGAATGAGTCTAAGAAGAAATATTCCTTAATATCTTCTCCTATGACTTCTTCAAATTGGACACAGAATCTGTCCATTAAAGAGGGTCTGTTACCAACTCCTAATCAAAGGAGTGGTTCAACTCTTCCTTTTCTGCAATTATCCAGATCAATGGAAGGAAAACTCCATGTTTCCAAAATTAATGTGTTACCTTCCACTGATTTAAGAACAAAACTCAGCACCTCTGGTGTTAAGAAACCATACCAATTGGATATGAAGATAAAAGATCCAGATGCAGAGTATGCAAGAAATTATGTGGCTCACATTAATCACTCTTTGTATAATCAAGAGCTATCAAGACCCAAGAACAGGAAGTATACTCCTCAATCTTCACAAACAGATTTACGGGAATATCTTCAACAGAAGAGAAGGAGTAATTCTATATCAAAGGAACATGCTGAATGTGACTTCTATCCAAGAGTCATAATTCGGTGCAGATGTCAATCAACAGTTCAAGACCATGGTGATCATGAATGTGACTTCCAGCCAAGAGTCACAATGCAATGCAGATGTCAAAATAAACGACAGTCTGTCTTCAATAGGATTCAGTATGAACCTATGCCTGATGAAGATGAGCCTTTGTTTGCCTCTGTCAACATGACTTCTCGGGACACCGGGGGTAGAGTTGATAGTCCAGATGGAGTATATAGAAACACCAGAGCAAGAATCCTGGCTTCTAGTCAAAGAAATTTGATCCCTGAAATTGATTCTGAATTTCTTGGAGAATCTAACTTCCCACCTCTTCCTACTGGGGGTAATTCTCCTATAGTTGACTTTGATACACGAAGCAATGATTCAGAGCATACAACATCTACTAGTTCATCAATAATCCCTCATACAGTCATGACTTACATGGTTGATGGGAATACTGATAAACCTTCTTCTTCCTTGACTCCTCAAGATCAAAGAATTGCTTCTTTGGAACAGCAAATGAAGTCTATGACTGACACAATGAAGTCGATGTATGAACTCATGACAGCTCAGTTGCAAAATCGACAGACTATATCAGATGCCATACCAGTTGATACTGATATAAGTCTAGTACAAGTTCCTCCAGCAGTACAATCCAATACTCCTGGACCAGCTCAACCAAATCCTAGTCTCTCTGGAGCTGGGGGTAGTGCTTACAATGCTGTTCCTCCTTCCAACTATTCTCTACAAGCCACAACTCCACAATCTTCGGGAGTTGTCTCTGAAGAATTGAAGAATCTTAAAACTCAATTCGAGGCATTCAAACAAAAGGATGGTTTACAAAGGTTAGGCATCAAACAGCCTTATCCGATAGAATGGAAGCAAGTATCATATCCTCCTAAATACAAGTCTCCTACTATCTCATTCTATGATGGAACCACTTCTCCAAGTCAGTTTATCAATCACTTTGAAGTGATGACTGATCAACTGCAACCAAGTGATGCCCTCCTTACTAGGGTATTTATTGGATGTCTCAAGGAAACGGCTTATGAATGGTATAGGAGTCTCCCAGATGGGAGTATTACCTCATTTGCTGGGTTCAAACAGATGTTCTTGAAAGGTTCTATGAAGGGCTTAATGACATGACTATGTCTGCTCTTATTAGAATCAAGTAGAAAAATAATGAATCTACAGAGGAATACATTGAACGGTTTCGAAGAGAAGCTCTGAAGATGCCTCTTGGAACTCCTGATGCTGTCACCATTGACACGTACAAATTAAACTTGTTGCCAATCATCACTATGTGGACAGGGTCCACTCAATTTCAAGATTGGCCTTCCTTCATAGTCAGTGCCAAAGCTGCAGAAATCAGTGCTGAAACCTTCAAAGGTTTAGGAGTGCAGATGACTCCTAAAGAAACAGGACAAGGTGCTAACAATAAAAATAATGCTCGCAAAGGAAAAGAAACTCTTGAAGTTAATCTTCAGAGCAAAGATGCATCAAATGTTCAAACTCCTGTCTCTACAACTCAACAATCAAGAACACCTCGCCCCAAAGAAGAATATTCTTTTGACGACGACGATGTCCTTGGTATCTTTGAATGTCTGCTGAAAGGTAATAAAATACAATTACCAGAGATCAAGAAACCTGATGAAGCTGGTAAGACAGATCATCCTAAATACTGTCCATATCACAGAATGCTGGGTCATACAATTCGTACATGTTATGTATTGAAAGAAAAGATCCAAGAAATGATTAAATCTGGAGCTATCTCTCTTACTCCAAAAGAGAAGACCGTCACCTCCAACGTCGTCTCTATGCAATTTGGAGATTTCCCTCCTCAACTCCTTGAAAGTGGGATTGTTCCTATTCCCAAGGCAACTCTTGACATAGTGAATCTTCCTCCTCCACAGTCTGAAGGATTAGTGCCAATCACTTTGGAAACAGGGGAAATCATGTGGATCCATCCTGATCTAGTGGCAGATTTTGAATCGCCTTCTCCTCAAAAGATTTCTTCTCAAAAATCTAAGAAGGCTGGAAAGATCAAGTCATGTCATATGACTTCTCTTGGGTCTACCTCTGACACAGAGCCAAAAGACAAAGAAGAAGCACTTGTTAGTGCTACTCGAACGGGGAAACCTTATCTAAAGGATTATTCTAAAAATCCTGAAGATCCTACTGATATCCCTTCAGATGCTAAAGATGCTCCTAATGTTCCTCCTGAAGAAGAATCATCCACTGAACCTGTTCCTCCCAAGCCTACGGCTCTGGAGAAAGGCAAACAACAGGCTCGGTTTGATAAGCCAATCAAGAAGTCTTCTCCTCTTGGACTTCAGAAGCCTTACAACTTCGACATTTTGGCTCAACTTGCTAATACTCCAGCTAGAATGTCCCTTTTTGAACTTCTACGTCTTTCTAAAGAAACTCGGGAGACTTTAAGTGAAGCACTTCTACAAGCTGACTCTTGTCTTGCACAATTGAAGAAGCCAGATGCGGAACCTGCCACTTGCTTACATTGCAACAGTGTACTGGAGATTATCCCAAATATCACCTTTACACAAGACGACATGCTACTGGAGGATAATCGACATGACCGACCTCTCTACTACACTGGTTATATTGATACGATGAAGATAGATCGTATCCTCATTGACCCAGGGTCTGCTATAAGCATAATGCCAAAGAGTTTGTTGGATGAACTAAAAATCCCTCTTCACAAGCTCTCCAAGACGGTTACTACTATCTTGGGATTCAATCAAAGCCGAAGTGAGCCTTTGGGAAAGATTCATCTGAAGCTTCAGATAGGCGATTTCAGATCTAAAGTCACTTTCTATGTGATCGAGATCGTGGGATCCTATAATCTTCTTCTGGAGAGGCCTTTTCTTCATGAAAATAATGTGGTGCCCTCTACTCTTTATCAATGTTTTAAATACATTGATAGCAATGGAAGAGTACAAAAAGAAGTTGCTGATATAAATCCCTTCCATGAGGTTGAAGCTTATTTCAACGATTCCCGAATGTACAAAGAAGAGTATACAAGGATTATACAAGCTATGGAGAAAGAAGATGCACAAAGTGAGACTTTAATAATCCCTGTTAAAGGTCGAACTACTCAGCAACAATCTCTTAAACCCTCTGGAGAAGATTCTTTCATTATCCCAGTGAGTGGACGGATCTCTCCGTTACCTCAGTCATCTACTCAAAATACACTGATCATTCCTGTCAGTGGGCGTACTACAGTTCCTGTATCTTCACAAGATACTCTGCTAATTCCAGTTGGAGGGCGGACTACTCTTCCTACTCAAACTTCAAGGGAGCTCACCTCTTCTGAGCCATTTGTTATCGATCTTAATCGAAACAAAGCTTCTTCTTCTTCTCCCCCTTTAGTCATTGACTTGGCTAAAATCTCTAAGGCTCAGCCTTCTCCCAATGTAAATATTGCTGCTTTTACATTTAATGAAAAGTCTCCACCTTTGCAGTACGTTGATGTGTGTAATTATGTTCATAGTTATTTACATCTGTTAGATGACTTGAACACAATAACCATAGGAGTTGTACAGACTGTTCATACAGATGTATCTCTAGAACCTGTACAATCTTCATACTTTCTAGTTCCCAGCAGAAAGCCAGGAGACATTCTAATATTCTTCTACAAAGGGCCTCAAAATCCTTCTGATCTTGAAGATGATGACAAAAATGATGATACTGGAAGATTACAACTACGTCGTTATAGTCAGCAATCTAGAGACATCATCAAAAATATGGGCTATGACTTCAGGACTGGCCTCAATGATGGAAAAGGAAGAAAAATACCTGTCCGGATTCCTCATTTGAAATATGGAAGGACGAAATGCGGATTGGGTTATACTGCTCATACTCCTTTCATCAATATTATCCATGAAGATCCCGAGTCTGACGAAGATAAGAGATATGATTCTTCTAGTACCACTTCTTGGAATTCCGATACGAGTATCGGTGACTTCTATTGCAACCTTCTGTCTTCCAATATGGTTTCCATTGACCATTCTGAAGAAAGTGATGAAGACGAAGAAGAGTTTGAAATCTCACCTGAATCAGAACAGTGGGCCCAAAGATTAGGTAATCAATGGAAGTTCCGTTTCGAGCAAAAAGAACCTCTGACTGAAGATAAACTTGTTCAAATAGATGTTGGTGAAGAGGGATCTCCCAAACCAATATTCATCAGTGAAAGTCTTTCAGAAACTGATCAGAAAGACATGATCAAACTCATTCGTGATTACATCGATGTCTTTGCTTGGAGTTATGAAGATATGCCAGGTCTTGATCCACAGATTACAACTCACAAACTCAACATCCTGCCGAATGCTAAACCGGTCAAACAACAACATCGACGATTTCATCCAGACATCATGGATGTAATTGAAGCTGAAGTCAATAAACTCATGGCCTCTGGGTTTATCAGAGAGGAACAACATCCTGATTGGGTGGCTAACATAGTTCCTGTTCTCAAGAAGACTGGCAAAATCAGAGTCTGTATAGACTTCCGCGATCTCAATACGGCATGTCCTAAAGACGAATTCCCTCTATCAATCACTGATGTCATGGTTGATAATACCTGTAGATTTGAACGAATGTCATTCATGGACGGGTATTCTGGGTACAATCAGATCAAAATGTTTCCAGAGGACGAAAAGCACACTTCTTTCAGAACGTCGATTGGTACATACTGTTATACAGTTATGCCATTCGGTCTCAAGAATGCAGGAGCAACTTATCAACGAGCTATGAGTACTATATTCCGTGAACATTTACGGAAAACAGTCGAATGCTATGTTGATGATATTGCTGTCAAAAGTCGACAAAAGGAGGATCATATCCAAGATTTGAAGGCTATATTTGATCTAATGCGTAAGCATCAATTAAAGATGAACCCTACTAAGTCCTTCTTAGGCGTCTCTAGTGGTAAATTTCTCGGCTTCGTCATTACCTCTAAAGGTATACACGTGGATCCCGAGAAGATCAAAGCCATCCAAGAGATGCGTCCTCCACGCACCTTAAAAGAGCTACGAGGATTTCAAGGAAGAATCGCTTATATCAGGAGATTCATCTCTAATTTATCAGGACGCTGCAGACCATTCAACAAACTTATGAAGAAAGGTGTCTCTTTTGTCTGGAATGATGAATGTCAGAAAGTATTCGATGATATAAAACAATATCTGATGAGCCCTCCAGTATTGGTACCTCCCGTCTCAGGAATACCGTTCCTCCTCTATACTCGAGCAATGAGTCATTCATTGGGTGCATTACTCGCTCAAATGAATCAAAATGGAGATGAACAAGCCATTTATTATCTCAGCCGCACTATGACTGGAGCTGAACCTCGATATTTACCGGTTGAAAAAAAATGTCTAACCTTGATGTTTGCTGTTCAAAAGACACGTCATTATATCATTGGCCAGACTATTCATGTCATTTCCAGGATCAATCCTATACGGATCATGATGAAGAAACCCAATGTTTTGAATTCTCGATTGGCTAACTGGAGAATCCTACTTGCTCAGTATGACATGCACTATATTCCTTAGAAATCAGTTAAAGGACAAGCATTAGCTGATTTTCTAGCGGCTCACTCAATTCCAGAAAATTCAAAACTCTATGATGAAATCCCAGATGAAGTCCTAGATTCAAATCAAATTGCTGAAAAAGATCCTACTTGGCGTCTGTTCTTTGATGGAGCATCAAGAATTGGTCCTAATGGCGATATTGTCGCTGGAGTTGGAATTGTTCTTGTATCGCCAGAAGGTCTTGCCATCCAAAGAGCTTATTCTCTCGATCAGCCGTGTTCAAACAATGTAGCTGAGTACAACGCATTACTTATTGGTCTTCAACTCGCTAAACATCTGAATATTCAATATTTGGAGGCGTATGGAGACTCTAAACTCATTGTCAATCAGATCAGGGGTACTTATGAAGTTCGCCATCAAGATCTGGTTCCTTATCATAAAACAGCTGTATCTATGGCTTCTTCGTTTGAAGAATTCTTCATTGAACATGTTAGGCGAGCATGTAACACAGAAGCCGATGCCCTTACTAATCTTGCAGCGGTGCTGGCTATCCCAATCAGACGGCAACAAATGATTGTTGTTCGTAATCGAGAATTATTTCATCTTGAAAATAACCTGACTCTAGGACTTCCAGTTGAAATTGAAGAATCAACATCTCATGACGTCAACACAACAAGAGGATTTGGATTCAGTCGCAAATCGATATCATCTTCATCCGATTCCAGCATGGAATTCATCTTCAGTAACTCGACTGAGAATCAGAATACGGATAAAGATTGGAGATTTCCTTTCTTAGATCTCGTATTATATAATATTCTTTCGGATGATCCGAGTGAGGCAGCATCTATCAGACGACGATCACTCAGATTCTATTACAATCATACAACAAAGACCTTATATCATCGAGCTTATGATGGTTTACTCCTTCGATGTGTTGCCGGTGACGAGGCTCAACAAATCATTCGTGAAGCACATGATAGAATTTGTGGAGCACATCAGCCAGGACCAAAACTTCAAGACCGTATTCGACGTATGGGTTATTATTGGCCCACCATGGTATCTGATGCTATCGAATACGCAAAGAAGTGTAAAGCTTGTCAAATTCATGCGGATTTTATTCATCAACCCTCGGAATTTCTACATCCAACGACAGCATCATGGCCCTTCGAAGCTTGGGGCATGGACATTGTCGGCCCGATCAATCCACCGTCATCTAAAGGTCATCGGTTCATTCTCGCAATAACCGATTACTTCTCTAAATGGGCCGAAGCCATTCCTTTATCTGAAGTTAAGACGTCCAATGTTATCAGCTTTATCAAACACCATGTCATCTATAGATTTGGTGTCCCTCGGCGCATTATTCATGATAATGGACCACAATTCGTCAGCCAGAGATTTATTCGATTCTGCGACGATCATCGGATTGATAATGTGGCTTCTACCGCATATAATCCTGCCGCTAATGGATTAGCAGAAGCTTTCAACAAAACCATCATCAAACTCTTGAAGAAGTTTGTTTCTTCCAACAAACGAAATTGGAGTGAGAAGCTTGGTGAATGCTTGTGGGCTTATCGCACTACAGTCCGTAATGCTACTAAGTGTACACCTTTCTCTCTGGTGTACGAATCTGAGGCTGTTCTTCCATTAGAGATTCAAATTCCTTCTTTAAGGATAGCAATCGCTAATGAACTTACCTCAGAAAATAATGATCGTCTTCAACTTCAGGAATTAGAAGCTCTGGATGAAAAGCGATTATCTGCTCAACAGAATATTGAATTCTATCAAGCTAGAATTTCAAGAGCTTTTAATAAAAAAGTCAGAGTTCGATCATATCAAAAAGGAGAACTTGTCTAACAGTCAGACGTCCTTTGACTATGACTCATATGAGTAAGGGCAAATTTGACGCAAAGTGGGAATGTTCCTATATTGTGAGCAAAGTTTTCTCAAATGGAGCTTATCAACTCTCAGAATTGGATGGTCGAAAAGTTTTAATGCCTATTAATGGAAAATTCCTTAAAAAGTACTATGTATAAATGTAAATACTTGTAATCATCAGACAAATTCATGTTTAAAAATAAAATTTTTATTTTATTTTCATGAATGATGATACATGATATTAAGGAAGATCACTATCATCCTTCTCTACTTTTGGACGTGGGCCACTATTGTCCTTCTCGAAGTCGTGATCAGCAAAAGAGCCGAGAACCTCCTTGCTAGAACCCACGAGGAATTTGCAAGCGGCCATCCTCATGGCTTCCTCTTCTTCAGTCCTTCCTGGTTTGAGCAAAAAATCCAGAATGTCCCTTGGTGGCTTGGGTGCAGACGAACCTTCGCCTGTTTCCGTCTTCTTCGTTTTGGCTGGACCAGCAGGGCGTTCTTCAGTGCCTTTCTGAACCTTTGAGGCTATCTCAGTCTTCTTGGATGCTTCTCCAGATGACATTTTTATGTTGAGGAGTAGAAGTATTCGTTTTCGCCAAATTTCTACTATATTTATAGGCAAAAGTTCCTCATTCATTCGACGTTTTACATATTCATTCATCCATTCATTTCTCACATTCATCCGACGTTTCACATGTTCATTAATACTTGACGGTTCATCCGTTCATTTATTACATCCACTCGACAGTTCATCTGTTCATTATTTTCTAACGGTTCATCCGTTCATAATCTTCTATCAATTTATTAAAGTGGAGATTCGTTATTGATCATGTTTTCATAACCTCTGAATCAATTCTGAATCTGCTTACTCATTTGTCATGTTTTGGCCTCTGCATAGAAATCAATCTATTTTCTTTTGAGTTCCTATATATTATCACGTCCATAATACCTCTGATAATATCATATACTCTAAAACAGAAAAGATGATTTTATTATCTATCATGTCCATAATTTATCCACAAATACAAATCATTGAGCATAGAAGAATTATCATTTCTATTCTCATTTCACCACAAAAAAGTCTATTACATTTTCTTAGACTTTTCTACAAATATTCATAATGGAAATCTATTACAAATCTTGGATTTTCATCTTATGTACAACTGAGATATATTTTTTCTTGGATCTTCTCTGGCAATCTCGTTGTTTGTGGCAATTCCTGGGTGTCCAGCGGGAATCAAACTCTGGTCTTCTCTCTCAGACGAGAGGAGAACCACAGAGTAGGGCAACATGAAAATGTGTTGCTGCCAATACAATTGGTGGATGGGGTTAACCTCTCAAGGAAGACAGGAATGTATCCAACCTTGGGATACAATTCCTAGTTCTCCCTTGAAAGGAACTCTACTACCCGATTTCTCGGTAGTAGAGTTGACTCCACCATCCAACTCTCGTGTATAAAGGCTCTTCCTACCATCTAAGGAAGACCCTTCTATCCCACGAAGAGTTCTGAGTTGTCTGATGTACGCATCAAAAGCGTATGAGCTCCCTGATGTAGGTGTCAGCAGGATATTCTCCACAGCATCCACATCACCAATGCCAGTTCTGAAGAAGGTTTTCAGCCAAAATTCTACAAGAAACAGTAAAATCAGCCAACAGAAATTGGCCAAGCAAAGACAGATGCATTCTGTTCATTTCAGGAAGATGAATTTGTTTTTAGTAAACAAAAAATTCGATGCGTGTATATTGAACTTACCGCTGAGTTTGCTGCTAAGGATTGACAGACCCATGTCTGGTAGCATGCACAGAGATCTGACATCAGACAACATGGCTTTCCTATTTTCTTCTCACAGAAAATTCATTCTCAGAAGAGAGGAAGAAGAATGGGAAGATGAGTTTGTGTGAAGTTCATCCATCTATTTAAAGGGTCAAGTGCAGGTCTATTCTTGGAAAAGATCCGCGTGAGTAGCGCTCGTAAAACGTGGAATGAGTGTCACGTGTACTTCGGGAGATAGTGCAACATTGGAAACAGTCAAAGTGTGCTAATTAATATTCTTCATTAAAAGGCACGCAGATCAAACACAAAAGTTGTACTTCATTCTTTAAACAGGCACTGACGGCCTTACAAAAAGACAAAACAAAAAAGTGCAACAAAAGCGTAGAAAGTTACGCTCTATTTTCCAGAGCGGCTAAGTTTGATGCCTAACTCCTCTACGCTCTTAACTCCCAGGCGATGCAACAGAGTCTCGAGCATTTCATGCTTCTCCATAAGGCTCCGCCCATCAGAAGAAGACGAGCCATCCAATCCAAAGTAGCTCAAGAGATTCTTGGCTAACTGCGTGGAGTCGTCCTTGAGCTCGATGACGACAGGTTCGGGTTCTTTACCCCCAAAAGTGGGGTCACCATGGGAACAAAAGCCCAACTTGCGTGCTTCCTCTTCGGCTGCTTCCTTTGGGGTCATATTTTCGAGAGATGAATGTCAAAACTGAGAATCTCTTCCTGTTTATATAACAGATCTCGTCGACAGTTCATATTCCATCATAAATTGGACGCAATCAGTCTCGGAGAATGAAGAGTTATTATGATATTTAATAGGTTCATTCGGATGTTTTCGAAGAACTTCAAAGTCTTTTCGACTTTCGGAAAATCATTTAAGTCATCTCAGCGTGACTTTAACTCATTTCATCATCTCTATTTCAAAGTATTTCAAAAATATTTTATCATTTTTCGAAAACTTTGAAGGGGGTTTTGTAGGCCTCGAAAAAAATGAAAGTCACGCTGAGTTGATCAAGACAGAGTCAAAAGTCACGCTCAGTTGATCCAGACAATATAAACAAATCACGCTGGGGAGACAGCTCATCATACGTCAGAATCATAATGACTGACAGCACAATAGTCGAAGAATGTCTCTTCGTATGCCACGTATGCACAGAACTCGAGAGATCATCGCCGTCTATTGCGTGATTTTTGAAATCTTCTTCAGCAAGACTCAGCCTTCGTCAAGTTGGCGTACCAAAAGGGTTTCTTGTCATTTAATGCGACTGACAAAGCAATCACTGTCAGAGATTTTGTGTCAGTCGAGACACGCCGAATCAAGACAGCTGGCAGTTCTATCTCAAGTCTGCGTGTATTTGTGATCTTCATCTCAAGTTTGCGTGGATTCTGAAGTTTTTCTTCCTCAAGTTTGCGTGGATTTTTGAGTTCTTTGCCTCGAAGTCTGTGTGGATCCTGAAGCTTCCTGCCCCAAGTTTGCGTGGATTTTGAAGCTTTCTACACCGAGTTTGTGTGGATTTCGTCTTCAACAAGTCTGCGTAGATTTCATCAAATTGGAGTACGTGGCAGCCATGCCACTGATCTCTCGCCTGCGTGTCCTGTAACTTGCACACGATTCATGCATGATTGCCATGTGTCCAACAGTTACAGGTCACGTCCAGTAACTGCTCACAGCCTTGCGTATGTTAAATCCTGCATGATTTTCAACTAAGCACAGGCTGTGAAGACAGTTATCTTTTCGGTTATTATTTTTGACTCTATAAATAGAGTTCTTTTTCTCATTCATTGTAGAGATACATTGATATCTACTGTCAAAATTTTGAGAGCTTTTCTTCTTCGCATAGTCTAAGGGATAAAGCGATCGTCTTCTAGATCGGATTCCTACAGTTGTAATTTTCCCAGAAACACAACAAATAAAAAGAATTTCTTTATGGAAAATAGCGACAAATTCGGATAATACATCATTCTTGCGTGTCAAGAAGTATACCCACGTGTATCTAGAGAAATCATCTACAATTACGAAAGCATAAAGCTTACCTCCGAGGCTAGCAACTCTGCTAGGACCAAATAAGTTCATATGAAACAATTGTAGAGGTCTAGTAGTACATACTGCGTTTACTGACTTGAACGTGGATCTGGTAGCTTTGTTCTTTTCACATTGGCTGCATACCGAATCCTTCTTGAATGTAATGTTCGGTAAACCGCGTACTAGCTTCTTTGTGGATAATCTTGATATTGTGTCCATATTTGCGTGACCGAGTCTCATGTACCACAGATGACTCTCATCACTTTTAGCCATTAAGCATCTACCTGAAATGTTAGTTTCTTCCAACAAATAGAAAACATATATGTTGTCTTCCCTGATACCTTCAAAGATAGTACTACCAGTTGAGCTATCAACTATAGTACATTTGTCTTTGCCAAAGTTGATGCCATAACCATGATCAGCCAAATGACTTACGCTGAGTAGATTATGTTTCCACTCGGTAACCAGACATACATCCTTAATCACAGGATAGGGAGACTTACCAACATCACCGATACCAATAATATACCCTTTCAAGTTATTACCGAAGGAGACATAGCCTTCCTTCTTTTTCTTCGACAGTGTTGCAAATAGTGTAGCGTCACCGGTCATATGCCGTGAGCAACCGCTGTCCAGGATCTATTTGCTTCTAGCATGTGAAGGGTGTTCCACCTACAAAACAGTTTGCAGATGAAACTTTTGGTACCCATTTCTTGTAAGGTCCTGAAATGTTAGCCTTTGGTATCCAAGCATAAATATTTAAATCAACAAGCTTTCTGATTCTACATGCAGATGAAATATGACCAATGAGGCCACAATAATGACATTTTGCATGTCGAGTGTTAAAAGCTGAGTGGTGTGCATGGTTGGTAGGTTTAGGTTTTCTAGTATAGAAGAAAGCATGCCTATAATCCTGTTTGGGCTTAACCTTTTGGGGTAAAGGTTTGATTGGGTTAGGTCTGACAGTGTTTGGTTTGGAAATGTTCTAATTTTTCGGTAAGTGACACGTGTTAGGATAGGAAGCAGCATGCTCAGGCTGTTTTCCTAACCTAATTTTCAATCTTTTGGAAGTGTCAAATAACTTAGTATAATCAGAAGTGAGTGTTTCCATTCTGATTTGTGCACTTTGAAGACTTTTCTTCTCTTTAGAAAGTTCTTCCTTGAGTTGGTCAATAACTTTGTCTTTCTCTTAAGATGACTTGGTAGTCTCGTGTAATAAGAGCTTTATTGAAAAAAGCTCACCAGACTCACTAACATTATTTCTAACCTCAGCTAGTAGGTCGGTAAGTCTACCTATTTCACCTTTGTACTCTTTGAGTACCTTCTTAGAGGTCTGATACTTGCTACGCAGTTTCCTGTAATCAGTCATCAGGTCACTGAAGGCATCTCCTAATTGCTCAAAGGTGAAGTCATCATAAGTATCAACTACAGGTTCAGTGGGTACCTGATCGGATGCCATAAAGCATACGTTTGCAGCGTCTTCTGATTGTTCGTCTTCTGAGTCGCTTGCTTCACTTTCATGCCATATGCTGGTATTGGCATATCTCCTAGATGTTGATCTCTTCAGGTTCCCTTTTTCATACTTGTTGCTCTTCTTGCTTGATGATGAGTTTGTGGGACAATCCTTCTTCATGTGTCCCTTCTTCTTGCAGCTGTAGCAGACAGCATCATCTTGATACCAGTTGTTGCTGTTGTTTTCTTTGGCTCTCTTCTCATGTCTCATGAATCTCTTGAATTTCCTTGCTAGGAGTGCTTGATCTTCAGCATCAGATTCACTGCTGTCTGAGTCACCTTCAACAGCTTTTCTGTGCTGAGCCTTGAAAGCGATCGTCTTCTCCTTTGGTGCAGGCTCTTCAAAGTCTTGTAGCTCCAGTTCATAAGTGAGTAGCTTACTCATGAGTACTTCGAGGGAAATAGATGTGAGGTCGTTCCCTTCAATAATTGCAGTAGCCTTCGGAATCCAGTTCTTGGTAAGTGCTCGCAGGAGTTTGCGAATCTTTTCATGGTTACTGTACTCTTTGCCTAGGGAGGACAAAGGATTTACAATATCCAAGAATCTTTCGAACACTTGAGTAACTGTTTCGTTGGGCTTCATCTTGAACACCTCATACTCTTGAGTAAGTCTGCTGACTTTAGATTCTTTGACTTGAGTCGTGCCTTCATGTGTGACTTCAAGTAGCTTCTACACTTCATTAGCCGTTGTGCAGATAGACACCCTGTTAAATTCAGTTCTGTCTAAAGCACAAAATAGAGCATTAATAGCACGTGCGTCAAGACTGGCCTCTTTTTTTTTCTCCTTTGTATATCTGCTATGGGGTTTTTCAACTAAAACTCCATCAATATTTATACGAGGTGGCTTTTGATAGCCATCAATAACAATAGACCATAAATCAAAGTCAAGAGATTTCAAGAAGAAACTCATCCGTGTTTTCCAATAGGTATAGTTCGTACCATCAAACAGTAGAGGTCTGTTTGTGGCCTGGCCTTCACTTATAAATTTCACAGTTGTCATGTGTTGTGCTGTGATCTATATAACAGTTAATAAAATAAATAAATAATTATACTATTACCTTGCTTTACCTGTAAAACCCGCTCTGATACCAATTATAGGAACGAAATCGTAAAGCACAATACTCTAGAGGAGGGGTGAATAGAGTAGGCAGCGGAATATTGCTAATTAAAAAATGTTAGCAGCAAGATCACAGAATAATAATCACAACTAAGTAAAGTAAAGGCAGAGATAAGAAAGCAAACGCAAAGATAGCGATGTATACTGGTTTCCCTCTGTTGAGGACTAATCCAGTCGGTAGAACTCTTGCTACCAGTTGAATCCACTTTTGGCAAACCGTAAGTTTTTTTACGAAGTCCTTGCAACTTCTACAACGCGAGCTTTGATATGAAGAACTCGTCCAACTTCAAATGTGAAGAGGTATTCTTCAATCAAGCCTTCTGATTACAATCTCTCAGAAACTTCTAGACCGTACCGCACTGGCAAATCGACTAGAGGATTGTAATTGGCTTGGGATCTGAAATTTAAAGCTCAAGAAAACTCTTTGGAAGACTGAAAGCTTTAGATAGAGAGAAGATTGAAAGTGAATGAGTGAGTTGAAATGATCGAAATCCTTCTCTATTTATAGGAATTCCAAAGACAGACTTCTGGCAGAATTTGGACAGAAGTCTATAAAGAAATCTCGGTTAATTCCGCAACTGCAGGAGGACCAAGTTCCAGAGAATTCAAAAATCAAACGGCCACCAACCGAACTCTGGCCGAACTCTGGCCGAGTTCTGTCAGGGTTAGGTTAGGGTTTTTAAATCAATTTTTGGAGATTTTTGAAAACCTTTTTGAAAACCTTTTTGAAGTTTTTTGTTTAAAAGAATGTTTTTCAAAACAAAGGATATTTTAAAAGTATTTTGAAAATATTTTAGAATAGCCTATTTGCCAGTACGACTCGGTGTACAACGTATTCCTAAACTCAATAAAATAAAAAATACATTGCTTAAAGGAAATACAGACTCGAACAGGCAAACATAGCTTTGGTCTTGAACTGTGTAGATAGCTGTTCTTGTTCATGTCCAAGAGTCCGATACATCCTGACTAGCTTCAAATATCCAGACAGAGTTTGATCAATTATTAAAATCAGGTTGACCATATGACCAATGGGCCAACAGTTAGGGTTAGGGTTTTTGGTAGGGTTTGATACTGCTGTGATGAGGAAGAAGATGATAAAAAGGATTAAATAGAAGGGGGCTCGGCTGTCCAGCTTTTGTTTGAAATCCCCCAGACCGAGTTCGGCCAGAACTCTGACTAAGTTCGGTCTCTAAGGTTTTAAGGCAGTTGTTGGAAACAGTGTGATAGTTTTTAACGTAAATACGAAAATAAATTAGAATTAATTGTGTTGAAGAAAATAATTTAATATTTATTAATTAATTATCCATAAATTTTCATAAGTACTTTAGGTTAGCTGTAGGGGCCGGATCCCAGCTAGCGGTAGTCCGAAGATTAGTACACCGTGCCGCTTCAGGTTATTTACACCTGTGTGACAGAAGGGCCCTTTCGGCTTATAACCAAAATAAATTAGCAAATTCATGTTCATTAAATAATAATATTATATTATATTATCTCAACATCCAGAATTCCTAATTCTTTTCGTATAAAGTTAAAACGATCTTCAGCCAAAGGCTTTGTGAAGATGTCAGCTAGTTGATGTTCAGTATCAACAAATTCTAAAATAGTATCACCTTGCAAAACATGGTCTCTCAAAAAATAATGTCTAATTTCTATGTGTTTAGTGCGTGAATGACATATGGGATTCTTAGTGAGATTAATAGAGCTAGTGTTATCACATCAAATGGGAATATGATGAAAGGATAATTGAAAGTCTTCCAGAGTTTGTTTCATCCACAAAATTTGTGTAAAATAACGTCCTGCAGCTATATACTCAGCTTCAGTAGTTGATAATGCAACTAAATTTTGTTTCTTAGAAAACCAGGAGACTATTGACTTTCCTAGAAAATGACAAGTACCGCTGGTAATTTTATGATCGACCTTGCATCCAGCAAAATTTGCATCCAAGTAACCTATCAGGTCAAACGAATCAGTTTTGGGATACCAAAGAGCGGTTGTCAAAGTTCCTTTAAGGTATCGTAAGATACACTTAACAGCACTTACATGTGATTCTTTAGGACAAGCCTAATATTTAGCACATAAGCATACCGCAAACATAATGTCTGGATGACTAGCAGTTAAGTATAGTAAACTTCTAATCATACCTCTGTACTTACGTATGTCGGCTGGTGTACCGCTTTCATCTATATCAAGCTTTGTAGACGTTGCCATTGGAGTGCCAATAGGTTTGACATTTTCCATATCAAATTTCTTTAGCAAGTCTTTTGTATATTTGGCTTGACTAATAAAAATCCCTTGTGAGTGCTGCTTAATTTATAGTCCAAGGAAGAATGTTAATTCTCCCATCATGCTCATTTCGAATTCATTCTTCTGCATACACTTAGCAAACTCGTTACATAACATCTCATTAGTAGCTCCAAAGATTATATCATCTACATATATCTGCAGTAGTAAAACATTTTTGTCCAAAGATTTTATAAACAAAGTTGAATCAACCTTCCCTTTCGAAAAATCGTGTTCAAGTAGGAAAGAACTAAGACGCTCATACCATGCACGGGGTCCTTTTTTGAGACCGTAGATAGCTTTCCAAAGCTTGAATACGTGATCGGGAAATTTAAAATCTTCAAAGCCTGGAGGTTGTTTTACGAAAACTTCTTCTTTTATAAAACCATTTAAAAAAGCACTTTTAACATCCATTTGAAAAATTTTGAAACCATGAAAACTTGCAAAAGCATAAAGCATATGAATGGACTCTAATCTAGCAACTGAAGTATATGTCTCATCATAGTCAATACCTTCTTCTTGATTATAGACTTAAGCTACTAGACGTGCTTTGCTGCGTGTGACTGAGCCATTCTCATCTAACTTATTTCAGAACACCCACCTAGTACCAATGATCGGATGATCAATAGGTCTGGGAACAAGTTCCCAAACGATTCCATTCAAATTGGTTAAGTTCTTCTTGCATAGCAGAAATCCAAAATTCATCAGAAAAAGCTTCTAAAACATTCTTAGGTTCAATTTTGGAAATAAATGCAACATTTGCTATTACCAATTGTCTTGAGCTGGAATGAGTGCTTACGCCTTTTGACACATCACCTACTACCAGGTCTTCGGGATGGTCTGGTGTAAATCGCATACGTTTCAGCAGACTTTCCAGATAAGATGTGGAAGTATCTTCTGTTGTGGGAGTTTCTTCTTCATTGTCACTATCGTATTGTCTTTTGACATTTAGCTCATCGAACTTGACATTGATTGATTCTTTAACAATAAGTGATTTCTTATTGAATACTTTGTTTCCTTTGCTTTTTGTCGCATATCCCAAGAAAATTCCTTCTTCAGCTTTTTCATCAAATTTTCCCAAGTTGTCTTTTGTATTTAGAATATAACACTGCATCCAAAGACCTTGAAATAGCTAATAATAGGAGTTCTATTAAACCATAATTCATAAGGAGTCTTTTTAGAGATAGGTCTAATAAGAACTCTATTCAATACATGACATGCTGTATAGACAACTTCTGCCCAAAAGTATTTAGGAAGATTGTACTGATTAAGCATAACTCTGGCCATATCACCGAGAGTTCTGTTCTTCCTTTCTACAACTCCATTCTGCTGAGGAGTTCTGGGGCAAGAGAATTCATGAGATAAACCATTTGAATTACAGTAAGACTTGAATTCATGGTTATCGAATTCTCCTCCATGATCACTTCGAACATGAGTAATCATGAATCCTTTCTCGTTTTGTACCTTCTTACAGAAAGATACAAACTCGGAAAAGTCCTCATTCTTATTTGCAAGAAAATAAACCCAAGTATATCGTGAATAGTCATCGACTATCATGTAAGCATAAAGTTT
Source organism: Iris pallida (assembly GCA_029216955.1). Taxonomy (NCBI): domain Eukaryota; kingdom Viridiplantae; phylum Streptophyta; class Magnoliopsida; order Asparagales; family Iridaceae; genus Iris; species Iris pallida. The sequence goes on from JANAVB010043019.1 coordinate 4,451,678, forward strand.
TTCACCAAGACTGGCTACTCTACTTGGTCCAAACAAGTCCATATGAATTAATTGCAGGGGTCTAGAGGTACTTATAGCGTTTATTGATTTGAAAGATGATCTAGATGCCTTATTCTTCTCACAATCAGCACATATCATATCTTTCTTGAAACTTATTTCAGGTAAGCCTCTTACCAGTTTCTTGGTGGACAATCTTGCAATCGTGTCCATGTTTGCATGACCAAGACGCATATGCCAAATCCAGCTTTCGTCTTGTGTTGTAACTAGACACTTTCTTGTATTGTTAGTCTTTTCTGACAAATATAAAATATATATGTTGTCCTCTCTTATTCCACTACCAGAATAAGTCGTTTTAGCGACGCATAAAGGCGTCGCTAAAACGACAAATTTCGTCGCTAAAGATATTTAGCGACGGAATTACCGACGTTTAGTGATAGTCGCTGAAATGTAAGTCGCTAATCTTCTAAACGTCGCCAAACGTCGCAATTATCGATGTTTGCCGACGTATATATACGTCGGTATATTGCTGACGTCTACCGTCGTGACGTCGGTGGATTAGCGACGTATTACTGCGTATCGCTACGCATCGGTAAATTACCGACGTATTTCCGACGAATCTTCGGTGGTTTAGTGACATGTTCAAAGTCGCTAAACGTCGGTAAATCCTGGGAATTCTTGGAAATATTACCGACGTGCATCGACGTTTACCGATGTTTTCCGACATATTATAACGTCGCTAAAACGTCGGTAAACTGGATAATATCGCATATTTACCGACGTTTATCGACGTAAATGTACGTCGGTGTACGTCGGTAAACGTCGATAAATATCGCTAATTCTGAAAAAAATAAAAAAAATAAAATACAGAATGTCCATTTCTCCCTGCAGTTTAAAAAGATAACCATTTCTCACTGTAGAATAGGATCCAAACAATCACAGAATGTCCATCTCTCGCTGTACACAACTAACCAAGTTTGTATACTTAACGTCGATAATTGTGGATAACCAAATATCCAAATAACCAAGTTTACAACAATCACACAAAAACTAACCAAATAACCAAATATCCAAATAACCAAATATCCAAATAACCAAGTATCCAAATAACCAAGTATCCAAATAACCAAATATCCAAATAACCAAGTATCCAAACAACCAAGTATCCAAATCTACACAACCAACAAATAAAAAAAGTCACAAACAAAGAATGAAACGAACACAGAAACAGTCCTAACTAGGACTACTAAGAATCTGGTGCAGAAGGGGCACCGCCGCGACGAAGGGATAAGAACAACTCATACTCCTCACGTGAAATCGATACCGATGGAGGCAGTGACGTCAGTGGAGTCGGTGTCGAAGAAGATGGCGGTGGAGGCGGCGGAGTCGACAACGATGAAGGCGCACCCGGAAGACCAGCACGCTCCAACGCTGTAAGTCGCTGGTGGTATGAATCCATGATAGATAACATTCTATCACTGCTCTCGACCATCGACTCCTGCGCCAATCTCATCCTCTCGGCCATGGTCACCTGTCCTGTCTGCAGCTCCGTGACCGTGCGCTCTAACCCTCCAATGGTGCGCTCTGTCCTCTCAGTCGTCTCCCCGAGGTCCATAATATCGCGGTCGAGCGCATCCAATCGTGCTAGCAGCGCAGGATCGTCGTGTTGAGACTGCTTCTCGATCCGCCGTAGCAGGTCGTCACGGAGAGACTCCATCATCTAGTGGACTCGGACAGACTCCTGGGACGGCTGTGGACCATGCACACTAGCAGGAGATGTCCTAGAGGACTGGGTCACAACTAGGGCGCCATAGGATCCCGTACCATAGTACGTACCCCTACGGAGTCCACCAGCGGCGGCCATCCACAGTTCGTCCGCCGACGGAGCCTGAGTGGGCTGCGAGAAAGTACCGACCTTGCCTGCATCAGGTGCACTAGCAGCCGCCCGTTCCCCCAGCCCCTAATACTCGGCCTAGAAAGTACTTATTATTACTAACTTCTAATTTCTAATTAATGTACTTATTATTACTAATTTCTAATTAATGTACTTATTATTTCTAATTTCTAATTAATGTACTTATTATTACTAACTACATAAATATTTATTTGTATCATATTTACTAAGTTATATTAAAATTGACACGAAGTATTAAATTAAGATAACGTATTGTAATACTTACATAAGTCTGCTCGGCCCTCTCGTCAATAAGGTCAGCGCCGCGACGATGGGTGGCCAGGAAGACGGTCACCATATCGGCGTTACCGACCTTCCTTACCTATAATTAAATATATTATCTTAGTAATAATTTATCGGTTTTACATTAAAATAATATTTCTAAAAGAGGAAGACATACCAGACGACGAAAATGTTCTGTCATCGGAATCGACCCACCGCACCACTTCGAGGCATGTTGCCTACCCGCCTTGGCCTTCTCTGACTTCTCCTTGTACTTTGGCTCCTCGAATCGAGCCTTCATCGTATTCCATTGATCAGGGGTGATCCAACCTTGGATCGGCTTTCCGGCACGATCACGATCCTTCTGATCCTTGATAGAGTCGCGGATCAGCTTGGCAGCGACAGCAGGAACATCCCCTCGATAAGCTCGGCCCGGTACGGTGGATAGAAAAACATATCCTAGAAGAGCGCAATCCAAATATTTATCAGTTATATATAATATACAAAAAATATATGATTCATGTTAAAAGCAAATATATTTTAACCTTGAAGCGCGCAAACCAGAATGCCTTCCTCTCGTCCGGAGCCTCAGAGTAGTTAATCCAAGCACCACCATAATTATGCCTCAGCATGTGGCCTAGACGTCTCTGTACCTCTGGGGGACGATATCTATACAAACATAAAGAATTCATGAAAAAAGTTAAATTATGATAAAAATAGAAAGAAAACAATTATAAACCAAAACACCTACTTTGTACCGTCGGTCCAGATCTCCGTCCTTCTCTCCTCCGGAGGTGCGTACGCATCATCTGCATGATGTTGGTCGGCCGTCGGCGCCGCCGCCTCGGCCGTCGTCGCAGCCTCCGCCGTCGTCGCAGCCTCTGCCATCTGCTCATCCGTCTCTATCATCGTATCAGCAGTAGGAACGCTAGACGGGCGATCACTCTCAACAGGCCTGGAACTACTCGTCCCAGGAGATATGCCACATGACGTCGTCCCACCAGGCCCACCTACTGTCCGATATGGAGGAGTAATCGGCGACGAGGATCCAGAGCCGGTACCAGAATAAGGTACCAAAGGAAAACTCTGTCCTCTAGCAGTACCTGTAGGAAGTATCAGAGGAGAGTGACCTCGTTGTCCCCTTCGGTATGCTCTGCGATGACCTGCCATACCTGATAACAGTATATGATAATACAACAAATAATAGAGACTAGAAATATGAAAGTACAACAAATAATAGAGACTAGAAATATGAAAGTACAACAAATAATAGAGACTAGAAATATGAAAGTACAACAAAGACAAGATAATAACCAAGACAACATATGATGATACATTCTACAATAAACATCTAAGTCCAGATAATGTATTCTAGAAGAAACATCTAAGTTCAGATAAGTATATCTCTCTCAATCATCTTCAGAATAATCATCTTGTTCGTCTTCTTCGACCTCATCTTCCTCTTCCTCCTCATCTTCACTTTCATCTTCGCCTTCGTCGGCTTCGTCTTCCTCTTCGGATAATTCTACATCTTCTACATTATGTGTCGTGTAATGCATAACTTCCGTGGAGTCCACATCGACAATATTGGTTACAAGAGGTAGCTCGTCCTTCTGGTAAGCTTTTTCGTCAACATCAAAAGTATCTCTGGCTTTAGTCTTGCATACTGCCCACCAGTCAGACTTCGTTGCTCCCCGTCTCGGATAAGCTGTGAAGTACACAAGCTGAGCCTGAGTTGCTAGGACAAACGGTTCGTAGCCTTGATATCTACGCTTGTAGTTTATATCCAGAAGACCATGCTTGTCAATTTTTCAACCTTGATTTTCAATCGGATCGAACCATTCACACTTGAACAACACGATCTTTGCAGGTTCTCTGCCATTATTATATGACAACTCCACAATCTCTCGCAAGATGCCAAAGAAATTATTTCCTGGATCAACGTCTTTGTAGTTCGAAGACTTGATACACAAATAACTGTTTTTAGTGGAATCAAGATCCAGGAAGCTGTCACTGATCGGAGCATTTTTTGACTTGAACCGAAAGCCATTGACACAGTAACTTGGCCATATTTTAACAAAAGTAATTGGTCCCTTGGCAAGAGTTCTAATTAATTCAATCTCGGGTGAAATTAGACGATCGACCTGAATATCAAAGAAGCGATAATAAGTTATTTATTGCGTAGTTGCATTAGAAGAGGCTAGTAATTACCGAGCTACTTACATATTCGCTCAACCAAGAAGGAAAATGACATCTCATTTCTTGTTCTAATGCTTCGTCTGTTAGGTAGGGTCTAACCAGCCTCAACTCATCATTATATGTGCTCGAAAACAACGAAGCAACCGTCGATTAGTACAATAATATTAGCTTATACTATTACATTGAGATGACGTAAACTCATCATCCTGAGTTACTTACCCCTCTAGCTTCTCCACTTCATCCTCGTCGCAATTGAGTAATACATATAACTGAGCAGCCCTTAGCTCTTCGTCATTCAAATATCTCTTCTTCATTTTTCTCGAAGGCTTTCCGAACGCATTGAATACTTTTAGTATTCCATCATTAAATTCTTGATATCCGTCGTCGTTTCTTAGAGCCCTCGTTCTATTCGTAGCAACATGAGGTTTGAAATAGAAGGAGCAGAAATTTGTAATCTCCTCGAGAATATAGGCTTCATAAATAGAACCCTCGACCCGAGCCTTATTTTTCACCTTTCTTTTTAGGTGATTCAAATGTCGCTCGAACGGGTACATCCATCGATATTCGACGGGTCCACCAACACGTGCCTCGTAGGAAAGATGAATCGGCAAATGCTCCATAGAGTCAAAGAATCCAGGAGGGAACACCCTCTCTAGCTTGCACAGTGTAATCGCAATGTCCTTCTCTTGCTTTTCTAGACGTTCAACGAGCAATTTCTTAGAGCAAAGGTCCCTGAAGAATATGCTAAGCTCCGTCAATGGATCATAAACTGCCTGCGGTAAGAATTCCCGAAATGTAATCAGAATTAACCGCTCCATGAATACGTGACAATCATGGCTCTTCATACCTGTTAGTTTGTTCTCCTTGAGGTCGACGCATCTTCTCAAGTTCGAAACATACCCATCTGGAAATTTCAGACCTTGAATCCACCTACAAAGCCTCACTTTATCCTCCTTCTCCAGTGAGAAAATTTCCTTAGGCTGCTTCAACTTCCCATTCCCGTCCTCTATCAAATACAATGCAGGACGTCTACATATTTCTTCCAAGTCCAATCTAGCCTTTGGATTGTCTTTCGTCTTATCCTTTACGTCCATTACAGTATTAATTATGTTGTCAAACACATTCTTCTCGATATGCATGACATCAAGGTTATGTCTAATCAGATTGGTGCTCCAATATGGAAGATCCCAGAATATACTCCTCTTCGTCCAGTTATGAGTGCGATCAAATCCGTCACACTTGTAGCCCGTAGCAGGCTGCTCAATAGCTCTTGGTAAATCTTTTACCTCTTCCCATATCGTGTATCCGGTCTATCTTGGCGGGGGATTAGCCTTCTCCACAATGCCAGCACGAAAAGTATTCCTGTTCCTCCGGTACGGATGATCCTTCGGCAGGAATTGTCGATGACAATCGAAGAAGCACGGTTTGCCTCCGTGTTTCAAACAGAAAGCCTTAGTGCTGTCCATGCAATACGGACATGAAAGACGACCATGCGTGCTCAATCTAGATAACATTCCATAGGCCGGAAAGTTATTGATGGTCCACATAAGTGCTGCCCGCATCCGGAAATTTTGTTTTCTAGATACATCGTACGTGTTGGAACCTACTTCCCACAGCTGATTCAACTCATCAATCTGAAGAACAGATGGCAACTCTAGAGGGGGGTGAATAGAGTTTATAGCAATAATAGCCAATTAAAAAATTCAACTCTTTCACAATCTAAAAATAATCAGAGTAAATGCGAAAACAAATAAGGAGCAAGAGAGCATACGTAAACACAACCGATTTTAACCTGGTTTCCCTCGTAGAGGACTAGTCCAGGCCTGAGAACTCTAGCTCAGGATTAAATCCACTATTTATGAAATAGTAGTTACACCCCGTGCCTTTACTTTAGAAGAGCACATCAACTTCTTACAATGGATCGCAGTGGCGATGCTTGGAATTTTCCAAGCTACTTCTTGAACTCTTGCACAAGACTCCTAACTGAGAGATGCTGAGCACTCGAGACTTAGGAAACTTGTGGCTAGTAGATGAAGAAGGGTATGGCTTATATTGAGCTTAAGAGAGAAAAGAAAAGAAGATTTGATGATTGAAAATGAGAGAATTCTTGGCCTATTTATAGGTTTTTATCAGGCAGAATTCGGCCAGAATTCTGGTAGAAATTTTCAAATATTTGGCCGTTGGACAACTAGCAACCAGCAAGCCCTAAAAATTAGGGTGCTGATTTTTAGGGAACAGTGTTCGGCCCGAACTCTGTGTGGAGGCAGAGTTTGGCCTGAACTCTGTCTCCAGAGCACAGAATGGGTCCAAGGGTCCAGTGGGCTGATTTTGGATGTGGAGCTTTATGGATTTGGATAGGTTATGGGTTGAGTCTCAAGAGCCCAGCATAACTCAACTTATAATTATTCTAGACTCAATAAAATATAAAAGTACAAACTCGAAAAATGACTCGCATCTGCAAAAATGAGTTATCGTCTGGCTTGAACTGGATGTAGTCATCTTGTGTCGTATTGAATTATCACAAGTATTATTTAGTCAATGTTATCAATATTTGGTTGACTGTGACTTTGTGTCAACAATCTCCCCCATATTGATAATTGACAAAATAATAATTGTATATTCAATTTCCATACCTGGACACATATAACGACATAGCTCCCCTATAATTAGTGCCGAGTTTAAGAATAGCTCCCCTATAAACAATGCTGTGAATCTTATTGGCCTGTTAATAATAGTCTTTCCAAAAGCACATATAAACCAAACAGAACAGAAATATACACATATCTCCCCCTTTTGGCATTTAGCAATATGAGATATAAAGAATAACTGGAAAACACACCAAAAAGAGAAGTAACTGCATATAAACTAAGATAATAACCAAGAGTCAAAAGAACATAGAAACTGATAATAGTACTGCCAAAGTCTCAAAAGCACAACTCATAAGAAGTCTACTACAAATCAAGTACATAAAAGTAACTAAAGCAAAATGCATAAACATAATCTAAGATCCTCATTAGCAGCATCACAAGTAGTGCATATCCATCATCGAGCATGAGAGGGCCCGGCGTCGTCCGAAGCATCAGTAAAGGAGCGACGTAGGTCCATAAAAGCCGCATCCGGATCCATGTAGCGACGAACCCAAGGGTCATCGATACGGAATCCCTCACGACCTGGGTCTCGCTCCATAGGAATGGGCATGGAAGGATAACGAGACATGGAATACCGAATATCATGCAGCGAGTTGCTGATAGCACTCATCTGTAAGGTAGTCTGATAGTCCAGCTGAGTCCATCGATCGTTCTCCAAAGTGAAGCGATCTCGGAGCATGGCCTGAAGAGACTCAAGAGTGACATGAGGAGGAGGAGGATCCTGTCCGAGAGGAGGGGCCTCTGGCTCATCATCAGAATGCTCAGACACTACTGGTGAGCCGATGGCCGCCTGAAGCCTCCTTGCCTTAGAGAGAAAGGCAGGGGCAGGTAAGAATGGACACTCATCAAGGGGTACATGGAACGCACGAAAGATCATAGGAAGGTATAATGCATAAACCAAAGATCTCTGTTTCTTCCTACAGTTGATCATCCAATCCATCACTGTGCATGGAAGGTTAAAGGGAACATGGAAGTGGAGATGATACAATGCTGAAATCTCAAAATAAGTGACTTCATCGGTAGAACCCGCTTTGGGTAGAATGGTGTTGAAAATGATCCGATGAAGCTTATAGAAATAAGGATTGAGAAATTTTGCTAAAAGCTTACGAGGACGTGTGTTAGGGCTACACAGGTCGTCCTTGAAGCTCTCTAGTGAAATCCCTTTGGGAAAGATAAAGGATCTAGCTTCAACAAACTTTTTCCAAGAATTAGGCTCTTGAAGCTCAAGATATTCGGCCAATTCAAAATCATCAAAGGAGATATCAATTCCCGCAACTCGTGAATAAATATGAGTGTCATCAAGTTACAGTAAAACATTTGAATGGCACTACGATAAATGACCGAATTAGAAGTAACGAGTTCATCAAGATAAAGGTCATGAAATAGTGCATCATATTGTGAGAAAATGGTAAAGTTGATGGGGTATCCCGCAAATACTGGACGTGTCCAAAAATCACTAAACCAATCATTTGAGGCGTCTAGTGATACAAAAATTCGATCGTCGTAAGTGTTTGGATCATTGGGACGTAGAGGATTGAACAACAGATGGATTTGTTGTTCAATGGCCGGTGCAACGGGTGGTGCAACGGGCGGCTCAACACGTAGAGGAGCATTCGACGAGGATGCTCCCTCTGTCCGAAGTCTCTTTCCGCGGTTGAACAGACGAGGGGACATAATACAATAGATAATGAAAGAAATTAAGATATAGAAAAGTAATGAATTATACCTCAAACTAGTGATGAACTATGGAAGAGAATTGAAAAATATGCCTTCTCCTTTTGAGTTTGGGGAAGAATGGAGCACAAAAGAGGAGAAAGTAGGGTTAGAGTTTTGATAGAATTGTGTTTGAGAAGGTGGAAAGGTGGTAAAAAGGAAGGAGATGAAAGAGAAACCGAATATAGGGGAAGGGTTTCTCTTGGTCGGGTCAAATAATGACCATTGGATCAACATTTTGATCAACGGCTGGGGCTGTTCCCGGTTCTGGAACAGTCGGGCCGAATTCGGCCCGAACTCTGCTAGGAGCAGAGTTCGGCCCGAATTTCGGATCTTGGTCACAGAATGGGAATCAGGCAGAAACAGAAAAAATATTGGTTAAGTAATAGACAAACCAATATAAGATATGAGTATAAAGATAGGAAAGACTCAATTAGTAAACAAAAGAATAACAGAAATTGATTCTGAAGCAGCAATATAAAATTAAAATAATAGTATTTTAGCATGTGATAAATGAAAATGAACCATATAATAAACAAGGAATTATATCGTAATTCAATATTTTGAAGCTGCCATGGGTTAGCTGCAGGGGCCGAATCCCAGCTAGCGGTAGTCCTGAGGACTAGTACACCGTGTCGCTTAGGCTTTTATGCCTTGTTGTCAGAAGGACCCTTTCGGCTTGTACCCATAGCAAGTTCATCATAATAGAATCAAGATATACTCGATATTTACGCAGGTTTATCTTAATTTACAATAACTTCATCTAAGATTCCAAGTTTACGACAAAGAAAATTGAAGCGCTCTTCGGATAATGGTTTTGTGAAGAAGTCTGCTAACTGATGATCAGTGTCAATAAATTCTAAGTTAATCGTGCCATTTTGCTTATGATCACGTAAAAAGTGGTGACAAATTTCAATGTGCTTCGTGCGTGAGTGACAAATGGGGTTCTTAGTCAAGTTTATAGCACTAGTATTGTCACAAAAGATTGGAATATGTATGAAAGATAAATTATAGTCTTCAAGGGTTTGCTTCATCCACAGAATTTGTGCACAACAACGCCCAACTGCGATGTATTCAGCGTCTGTTGTGGATAGTGCAACAGAATTCTGCTTCTTGCTAAACCAAGAGACTAAAGCTTTTCCTAATAAATGACACGTACCGCTCGTACTTTTACGGTCGACCTTACATCCGGCGAAGTCTGCATCAGAGTAACCAATGAGGTCAAATGATGTTGACTTAGGATACCATAGGCCCACTGTAACCGTACCCTTAAGGTATTGAAAGATACGCTTAACCGCGGTCATGTGTGATTCCTTAGGATTTGCTTGATATCTAGCACACAGGCAAACGCTAAACATAATATCAGGGCGACTTACAGTAAGATAGAGTAGACTGCCTATCATACCTCGATACTTACGTTGATCTACGGGTTTGCCACTATCATCTGGTTCAAGTTTGGTTGAAGTAGCCATAGGAGTGCTGATTGGTTTGACGTTGTCAAGGTCGAATTTCTTCAGCATGTCCTTTGTATACTTCGACTGACAGATGAAGGTTCCATTTGACATTTGTTTGACTTGCAGCCCAAGAAAGTAGTTGAGTTCCCCCATCATGCTCATCTCAAACTCGGTCTGCATACACTTGGCAAAATCTTGACAAAGAGTTTCATCAGTAGAACCAAAAATAATATCATCTACATATATTTGTACTAAAAGAATAGTGTCTTTGAAAGATTTTATGAAAGTGTAGTGTCAATTTTCCTTTTTGAAAAACCTTTCTCAAGCAAGAAATTGCTTAGCCGTTCATACCAAGCTCTAGGGGCTTGTTTGAGGCTATACAGAGCTTTCTTTAGCTTGAACATGTGGTCGGGAAATTTGTGATTTTCAAAGCCAGGGGGTTGTTTTACATAAACTTCCTCCTTAATAAAACCATTCAAGAAAGCACTTTTAACATCCATTTGTAATAATTTGAAATTTTGAAAATTTGCAAATGTACAAAGCATCCGAATAGATTCTAATCTAGCAACAGGAGCATACGTCTCATCGTAGTCGATACCTTCCTCTTGGTTGTATCCTTGGGCTACTAGACGGGCTTTGTTGCGTGTGACTGAACCATCTTCATTCACTTTATTTCTAAAAACCCATTTAGTACCAATAATCGAGTGATTAGCCGGTCTAGGAACAAGTTCCCATACTTGGCTCCTCTCGAATTGGTTGAGTTCCTCTTGCATAGCAAAAATCCAAAATTCATCATTGAAAGCTTCTAAAATGTTTTTAGGCTCAATTTATGAAATAAAGGCAGTGCTAGCAATAGAGTCTCATAATGATGATCTAGTAGTTACTCCATGTGAAACCTCGCCGATTACCAAATTTTATGGATGTGATGGCTTGAAAGAGAATTTCTTAGACAAGCTTTCTAGAGAATTTGTTTCGGTTGTGGTGTTTATTGGAGTAGACGTTGATAGCTCAACATCATCATCATCAAGAGTAGCTGCTGCACTGTTATCTTCATCAAAAGTTACATTTATAGACTCTTCCACAATTAATGAGTGTTTGTTAAAAACTCTATATCCCTTACTCTTGGCAGCATAGCCAAGGAAAATACTATCGTCAGCTTTGGCATCAAATTTACCTAAGTTGTCTTTGGTGTTGAGGACAAAACATCTACAGCCAAAAACTCTAAAATAAGAAACATTTAGGGTTCTCCCAAACCAAAGCTCATAGGGTGTTTTCTTCGTAATAGGACGAATAAGTACCCTATTTAAAATATGGCATGCTGTACTGACAGCTTCAGCCCAAAAATATTTCGGAAGTAAAAACTTGTTCAACATGACTCTAGCCATATCGCCAAGAGTCCTATTCTTCCGCTCCACAACACCATTTTGTTGAGGAGTTCTTGGACAAGAAAACTCATGATCAAAACCATTGGAATCACAAAACATTTCAAAATCAGAATTTTCGAACTCGCCTCCATGATCACTTCGGATTCGAGTAATCATGTAGCCTTTTTCATTTTGAACTTTCTTGACAAAAATCTTGAAAACCGAAATAGCATCACCTTTATAAGTAAGAAAGAAAACCCAAGAAAATCTTGAAAAGTCATCAACAATAACAAAGGCATAGAGTTTTCCACCAAGACTGGCTACTCTACTAGGGCCAAATAAATCCATATGGAGTAGTTGCAGGGGTCTAGTAGTGCTTACAGAGTTTATGGAATAAAAAGATGACTTGGTTGCCTTATTCAACTCACATTCGACACATACGGTGTCCTTTTTGAATGTGATGTCGGGCAAGCCTCTAACTAGCTTCTTGGTCGATAGCCTGGATATAGTATCCATATTGGCATGACCAAGACGCTGGTGCCATAGTAACCGTTCATCTTTATGATCATATAGGCATCTACCTGCATTGTTAGTATCTATAGTCAAATAGAAAAATATAATTATTGTCCTCTCTTACCCCTTCAAAAGCAATGTCTCCTGTTGACCTATCATAAATAAGGCATTTGTTTTGTCCAAAGTTAATGTCATAACCCTGGTCAGCAAGATGACTGAAGCTGAGCAGGTTATGCTTTAACTCGGTCACTAGGCAGACATCCTTTATTACAGGAGAGGGAGGATAACCAATAATAACATTACCTATAATATAACCTTTTAGGTTATTGCCGAAGGATACATATCCTTCTCTCTTCATCGATAGTGATGCGAAAAGATTTGCGTCTCCCGTCATATGCCGCGAGCATCCACTATCGAGAATCTACTTACTCTTAGTTGAGGAGGAAAGGTCCACCTACATCAAGAGTAGATGTGACCTTTGGTACCCAAGTTCTTGAGGGTCCTGAAGAGTTAGTTTTTGGAAACCATGAATATATCTTTCTATCTACTAATCTTCTAATTCTACATTGTGGTAAAATGTGTCCATGTAAACCATAATAAGTACATGTAGCATTCCTATTTACATTAGGAGCATGCTGATGATGTCTATAAGCATAATAATGAGGAGAAGTGTGATGATATGTAGATTCAGCATGGTGATGATGACTATGTGGAGTGGCATGGTGATATTGTCTATGATGATATTGTCTATATGGCATGGCATAATGATTTCTATATGTAGAGTGATGTTGATTGTGTCTTTGTACAACATGGTGATGATTGTATCTATGTGTAGCATGATGTTTTTGTGACATATGATGATTATTTCTACGTACATGTGGTTTGTGTCCTTTGTGAAAGTGTGTGTACATTTAAGCATGATTGTGAGCAGCATGAGGATGACGTGGTTGACTAGTATGAGTGGTGTCATGCTTTGTGTGTGTCTCATGTGATTGGGTTTGAGGTTGAGCAACCTGTTTTCCCAATTTAGTCTCTAGTTTCTTAGAGACAGCTTGCAATTCAGTAATCTTAGCATTCAAACCATGCATCTTGGTAATAGTAATCTTGTGTCTGCTCTTTTCTTCTGCAAGCTCCATGTTGAGTGTTGTGATTTTTTGTGTTTGTTGCTCAATACGTGCCTCGACATCATGTAAGCTTATTTTAAGCTTAGATACCTCATCAGTGACATCCGTGGGTGTGGTGTCTCTAATGTTATCAAGTAATAGAGAAAGGCTTTGTATTTCGACTTCATGACTTTTGATTTTGTCCTTGGCATGTTTGTATTTACCAATAACCTTTTTGTGATCACTAAGTAAATCGGTGAAAGCATCGCCAAGTTCATCAAAAGTGAAGTCGTCAAGAGTTTCGTTTGATACCTTGTCGAACGTCGCTATTAGGCACACATTAGCCGAATCTTGAGGAGAGTTCTTTTCTTCCTTGGAGTCACTAGCTTCGCTTTCATGCCAAATACTTGTGTTGGCATATTTCTTTGAGGAGGTCTTCTTGTATGGCTTCTCATAGCGGTTGCTCTTCTTCAAGAATGGACAGTCTTTTCGAACGTGTCCAGTCTTCTTGCAACCGTAGCAGGTTGGCTTTTCTTCTCCATCTTCTTGTGGTTCCTTCTTTCTTCGATTGAAGCGAAGGAATCTCTTGAAGTTGCGGACCATGAGAGCTTGATCATCATCTTCTGAGTTGTCGTCATCCGTCTCTTCGGGTTCAGCCCTCCGTCGGTGAGCTTTGAGTATAATCTCCTTAGCCTTAGGAGCAGGCTCTTCGAAGTCCTTGAGGTCAAGCTTATGAGTCATTAGCTTTCCCATCAAGGTCTCCATAGACATGGTTGTGAGATCATTTCCTTCTATGATGGCTGTCACCTTAGGGTTCCAAATTTTTGGTAGCCCCCTAAGTAGCTTGCGAATCTTCTTGTGATTTGAATATTGCTTCCCAAGCGAAGACAGGGGGTTGATGATGTCGAGGAATCTTGTGAACATTTGCGTGATCGTCTCGTTTGGCTTCATCTTGAAAGCCTCGTATTCTTGAGTGAGACGGCTTATCTTTGATTCCTTGACTTGGGTGGTTCCTTCATGCATCACTTCTAGAAGTTTCTATACTTCGTGAGATGTGGTGCATGTAGATACCCTGTTGAACTCATTCCTGTCTATAGCACAGAATAAAGCATTAATAGCTCTCGCGTCTAGACTTGCCTGTTTCTTCTCCTCGTCAGAATATTTGTCATGTGACTTCTCAACGAGATCGCCATTGACAACTATTCTAGCGGGCTTTTTGTAACCGTCAGTGACGATAGTCCACAGGTCAAAGTCTAGCGACTTGAGATAAAAACTCATCCTTGTTTTCCAATACGTGTAGTTAGTTCTATCAAATAGGGGAGGCCTATGAGTGGACTGTCCTTCACCGCGATTGAAAATCAAGTATTGTGTGGTTGCCATGGATCAGCTCTCGGATGTAAGTCCTGGTAAAGAGAACAGAGCTCTGATACCAATTAAAGAACAGATGGCAACTCTAGAGGGGGGTGAATAGAGTTTATAGCAATAATAGCCAATTAAAAAATTTAACTCTTTCACAATCTAAAAATAATCAGAGTAAATGCGGAAATAAAGAAGGAGCAAGAGAGCATACACAAACACAGCCGATTTTAACCTGGTTTCCCTCGTGGAGGACTAGTCCAGGCCTGAGAACTCTAGCTCAGGATTAAATCCACTATTTGTGAAATAGTAGTTACACCCCGTGCCTTTACTTCAGAAGAGCACGTCAACTTCTTACAATGGATCGCAGTGGCGATGCTTGGAATTTTCCAAGCTACTTCTTGAACTCTTGCACAAGACTCCTAACTGAGAGATGCTGAGCACTCGAGACTTAGGAAACTTGTGGCTAGTAGATGAAGAAGGGTATGGCTTATATTGAGCTTAAGAGAGAAGAGAAGAGAAGATTGGATGATTGAAAATGAGAGAATTCTTGGCCTATTTATAGGTTTTTATCAGGCAGAATTCGGTCAGAATTCTGGTAGAAATTTTCAAATATTTGGCCGTTAGACAACTAGCAACCAGCAAGCCCTAAAAATTAGGGTGCTAATTTTTAGGGGACAGAGTTCGGCCCGAACTCTGTTTGGAGGCAGAATTCGGCCCGAACTCTGTCTCCAGAGCACAGAATGGGTCCAAGGGTCCAGTGGGCTGATTTTAGATGTGGAGCTTTATGGATTTGGATAGGTTATGGGTTGAGTTTCAAGAGCCCAACATAACTCAGCTTACAATCATTCTAGACTCAATAAAATATAAAAGTACAGACTCAAAAAATGACTCGCATCTGCAAAAATGAGCTGTCGTCTGGCTTGAACTGGATGTAGTCGTCGTGTGTCGTATTGAATTATCACAATTATTATTTAGTCAATGTTATCAATATTTGGTTGACTGTGACTTTGTGTCAACACAATCAACGGCTGTAAATGCACATCGATGTTCCGTTTCGGATTGTTCGGACCTGGGATAATAACGGTGAGAAACATATACGGAGTCTTTATGCACATCCAAGGCGGTATATTGTACGGGGTGACGATCACAGGCCAACACGAATACTGGGATCCCGAAAGTCCGAATGGGGTAAAATCGTCGGAGCAGAGACCCAATCTGACATTAAGCGGATCAGAAGCAAAATCTGGATACTCTCGATCAAAGTGCTTCCATGCTTCTCCATCAGATGGGTGATCCAACACTCCTTCGGTATGTTCCCGCTTATGCCAACTCATGTTTTCTGCAGTTTCCTTCACCATAAACAACCACTGCAACCGCGGCGTCAACGGCAAGTAGTGCATCGAAGAGGTAGGCTTCCTGGCACCGACAGACTTTTCTCTACCATATGCCTTCTAGCGATCGACACCACAAAATCTGTAGGCATCTTCATCCTTGTCGTCTTTGTAGTACAACATGCACCCGTTGCGACAGGCATCGATTTTTTCGTATCCCATCCAGAGCGATCTAACCATCCTCTTAGACCGGTAGAAGTCTTTAGGCAACTTCGCACCCTCAGGCAATATTTCTATAAGCAACTCCATAAGACGGTTGTAGCAATCTTGCGACATGTTAAAATCGGACTTGATGCTCAACAATCTTGTAACCACCTCCAACGGTGAATGATCCTCACAACCAGGATAAAATGGAGTCCTTACATTCTCCAGCAACTCCATGAACTGTGCAGCATCGGGGTTCGGTGCCTCCTCAGGTGCATCATGATCATCCGGATCGAAACTAGGCCCGGCCGCGTCGAAAACCATATTCACCAACCCATCGTCGTAAGGAGCGTTGTTGTGGACATCCACATAAGGCTCGTACTCCGATGCTAAAGACACAAGTTCTCCGTGCTCGCTCCACTGATAGTAATTCGGCGTAAAACCCTTCGAGTATAAATGATACGTGACATCCACTTCTGGATGATATTTCAAGTTGCGACATCTCACACACGGACACTTAATTTTGGTACCGTCCATGTACTGAGGGAACGCCTTGGCAAACTGCAGGAACTGGTGTACACCCTCTATGAATTCATCCCGCATACCGCACATGTCATCAGGATGACGGTTGTACATCCAAGTACGATTCCGCAGATAGTAATTCAGCTCCATAATTCTGTAAGATAGATACATCAAGGTAGTGAATGATATACAATTGTCAGTTCATGCGGTCTACACTTTCCGCAGTATATGTACACATGACATTTTACGTTAAATGGTCAGAGATTATCTGTCATCTTCTTTTCGTATTGCTAACTTTTCTTTCGCATGTTTGTGCGTGCAGTGGTCAAAGATTATCGCGGTGGTATTTCACCCGTGTCTACAATATTTCATATAGGCTGAGTTGTAGAAGTAAAGTTTTAGGATATTAGTCTATATATTATGTATAGTCCAACCGAGCCAACTCTAAGCTAAACTAGTCCAACTTGGTCAAACTAGCCATTTCTAAGTTGTATAAGTCAAGTTTTAGGATATTAGTCTATATATACTAGTATAAACTCTCCCTCCTCTCCAAATACCTGGTACTAGTTAACCCTCCCCCTTTCTCCCACTAGATACACACATACATATACATGATGTATACAACCACACCATAGTTCCCAGGTTCTTTTAACCTAACTTGCCAGTTGGTACTAACCTCAATAGAACAAACACTCTCACAGCTCAAAATACTAACACATGCTCACGCCTTACTCTTGTGACACTCCCTTTCAAACACAAACACACACACACACACCTATATGTTCCCTTACACATGTTGCCATGTTACCTATAAAAATAGGAAACCCTTGTTGTCTAAAATAAGACACAATTGTACAAAGAAAACCATACTGTAGAACTCACACTTTAAGACAATAGATGAAGGAAGACTTGTATGGAGGATCGATAGGGTTGAGCAATGTCATTTTATTCTACAAAGAGAACCATACTGTAGAACTCAAACTGTAGAACTCACACTTTAACACAATTCTACAAAGAGTTGTCATAGGGTGTTGAGCGATGTCATTTTATTCTTTTCTTCTTCTTCTTCTTAGGATTTTCGAGTATTGGATCTTGAGACATATATAGCTAGAACTTACGAAGAATGGAGTACCATACTTAAACAAATAGATGTCGACTAATTGGTTCATATACTTGTTGTCTAAAATAAGTATAGGAATGTTGCAAGGTGAAACAATGTATCAAACACTGTATCGAAACCCAAACCCAATATTTACACAAGTGTATGTAGGGGATTAAGTGTACAGAGGTAAAATACATATATATGCATGCTTGGAGGTGTCCACGTGTTCAACAAATGGAAACAAAGTGTCCAAAACCTCACGAACATACTGTATCAGTGAACACATGGTCGTAACGTGTCTCCGTGTCCATTTTGGACACAAAAAACATCTCAATTAGGGTTAGGGTTTACCTTCAGTCTCCTCGCGGTGGTGGAGGAGGAGGATCTCGCGGTGGAGGAAGAGAAGGGGCTCGCGGTGGAGGAGGAGGAGGAGGAGAAGGGGCTCGCCGGAGGGAGGAGAAGGAGCTCGCGGTGGAGGAGGAGGATGAGCGGCGCCGGAGGGAAGGGGGTCGGGCTGTCGTCAAGGTCGGGGGAAGAGGGACGGGAACAAAAAATTTAGGGAGAGGGAGAAATGAAAAGTGGAACCGAGGAAACCCTATTTAGCTGAAATTAGCGACGCCCGAAATACGTCGCAAAGCGTCGGTATTGGTTTAATATTCGGCGACGTTATAACCTTTGCGACGCTAAACGTCGCTGAAATGATAAAACTAGCGACGTTTTCCGACAAATCAACGACGTTGGTTTTTATTAGACTATAGGTAGTCGTAATATGTCGCTGTATGTTGCTACCAGTGACGTATTATGACGCTTAAATTTAGCGTCGCTAAAACCAAAAATATTGGCGACGTTTTAAGTTGGCGTCGCTAATTACGTCGCTGATATGACTTATTTTGGTAGTGTTCTCTCAAAGAAAATTATTCCAGAGGTTTTATCATAAACAAAACATTTATTTTTAACAAAATTTATTCCATAACCGTGATCAACTAATTGACTGATACTCAACAAGTTATGTTTTTATTCTGTTACTAAGCAAACATTTTTAATAATAAGAGAGGGAGAGATACCTATGTCACCAATGCCAATGATATTACCTTTACGATTGTTTCCAAAGGAGACATAACCTTCTTTCTTCATCAATAGAGTTGCAAACAATTTGTCGTCACCTGTCATATGCCTGGAGCAACCACTATCGAGTATCCACTTGCTTTTAGTGGAAGGAGGAAGGTCCACCTACAACACAGGTTGAAGATGTAACCTTTGGTACCCACTTTCTTGAGGGTCCTGATGTGTTAGCTTTTAGAACCCATTTATACACATTCATATCTACTAGCTTTCTAATCTTACACAGTGGTGACACATGTCCTTTTAATCCACAATAATGACATGTAGCAAAAGTGTTAATGCTAGGTTTTGTTTGAAAAACATGCTTTTGAGTTTTTGAAAAGGTGTGTGTACTCGTGTTGTGTGGAAACATGTATATATAAGCATGATTTCTAACATTAGCAGTCGTGTTATTAGTGTGGTGTTTGTGTTTAGCCTTCTGACTAGTGTTTATCTGAGCAATTGGTCTAGCGACTTGTTTGTCCAGTTTTATCTCAAATTTTTAGAGTTGTCATTGGCTTCATTTAATTTGGCCGTGAGTGTATCTACTCTTTGAATAGCAATGTTATACTTCTTTTTCTCTAGTTCATAGATATCGTTAAGTTTTGCATTTTCTTGACTTTTTTTCAAGCTTTTCAAGAGAATCATGCAGACAGCCTTAAAGAAGTAATCTCATTGGTGTTAATAGAAGAATCTTTAATATCTTCTAAAATCCTAGATTGCTTTGAAAATTCAGACTGTACAAATTTTAGCTCTTTTTTAACATTTTTGTACATGTCTCTCATTTTCTTCTGATCGGCCAATAGATCAGAGAAAGCCTCACATAATTCATCAAAATTAAATTCTTCATAGAGAGGGTTAGTTATTACCTTAGCATCTGTAGCCATGAAGCATAGGTTTGCTAAGCTCCGAGAGTTGTCTTCTTATTCAGAGTCACTAGCCTCGCTTTTACACCAGATACTAGTATTTGTATAGTTTTTGGTTGTCGACCTTCTCTTGCTTGTCTGATCATTTCTGCTTGTTTGATCGTGTCTTCTTCCTTTTCTTATAATATGGCAATCCTTCTTTATGTGATCTGTTCTTTTGCAGCTGAAATAGATTGGTTCTTTGTCATCATTGAAGTCCTTCTTCTTGTTTGACTTCTTGTATCTGAGGAATCTTCTGAAGTTCCTTATTCTCAGGGCCATTTGCTTATTGTTCGAGTCGTCTGATTCACTCTCGTCGTCAGAGATTGTTTTATGATTTTCCTTGAATGCTATTGTTTTATCTTTCGGGTGTTGATCTTCGAAATCCTGAAGGTCCAACTCATGTGTCATGAGCTTTCCAGTCAGGATTTCAAGACTCATTGTCGAGAGATCATTTTCTTCTATAATGGCCGTTGCTTTTGGATTCCAGTTTTTTGGTGGTCCACGAAGAATCTTTCGAATCTTTTCATGATTGCTGTAATCTTTGCCAAAGGAAGCTAGAGGATCAACAATATCTAAAAATCTAGTAAACATAGCAGTCATAGTCCCATTAGGCTTCATTTTAAATGCCTCATATTTTTGGGTAAGTCGTGAGATTTTGGATTCCTTCACTTATGAAGTACCTTCATGAGTAACCTCAAAAAGTTTCTAAACCTCATTGGACGTGGCACATGTAGAGACTCTATTGAACTCAGTTTTATCAATAGCACATACTAAAGCATTGATGGCCTTTGCATCAAGACTAGCTTGTTTCTTTTCATTGTCGGTGTATCTATCAAATGGTTTGTCAACTAGAACACCACCTATCGTAATAGGTAGAGGTTACTTATAACCATTGACGACAATCGACCATAAATCGAAATCAAGTGACTGAGGAAAAAGCTCATCAGTGTCTTCCAGTACGTATAATTTGTGCCATCAACTAAATGTGGCCTATTGGTTGTCTGACCTTCACCGTTACTTGGAAATAGGGATGCTATATCTCAAGGAGTGTTAATTCCGTCGAGAGAAACCTGCTCTGATACCAATTGTAGGAACAATGGAACCTCTAGAGAGGGATAAATTAAGTGCAACGGAGAATATTTAGCAACTAAAATTTAACTCTATGCAGGTGAAGCAATATATATATAAAATAATTACAACTAAGTCAGTAAAATCAGGGCGAGAAAGCAATACGCAAAGACAGTAGATTTATACTGGTTTCCCTCTGTGAGGACTAGTCCAGTCTCGAGTACTCAACCCGATGTTTGAATCCACTATTTGAAATAGAGATTACACCACGTGTTTTGCTCCGAAGAACACGCCAACTTCACCACCGTCGTGTCTTTATCCGAAGCCCACAAACAAACTTCAATACCTTTCTGAAGAAAGCTTTTATATGCCAAGCTTGTACAACTCGAAGCTCCTACTCGAAAACCATCGGCTCTTAGAAGAATAGAGTTGACTTGGAGATTTGAAGATTAAAGCTTTGGGAATGGAATAGAAAGCTTAGGAATAGATAGAGAAGATGAAGATTGAATCTTTGTTTAGAAATAAAATTTTCTTCTCTATTTATAGGTTTTTCTAGGACAGAGTTCGGGCAGAACTCGATACCTTAACGTTCAAAAATTCAAACGTTGGAGATCCACAAGAATTGGTAAAGCTTCTGACCAGGAGTGAATTCTACTATCCGAGTTCGGACAGAACTCTGGCCGAGTCTGGTTAGCCTAATTCCAGGACAGTTTTGGGTTTTGGATCTGGTTTGGTTTAGGATCAAATTAGGAATTGGTTTGGTTCGGTTTAGGAATCAAGCTTGGTTTGGTTTAGGATAGACTTCTAATTGCCAGTGATTTCGATTCACAAATAATCTAGACTCAATAAATAGAAAAGTAAAAAATAAATAATAAAATCTCAGAGACGACGTAATCTGCATTATTCGTTTCTTTTTATATTGAGATCGAAGTTTTAAGACACTTATCGAAATCGGTTTGACTATGGCTAAATGTGCCAACACTTATATATATATATATATATATATATATATATATATATATATATATATATAAACAAAAAAATATATATATATAATGTATCAAGGACTGATACAACAACTAACTGGCACTGCACTGAAGGGAAAGACTCAAGCATATGCATTAACTGACACGAATGTAATAACAAGGACTGAACATGCTAACAAGGAACCAAACCTAAACTTCTATATGACTGTTGGCCTCTCCAAACAAGCCAAGCCCCTATATGATCTGTTCTAATGGTAGCTTGCTGCTGCTACAGTACTCGATCCTAACTCATCCTCCTACCAATGACTGATACAAATATAGGAGTATTAAAGCCTCCCCTACCTAAATACATTGGCTGATATAGTCCTTCATTAGGACTGAAACTAACATGTGTAGGACTGAACAAAGTGTATAAGAATAAACCTATATAGCCTATGATTGATAACACTATCCCCCAATCTACATTGACTAATACCAATAAGTGGGACTGAATAATGAGTAATTTGGGGACTGAAACATATATTAAATATGGTTGTACATGATATGGGCTAACCCGAGCCTATATCATGACTGATACGACTAGACAACAAGGATTAGGACAAATGGACTGATACAAACCAGTAGAGTAAGGGACTGAACTAAATGGTTTATACAAGGACTGAACAATTAATACAAACAAGGACTGGACCTTATAACTGAGATAATCCCCCATCTCAACTCCAATTAACTAATACCAATATCAGTACTGGACTGATATCAATGGGTGAGAACAGAACAAGGAGACTGAGGTAATCCCCCCTAAATCAGACTAATATAAGGTATTAATATAATTGATACTAATAACTGATGCAAGGGTCTAACAAGGACTGATACAAGAATGAGATGTAAGGACTGAAACATATCTTAGGACCGAACATCAAAAACTGATACAATGTGAGTATGCGACTGAACAAAAGACTAAACAATATGGACTGAACCTATTATATAACAAAGATTGAACAAATGGTAAATTGGGGACTGAAACAAGGATATTAGAGATTGAACAAATGAAACTAATCAATGACTAAACAAATATAATAGGAGGCTGACTGATACATAAAAAGTATGGACTGAACAATATAACTGTATAAAACTTTTGATAGATGACTGAACAACATGTATAGGACAAAGACTGAACATGCGGACTGAAACTAAATCAATTAGGGCTGAACAAAATAGATGTATGATATAATATCCAACCAAGGACTGAACAATATCCTAAAAGCTGATACAATTATGAAGGCAATGAATGAACTAAAACAAAGGACAGAACAATATAGGACTGATCATATATCAATGATTGATACAAAACCATTCAGTCCAAAACACAACAGTCCATATGTATACAACATTCCATTCTTTTTAAGTGCAACAATCCTCAACCTATCAACAGTCCAAAATATAGCAAAAAAATCCTAATCATTACAAAAATAGTCTCCTATATACATTAAAATAGTGCCAAAAAGTCCACAACCCCCAACCAATTCAAATACATCAAATTCATTCCTAATTACTAGATAATCTTACCAATGCTTAATCTATAGCAATGCACTCATAATAAAAAAGTTTAAAACTGAATTTAGAGCATTGAATCCTCTTTTGGCCATTTTGTCAAACACTTGGCGCGCGCGGCGAACACGTGGTGACACGTCCATGGTACGCACTACAAATGGATCCAAACTTGAGCTAAAGCACACCCACATATTCTAAATTACCATTATGACCTAATAAACCTATTCACAAACCCTAGAATTGCTATTGTCAAATTTTCTCCCAATTTGGGTCAAATACAAAGTGGAAAGTCTCTAAATGAAAAGGGAAGAGTCAAAACTCCTCACCATTGGCAAACCTAATGCTTGGGGGTTCCTATTTGATGCATCTACACTATTTACTACAAATTAAAGGGTTTAGAATGTATTTTACCTTTTGGGAGTGGATTCCCAATGAAAAAGCTCTAAGGTCCAAAAGCCCTCAAGCTCCAAGTGCTCCAACCTTCCAAGCCTTGCTTCTAGAGCCCTCTACTCTCCAAGGGAAAGTGAATGAGACCAATTTTGGTTGATTTGAGTAAGGTTTGATGGTGGAAATAATTTGGGAAAAAGCTTCCAAACTAGGGTTAAGGTTTCAAATGGAAAGATGAAGAAGAAGAAGAAGTTATTCTTCTTATAGCTAGGGGGACTCATGTCGGCCGACAACTCGAGGATTTTGGCTAGCGTTTGGCTATGTTGAAATGTTTAGGAAGCCCTCTCACAATGTGATGACAAGTTTAGGAAAAAAAGGTCTTTTCTTCTAATTAGGCATTTAGCCTAATCTTCTAATTAGATATTTAGCCTAATCTTCTAATTAACCTCACTAGCAAACTAGAGATTAGCTAAACTTAATGAAATTGGTTTGATGATTGTCTAATCTCGCTAATTAAGTCTACTAGGGTCATGACAACTATTCTAACTAATGGCTAACCACTAATCATGTTCAATAAATATAGCATATGAACTATATTAAATATTATAAATAATTAATCCAAAATTATAATTACTAATTTTGTAAAAATAGATTTATCAATCAAAATATAATTTGAATTCACAATAATAACAAAAAATAGAAAAAGTCAAAAATACTCCTCTTCAGGAAAGTAGTAGTTACACCAGCAGTTGTAGTGCCTCGCTCCGTGAAGACACTAGATGAATAGAGAAATCGGTGCTGGCTCAAGGGAAAGCCTTTATAAAGACGATTAATCTGGGTGAGTGGACACAATGACTTTATTTTATGATTCTTTTACGCCTAATAACTAATCTGTGTTTTTGAATGAGTGCTATTATGTTAATAACACGTTTGTAATCTGTGAGAATGTTTGACCCAGTATGTTTAAAGTGAATTTGCTTGTCGGTTGTTGAACGAACATTTGCTATGCTAAGACAATATAAGATGTTGCAACGCTAAAGATAGATTGCTGCTTTAATATATGAATCATTGCCATGCTTAATAAGAAAGGATAAGAGAATGCTTACAAACCTTAAATCGTTTGCTTATTAAGAGTAGAGGTACCTGCTTAATGAATCAGATCTATTGCTATGGTGAATAATAAGAGTAAGTTCATGTTTCCTTATATCATATGCTAGAAAAGAAAGAAAAGAGAGGAACTATTGGCTCTGTGATCCTAAAAGAAGAAAGGCATGAAAGAACATGTCGTATATCTGTTAAGGCATGAAAAGAACGTGCTGTATATCTGTTAAGGCACGAAAATAACGTGTCGTATATTTGTGAAGGCTCGAAGAATGTATTGTTTGTTACTGTTAATATTTATCTGTTAGAAGCTGTATTCATGAATTGGTCTTGGAAAACTTGTGCACAAGGTAATCGTCTCTCAGATGTATTTCTGGGGCACTGGGAACTACTCGACCCAGGGGAGATTAAGGCACCCTGAGGTAAAAGAGACCTCACAATCAGGGGGTATTGTATCTGTTATCGATAAGCTGAACCAAAGAGTCCCCACGACTAATCATGGGAATAGACCCATGGACCATCATGTAGATAGAATGCCGATTAGTAAAGAGCTGAACCCTGAGCCACAGCTGCTAGTATATGTGTATATCAATGCAGAGCTGAAACTTGAGTCACATCTGCTGGTATGAGCATGTATTAGTGCAGAGCTAAGCCTTGAGTCACTGCTACTAATCTGGTGGTACATGTATATGTAGAGATTTTTGTAAGCTAACAATGTAGAGACGGACATAATATGTTGTAGATCCCCTTCCCGAAAAATTTTGAACTATTTTTTTATTATTTATTTGATTTAAATGGTGATTCTTAGATTTTTTTATAAATAACTATTTAGTTAATTATTACGGTAGATGACTTTAGCCATGGTTGAGTTTTCAAGTACCAGACGACTAGGAATCATGGCACGGATAGTGCAGTGGCGTGCCTTGACTAGTGTATTAGCCATGCCTAGAAAGACCCAGCCATAAATGTGTCGTAACTAGGAAAACCAGGCCAAGTTGCGACTTAACCTCTAAAGACATTTTAAATTATTTATTAATTATATTATTGACTTGTAGGAGACCCGGTTTGCGTTGATTTAGCTCGGACTAGACCCGAACCGAAACCGAGCCCATGTAATCTTGTAGTGGGCCAAATACACCATGTAGACATATATTAAGTAGATACAATGCCTATTATTGGTTATTGTATTTCGTTATTATTATTATTATTATTATTATTTTATTGAGGTTATTATTATATAATATAGTATTATTATTGGTTGTATTATTTTTTGTCAAATAAGTGTTATAATATATATTCATATTTATATAAATAGGTCCTACACTAGAAAAAGGGTATTTAGAAATTTAGGATTTTATTGGAATATTTAACTATCCATAGATATGTATATATAAATATATATTATTTACGTGTGTATGTGTATGTATATATATATATATATATTTTTTTTTTTTTACATATATATATATATGTATATATATATATATATATATATATATATGTGTATGTGTATGTGTATGTGTATGTATATATATATAAATATATATTATTTACGTGTGTATGTGTATGTATATATATATATATATATATATATATATATATATATATATATATATATATATATATATATATATATATATATATATATATATATAAGTAGATACAATGCCTATTATTGGTTATTGAATTTCATTATTATTATTATTATTATTATTTTATTGAGGTTATTATTATATAATATAGTATTATTATTGGTTGTATTAATTTTGTTAAATAAGTGTTATAATATATATTCATATTTATATAAATAGGTCCTACACTAGAAAAAGGGTAGTTAGAAATTTAGGATTTTATTGGAATATTTAGCTATCCATAGATATGTATATATAAATATATATTATTTACGTGTGTATGTGTATATATATATATATATATATATATATATATATATATATATATATATATATATATATATAATATATATATATATATATATAGCCCATGCACATATATACCTATACATGTATATTTACACACACACACACACACACACACACACACACACACACACACACACACATATATATATATATATATATATATATATATATATAATTGCTAATAGGAAAAAGAATAGAAATAGAAAAAAAACCAAGTAGCAGTTGTGGACCCAAGTCCACAGCAGTAACCAACAACAAGCCAGCCCACCCCGGGCTGGAACAATCCCCCCAACCCAACAAAGCTTCTTTCCCCAAACCCGAGTCAAACAGAGCCGTGGCCGAAGTCCCCTGCAGGCGCTATATATTGAGATCGGGAAATTAAAATAAGGAAACCCTAAAACCCCACGACGCCCCCTGCCTCTGGACGACCCCGGCCTTCCGTGCGCACCCTCGGCCACCGGCGCCACCATCGCGTGCGGCCGGAACAGCGCGCGCGGCTGGAAACAATAACAACAGTGGCAGCCTTGGCCCAAACTTTATGACGACGATTCGTCGCCTCTAGGAGGTCGTTTTGCGAACCGTTTAATCTGGTATACTCACAACCGATACACCTTATAATATCTTCAAATACTTTCCTTTAGATTGTATTAATCAGTCTGAAAAACCCTCTCAAATATTGATGAAAATCTGTTCGAAATAGAGCAGTTTCAAAAGTGAAACAACTATTTTGGAAGGCCAAAATTGGCCAATCCAATTAGGGGTTTCAAAATCTAATTGAACACGTCTGTTGACAACATATACGAGATGGCAACCCCATTTATAGAGTTATTTTTCATCGATTATATTGTTGTTAAACTATTTTCAAAGTTCGAGAAAAACCTATTTTTAAAACTGTCCAAAACATAGAAAACCCTTCGATACGACGTGCGTCCCGCCAATCCGGGCGACATAATCGTGAACCGAAAGCATCGAAAGGTGCGTATCGAGTTCGCGGACGTGTGGACTTTGACGAAATTCAAATTGGTTACGTGCGCGCCACGAATTTGATGCGTATTCGTCAAAATTCACCGTATCTGTCTCTATGTAAATTCTTCAATTACTTTGTGCACGTTCTTCAGATCGAGACAAAACTTGCACCAACAGGACCATATCATTTTTCTAGTCTTGTATGCCAAGTTTGGTCTAATTCTGAGACAGTTGATCGGATCGCCGTTTCGTGGGCCCCACGATTTGATTTAACGGGCAATTTTGTGCACGGCCCACCGAAATCTAAAATTGGACATACTGCTAGGTTCGTATCATCAAAACAAATCCGTAGATGTGTAGTTTGATGACTTTAGAGACCATTGACTCTGGCACACTTTTCGGTGCAAAGTGGGTCTAACGACGGACACCATTTTGTCCTAAAATTACCGTTTTGCCCCTGTGTCCAAAATTGGACTTAAGGACAAGCAATCCTAGAAAATTTGACTATTTTGAGAATGTTGGCAATGTTTATTTCAGCTTTCGGAGACCGTTGTAATGATTTGGACTTTATGGCTTAGCAGTTGACTATATTTTATTGGATCTGCGTGCAACCTCCAGGCAAGATACCTTGCCTCCCTCTACAGTTTAATTTTATGCTTATAGTTTTTCCTGTGATTATTTTGTTATCATTTGGTTACTCTAGTTCCATGGATTTATATATTATTATCAGTTCTCTTGTCGACTTGATTTATATATGTTCTTCATACCATATTTACTAGTTCTTTGACTTGCCTGTATATCATCTTCATGACTTGATAGTATAGATATGCCAGGCTTGTCCACCTTATGAGTTCGTATTAGAGTTGTCCTTACCTGGGTATTAACTGAGTTGTACCATGTCGTTACTTGTTCCTCGACTGGTTCGTGTCCTAGAACGAATACGTGTAATTGAACTGCTAAATCCTTGTTATTGTTTCCTTGGCACCAGAGAGTCCACTCGGGACGAGGGTGTTTGTTTTGTTCTGTTGCACCAGAGAGTCCACACTCGGGACGAGGGTGTTTGTCGTGTTCATTGGCACCAGAGAGTCCACACTCGGGACGAAGGTTGACCATTTGCACTAGAGAGTCCATACTCGGGACGAGGGTGTTTGTCGTGTTTACTTGCATCAGAGAGTCCACACTCGGGACGAGGGTGCCTTGTCGTAAACTAACCAGAGAGTCCACACTCGGGACGAGGGTTAGTGATTAGTTCAAACCTGCGAGTCCACTCGGGGCGAGGGTTTGGTATTCATTGATCTCGTGTTCACTTGTTCATCCAGCAGTTTAGTTACGTATAGTTCTTGTATTCCAGTTCATAGTCACCTGTCAGTAGCCACTTGTCGTTAGTCACTTGGTAGCAGTTTGGTCGTAGTCTCATGCCATGTTAAGTGTCTTTTCTTGTTTATATCCCGTTTATATTATCATGCATGATTAAACTGCTAGATAGACATGTTTTTATGTATCTTGCTATGTCCTCTGAGGACCTGATGATCTCTTTAGGTTAGTGATTGTGTGGAGTTAGTTAGCAGTTCTGGATGGTGAATGATTATGAAACTTGTGGGTTTCAGATGATTACAATATTGCTTGTGAAATTCAGGTATTTGTTAGTGATATTATATTGTTATCCTCTCGTGCTTTATTTTCCTTATCATGAGATACCATGTTTATTGATTCAGTTTGTAGACTCTTATTATATTCTTTGAGTCTTATCGGAAATATATGCTAGTGGGCTGCAGACCACGACCCATAATTGTTCATTCATGTTTCATATTCTTATTGTGGATTGAGATATCGATTGCATTGCTATGATTTGGCAGTATACCATAGCCTTGACAGCGTTTACGTATTCGAGTCGGGCTGGAGTCCGCTCGATACGTAGCTGGCTTTCTCACGAACTAGCGTCCAAAAAGCGGGTGCGGGTCGTGACAAGTTTTTTGGTGGCCCATGTAGGTCAGAGCATATCGTATCGGTTACGTAACTATACTGATACGAGCCTACGAATATGACTAAACCTTAGAAATTTTAATCCATTCTGCCTTGAAAATTCTTCTAGAAATTCTCTACGTCCTTGAAAACTCTATATTTGCTCTCGATTATACTTCCTTGCTTTCCGTACCATTGATTCTCGTCCCTTCCTATTCTGGGGTGACAAATGATCGTGCTGTCTAGAATTCATTAGAAATTCTTAAATTATAGTATTATATTGCATGATTATTGAGTGTTGGTTGTTTATTGATATGAAGGATTATAGATGCTATATGTCCAAAATATCTGTTGGTAGAATTGATAGCAACTAGTTAGAAGTTTATAAGATTTTAATGACCGTGTTTTGAGGAAGGGGGTATCCTGCGCGACGGGAAGCCGGCGGGGAGCCAGGCAGAGCACGGCCAAAGTAGGCCGGGGGGTGGGAAGGCAAGGGGGCCGTCGAGAGGGAAGAACACGCCGAGGGGCGGCCGAGCCGAGGGGGCCGGCCGGCCACCCGAGCCATCCGAGCACCGGGGAAGTCGGAGTGGCGGGCAGCGGAGCTCCCGCTCTCCGTGTATGTGTATGTATATATATATATTTTTTTTATTTTTTATTTTTATGTATATATATATATATATATATAAATATATATATATATATATATATATATATATAAATATATAAATATATAAATATATAAATAAATAAATAAATATATATATATATATATATATATATATATATATATATATATATATATATATATATATATATATATATATATATATATATATATATTTCCAACGCGTGCGGGCTCAGTATAATCGTGTGTCCCACGCACACGATTCTTGGCCTGTCGTATGAAACAACTTTTGGAGTGTAGAAGTAGTCCGTTGGCCTTGTCATCATCGCCGTGCACACGCACCCCGCGCACTCCGCGCACTCCAGAGCTCCGCTCAGCAGCACACCGTCTTTCGACGGCAGTTACTCAATACCTCGCTATGCCCACGACGCCGAAGAGACGCCCTCGACGACTAAGGGTGACCGCCCGTACGACGGCCACTGATTCCTTATCGCCTGCGACTACCGATTCCGTCCAGCCGCCCGTTCTATGCGCACGATGCGCATATTGGCGACGATCGCCGACGCCCTTACGATCGAGCATGCGATCGTTTATGGCGGACGTCTTCTCGTCGCCCTCAGCAGCGCCGTACGACGGGCCGCGTGGTCGGCCTGTCGCTTATACCTGTGGGCGAATGGTGCCGATTCCCTGATCCGTCGCACGACGACCGTGCACTGAGTTTGCTACACGGATGCCTCATTCTGCCCCACGCAGGCTC
The DNA here is from genome assembly GCA_029216955.1 of Iris pallida. Taxonomy (NCBI): domain Eukaryota; kingdom Viridiplantae; phylum Streptophyta; class Magnoliopsida; order Asparagales; family Iridaceae; genus Iris; species Iris pallida. The sequence continues at coordinate 4,482,715 of JANAVB010043019.1, forward strand.
AGTTCGTAGCCCTATATCGTCAGGCCTCCGACGTTGTGGATGCCCCGCATCGCACATGCTAACTCATCATCGCCCTATATATATATATATATATATATATATATAAATATATATATAAAAAAAATATATAAATATATATAATATATATATATAAAATATATATATATATATATATATATATATATATATATATATATATAAATGTATATGTGTGTATATATATACACACACACATATATATATTAATTGCTAATAGGAAAAAGAATAGAAATAAAAAAAAGAAAGAAAAACCAAAGTAGCACCTGTGGACCCAAGTCCACAGCAGTAACCAACCAAAAGCCAGCCCACCCCAGGCAGGAACAATCCCCCCAGCACAGCAAAGCTTCTTTCCCCGAACCCGAGTCAAACCGAGCCGTGGCCGAAGTCCCCTGCAGGCGCTATATATTGAGATCGAGAAATTAAAATGAGGAATCCCTAAAACCCCACGGCGCCCCCTACCTCTGGACGACCCAGGGCTCCCGCGTGCACCCTCGACCGCCGGCGCCACCGCCGCGCGTGGCCGGAGTCGGCCGGAACAGCGCGCGCGGCTGGAAACAGAGACAGCAGTGGCACCCTTGGCCCAAACTTTGTGACGACGATTCGTCGCCTCTAGGAGGTCGTTTTACGAACCGTTTAATCTGGTATACTCACAACCTATACACCCTCTAATGTCTTCAAATAATTTTTTTAGATTGCATTAATCATTCCCAAAAACCCTCTCAAATATCGATGAAAATCTGTTCGAAACAGAGCAGTTTCAAAAGCGAAACCACTATTTTGGAAGGCCAAAATTGGCCAATCCAGTTAGGGATTTCAAAATCTAATTGAACATGTCTGTTGACAACATATACGAGATGGAAACCCCATTTATAGAGTTATTTTTTATCGATTATATTACTGTTAAACTATTTTCAAAGTTCGAGAAAAACCTATTTTTAAAACTGTCCAAAACTTAGAAAATCCTTCGATATGACGTGCGTCCCGCCAATCCCGACGATGTGGTCGAGAACCAAAAGCATCAAAAGGTGTGTATCGAGTTCGCGGACGTGTGGGCTTTGACAGAATTCTAATTGGTTGCGTGTATGCGACAAATTTGATGCATATCCGTCGAAATTTACCGTATCGGCCTCTGTGCAAATTCTCTAATTACTTTGTGCACGTTCGTCAGATCGAGATGAAACTTGCGCCAACAGGACCGTATCATTTTTCTGGTAAAGTTTGTTCCAATTCTGAGACAGTTGATCGGATCGCCGTTTCGCGGGCCCTACGATTCGATTCAACGGGCGATTTTGTGTACGACCCACCGGAATCCAAAATTGGACATACTGTTAGGTTAGTATCATCAAAATGAATTCGTAGACATGTAGTTTGACGACTTTAGAGACCATTGACTCTAGCATGCTTTTCGGTGCAAAGCGGGTCCAACGGCGGACACCGTTTTGGCCCAAAATTATCGTTTTGCCCCTGTATCCAGATTTGGACTTAAGGACAGGCAATCCTAGCAAATTTGACTATTTTGAGAATATTGGCAATATTTATTTCAGCTTTCGGAGACCGTTGTGATGATTTGGACTTTATGGCTTAGTAGTTGACTATATTTTGTTAGATCTGCGTGCAACCTCCAGGCAAGATACCTTGCCTCCCTCTATATTTTAATTTCATGCTTATAGTTTTTCCTTTGATTATTTGGTTATCATTTGGTAACTCTAGTTTTATGGATTTATATGTTATTATCAGTTCTCTAGTCGACTTGATTTATATACGTTCTTTATACCATGTTCACTAGTTCTTTGACTTGCCTGTATATCATCTTCATGACTTGATATTGTAGATATGCTAGGCTTGTCCACCTTATGAGTTCATATTAGAGTTGTCCTTACCTGGGTCTTGACTGAGTTGTACCATGTCGTTACTTGTACCTCGACTGGTTCGTGTCATAGAACGAATACGTGTAATTGAACTGCTAAATCCTTGTTATTGTTTCCTTGGCACCAGAGAGTCCACTCGGGACGAGGGTGTTGGTCTTGATCTGTTGCACCAGAGAGTCCACACTCGGGACGAGGGTGTTTGTCGTGTTTATTGGCACCAGAGAGTCCACACTCGGGACGAGGGTTGACCATTTGCACCAGAGAGTCCACACTCGGGACGAGGGTATTTGTCGTGTTTACTTGCATCAGAAAGTCCACACTCGGGATGGAGATGTAGTACTTGCACAGTCCACACTTGGGACGAGGGTGCCTTGCCGTGAACTAACTAGAGAGTCCACACTCGGGATGAGGGTTAGTGATTAGTTCAAACCTACGAGTCCACTTGGGGCGAGGGTTTGGTATTCCATTGATCTCGTGTTCACTTGTTCATCCAGCAGTTCAGTTACATGTAGTTGTTCTTATATTCTAGTTCATAGTCACCTGTTAGTAGCCACTTGTCGTAGTCACTTGGTAGCAGTTTGGTCGTAGTTTCATGCCATGTTAAGTGTCTTTTCTTGTTTATATCCCATTTATATTATCATGCATGATTAAACTGCTAGATTGGCATATTTTTATGTATCTTGCTATGTCCTCTGAGGACATGATGATCTCTTCAGGTTAGTGATTGCATGTAGTTAGTTAGCAGTTCTGGATGACGGATGATTATGATACTTGTGGATTTCAGATGATTACAATATTGCTTGTGAGATTCAAGTATTTGTCAGTGATATTATATTGTTATCCTCTCGTGCTTTCTTTTCCTTATCATGAGATACCATGTTTATTGATTCAGTCTGTAGACTCATATTATATTCTTTGAGTCTTATCAGATATATATGCTAGTGGGCTGCAGACCACGACCCATAATTGTTCATTCATGTTTCATATTCTTATTGTGGATTGAGATATAGATTGCATTGCCATGATTTGGCAGTATACCATAGCCTTGACAGCGTTTACGTATTCGAGCTGGGCTGGAGTCCGCTCGATACGTAGCTGGCTTGCTCACAAGCTCGCGTCCGAAAAGCGGGTGCGGGTCGTGACATATGTTCATACTTGGCTTATTCTAATCCTTGTCTTGTGCAGGGATGGATTAATGGATTTTGTTAGAATCAGCGAATGGTGATGTTCGTTTTATATTCTATATTTCCTAGTCTGATTCGCTCATATGAATAGTTTGGTTCACCTAAGTTGCTCATGTGAATAATTTGTGCAAAGGAAGTGCTAATGTTCCAACAATAGAACAAGAACTACGTTACCTAGAATGTTGCTATATGTTTAAAGAAGAGAATGCCATATGTTATGTTATTGCTAAAGACCCTAAGATTTGAATATGACTCATGAAATATGATGCGATTGTCAATAGAAATAAACTGATAATACGTATTAAAATGACCCAATCATGGATTTGGAATATGAAATGATTTCCAAAAGAAGTAATCTGACTCTGTACTGCACGAAATGAACATAGGTAAAAGTAGCAAGTTTAGTATCATAGAAATATTTTATCACTAAATTACTTAGTGATCGTTTCAGACAATAAAAACTTTGTTCTTTTACTAGTAGGTTAATGTACTGACACACCACTAGTTTGCCTGTAGGTGCAAGATGCATCAAAATGAAAAGTCCGAAGCGATAACCAGAGCCTCATCCTTGGGAGCCAGAAATCAGAAGAAGAATATGCAAAAGAGATGGTTTTCTACATAATGGGATGTAATAAATAGAACGGGATCATTGCAATCTATATAGTTCATGAGAGGTTGTAAGCCAAGCATGACATGCATCATAGAGACAATGAGAGTTTTTAATCAGTTCAATAGACATCAATAAAGAGAATTTGTTTCTGTTATCCGTATGTTCAAAATATACTTTAAAATTTTGTCTGCTACTTCTTCAATTTTTGCATCTATGTTTCTTTGTGCTATTGTCTACCTTGTCTATATTGTTGTTGTACAGGTCTTGGCCTTGTGCAAGCACAACTTAGGTTTACACGGCATCACGCTCAAGCAAGGACGAACGGTTCCGTAGAAGGTCAAAGCAAGGCAAAAGGATTCTGCGAAATCGGGACGTAACATAATATTGTTCGACATAACAAAAGGTTGAACGAACTTTTGTATATTGAACATAAAAAAGAGTACAATTAATTCTTATGTGAAGAAATCTAAGTACAAAAGTTTCTGGAAAAGTGTGACGGTGGAGATCGAGCATTGTAGCAGCTCCTTTACTCCGTTGACGATCCAATGATGATATGAGACTTGCTCTGACTTTCTGGTGCCTTCGATGGAACACCAGGGTTGTCGATCAGGAGGACGCTAAAGTTGAAGATTTTGATAATTCTGTGGATCTTTTTCTCTTTGTCGATCAAGTTGTTGGAGAAAAATCTCTCCTATTTATAGGGGAGAGGAGCACATATGCGATGTACATTAGGGTTTCAAGATATGAAAGAATCTGTCATCCTTGTACGATGTGAGCTTTTGTGGCGCTGACACATGGCAGGTGTTGAGATTCCCCTCAAATAAGATATCTGGTGGTTATCAAAATAACCGAAGGAGGTGACACGTGGCGTGTGCCGATTTGCTTTTTCGGATGTAGCCGAGCAAATCTTGGAATTTTATCTCAGATTTGGATTCTATGTAATCTTCGTCCGAGATTTAAATCAATATGACAAGATATTCGCATTTATCAACTTGATTAATCCCAATCCTATCTTTAAGAGTGGCGGTTTAAGCAAACTGAATGAGTGGGACCATGTCGTCTGTGCTTCAGGCAAGACTGGCTGTGCTTTTGGGGCGACGAGTAGACTGTGCTTTTGGAGACAACGGAGCCTCTGTGCTTTAGGGCGACAAGTGGAATATGTTTCGAAGACAACAAGGTTGTTGTGCTTTTAAGGGCAACGAGTAGGTTGTGTTTCGGGTAAAGTTACTGTGCTTTAGGGCGACAAGTAGGTTGCACCTTCAGATATACCATTTTACTATGCTTTAGAGTAGCAGTCGGGCTTGTGCTGGAGGCAAACGATGTCCCCCAAGTCTTTGCTGAGAAAAAGGGGCCGTTAAATGGGCCGAGTACTTGGATCGAAGCAGCTGTCTGTGCTTCTGAAAGGGGATGTACTTTCTGCGCCTTGGAGGCAAAAGGATATAGTGGGGTGCCTGTGCCTCTGTTTGGAGACAGCTTAGATTTTAAGTCTTCTGTGAATGCGGACTCCTTCTTAATTACCACCGTTAATTGGAGAATTCTAAGAAGCATTTGAACAGTTTGGAGATTCACTTGAATGGGCCTATTAATTGAGACCCATTGTGCCGAGTCCTAGGCTCATCCCATTAATGAGGGCATTTTGACCGTCGACCAAGTGGCCTATAGTTTGGACCACTCCCGGTCCTATAAAAGGGGAAGTGTTCCTCTGAAGAGTCACTATCTTCTTACTGGCACCCTTCACCACCATGTTTGATCTAGACTTAGCTTCAAAAGGCCGCCGGCCTTGCATAAGTCGACTGTTGGTTGGGGCTTCTTTCGTTCGAAGGGGCCATGTTCTTGTAGAAGAACTCTTTGTAGAAGGAGCCTTCACTGCTCTTGAGAAGTATCCAAGTATCCTCCCTAAGGAGTTTAACTCTGGGCGAAGTCTTGGAGGTCTTGGAGGTCCTGACCACCGAGTTTGTCTGGTTGTCAGCCTGAAGCTCTACAGGTTGTACTCTGCTCTGCTCATTCTGGGCTTTGCGACCTACTGCGCCTTCAGGGATCTCGGGCCAATAGCTGCTTAAGGAAGTTGCTTGCTTTGGCCGAGCAATTGATGCACGTTTGGAGGGTTGCGCGTACAAGAAAGTCAGAATGCGCCTTGATGGAGATCAATCTTCTAGTATGCGTACCAAGAAGAAAGATGTCTATATTTTGATGAAGACTAAGTCTATTATAGACTCCTCTAGGGTCTGCTGAACCTGTGATCGATCCTTTATAGGAAAAGTAGGAGTAGTCCTTTACATATAGCCTTGATGAATATGTACTAGATCTTTGTAGGCATAATAAAATCAAAACTTCTTTCTGTATCTTCTGTTGTCTTTTTAATACTCGATCTGCGCCTTTGTATCATCTGTGCTGTAGTGGAGGAATGTTATTAGTTGAGATTTCTTATGCTTCTACAAGTCCCCCTTCAAAGTATCCCGAACTTGGGTCATGCTCAGGGTACTTTGAACAGAAGCATGAAATATGGCATGAGCGTCCGTGCTTGGTGATGTTTCAGATTCTTGTCTTATGTAACTATGAAGAGTCTGTAATAGGTCTTTATAGACACATGTTTCTGTATAAAAACTCTTCTGTTCCTTCACTTTTTTCTTCAACATAAGGAGGGGTCATTATAGAAGACACGCCTAACCAGAGATAATATGAACATGGTAGGCCTAATCTTCACTGGGATGTAGAACAATAATTCAGAGATAGTATGAACGTGAACTATTTTCTAGATAGCCATAATAACCATAGGATCAATACGGAGAGAACAACTACTCAGAGGTAATATGGACGTGGTAGCTACATCGTCTGGGTGTAGAAGAGCAATCCAGAGGTAATATGGATGTGAAGTGCTTCATCTATTGGAGGGAAGATATAGAAGAAAGGAATCCCCCTACCAAAACTCATAGGCACTCTTAGGGGATGCGAGAGCCTATGCCGGTTTCATCTTCAGGCGTTATACTTCTTTAGGAACTTGCCGTTGATGGGCATCATTAGCAAGTCACCATTGGCTTTGGCTAGTCGATAAGCACTGTTGGAGTATACCATTTCTATGACAAACGGTCCTTCCCACTTGGGCTCGAACTTCCCAGCCGTCTTATGAGTCATCACCATCGGCCTTTGTACTGCTAAAACGAGGTCGCCCACTTGGTACGATCTTTTTCGGACTCTTTTGTTGAAGGTCCCAGAAATACGAGCTTGGTAAAGCTCGATTCTTTGCTATGCTAGCAAGCATTTTTCATCCATCGCTTCTAACTGTTGTAAATGTCTGCTCTGGTTATCTTCGTCAGTCAGCTGATTGGTGATAGCTACTCGTAAGGACGAGATTTGAATCTTCAAGGGGAGTACTGCTTCACTTTCGTAGACTAGGGTGAACGGTGTGTTGCCCGTTGGTGTCCACATAGTCGTATGGTATGCCCATAGGCATTTGCCCAACTTTTCGTTCCAGCCGCGTTTATTAGAGGATACGACTTTCTTGAGCAGTTTGACGATAGTTTTGTTGAATGCTTCGGCCAACCCATTAGCCGCTGGGTTATAGGCCGTTGATGCCACGTTCAGTATTCGGTTCTTGTCACAGAACCACTGGAAGGCATGGCTCACGAACTGGGGCCATTGTCATGGACAATTCTTTTGGGGACCTCGAACCGGTAGATGACATAGTGCTTGATGAAGCTGATCACATTCGAGGCTTTTACTACTGCTAATGACACTGCTTTTGCCCACTTGGAGAAGTAGTCCGTGATGGCAAGGATAAACCGATGTCCTTTGGAGGAAGACAGGCTGATGGGTCCAGAGATATCCATTCCCCATGCTTCAAATGGCCAGGAGGCCACAGTAGGATGAGATGCTCCGAAGGTCGGTGAATAAAGTCTGTATGCAACTGACATGCCCGACATTTCTTTGCATATTCTACGGTGTCCGCCGTCATAGTGGGTCAGTAATAAACCATGCGGCGTAGTTGGTCTTGTAACTTGGGCTCGGGTTGATGAGCTCCATAATTCCCATCGTATGCCTCACAGAGTGCTTCCTGCGCCTCTGTCTGTCATGACCCGCACCCGCTTTTCGGACGCGAGCTCGTGAGCAAGCCAGCTACGTATCGAGCGGACTTCAGCCCGACTCGTGTATGTATAAGCTGTCCAGAATAGGGTATCATGTCTAATCTAAACTATATCTCAATCCACAGGAATTATATAAACAAGAATGAACAAGTATGGGTCATGGTCTGCAGCCCATTAGCATATTATTCGATTAGACTCCAAGAGTGATGTGAGTCTATAAATAAACAGAGTATATCATGGTACTGAATATAAAGCACGAGAGGATAATAAGGAATATCACAAACAAATACCTGTATCATGCATCGCAATCCTCTACCATCCCGCTCTGCTAACTAACTCCATACAATCGCTAAACCTGAAGAGATCATCAGGTCCTCAGAGGAATAGCAAGATATATAAAACGTGCCTATGTAACAGTTTAATCACGCAATATTATATACAGGGTATAAACAGGAACTAGACATGTGGCTGCTGACATGTAGCTATGAACACGGATACAGGATCAAGTATGCATAAATGAACTGCTGGAAGATCAATGGAATACCAACCTTCACCCCAAAAGTGGACTCGCAGGTCAGTTTCAAGACAAGTCACCCTCGCCTCGTATGTGGACTCGCAGGTGCAAAGGACAACCCTCGCCCCGTGTGTGGACTCGCAGGTTATAGAAAAGACAAAGGAATAGTAGTTCACTCACACATACCTGTAGACACGACTCAATCAAGATACAGGTGAAGACACGGTACAACTCAGTCATGACACAGGTAAGGACAACTCTAGCATGATCCATGACGTAAACAAGCCTGGTATAACTACACTATCAAGTCATGGAATACTGATATACAAGCAGGACAATAAACTGGTAAATACGGTATCATATAAATCTATAACAACTAAGGTAACTAAGGATAACATAATACAACATGTGTACTATAAGCATAAAAATAAACTGTAGAGGGAGGCAAGGTATACTTGTCTGGTGGTAGCACGAAGAACCAATAAGATACCGTCAACTGGTACGCCATAAAGTCAAAGTCATCACAACTGTCTCCGAAAGCTAAAACAAACATTGCCAACATTCTCAGAATAGTCAAATTATCTAGGCTTTCCTGTCCTTAAGTCCAATTCTGGACACAGGGGAAAAACGATAATTTTGGGCAAAAATGATGTCCGCCGTTGGACCCGCTTCGCACCGAAAAGCGTGCCAGAGTCAATGGTCTCTAAAGTCATCAAACTACATGTCTACGGATTTGTTTTGATGATATGAACCCAACTATATGTCCAATTTTGGATTTCGGTGGGCCGTGCACAAAATCGCCCGTTGAATCGGACCGCAGGGCCCGTAAAACGGTAATTCAATCAACTGTCTCAGAATTGGACCAAAATTGGCATACATGACCAAAAAATGATACGGTCCTGTTGGCACAAGTTTCGTCTCAATATGACGAGCGTGCACAAAGTAAATAAGAAATTTGCACAGAGGCCGATACGGTGAATTTCGACGGATACGCATCAAATTCGTCGCACACACGTGACCAATTTGAATTCCGTCAAAGCCCACACGACCACGAAACTTTTACGCACCTTTCGATGCTTTCGGTTCACGACCATGTCGCCCGAATTGGCGGGACGCACGTCGTATCGAAGGATTTTATTGAAAATCACAGTTTTGAAAACATGTTTTTCTGTAACTTTATAATCCAATTATTCCTCATACAGTGAACAAAAAATTAATCTATCTGAAAGGTTTTAGAGTTCTATATATGGTCTATAACTGTATTCAAGTACAACTTCTAAACTGTTACAAGATCAATCAGAATCGATCCTCGAACAGGGTTGTATGGATTGTCTTACGTTCTGTTTCGAACAGGGTTTTGGCCAATCTTGGCGTCGAGTTTCAATACGATTTTGATTCGAGTTGATTCAAAGTTGATCAATGGGATCTAAGCCATATGTGTTGTGTTTCCAACGCTTATTTTGGTTTGGAAAATGATGAAAAGACGAGAGAGGAAACTCACCTGGAAGTTGTGCTTCCGGCACTGCCGTCAGCCGTTGTTGCTGGCTGTCGTGCGCGCGGCCGTCCCGCACCCTGTGCGACGGCACAGGTGGTCAAAATTGGTCGCCCATCCGTGGAGAGAGTTGGGGCGCTTTGGTTTTTTAGGGTTTTATGGTTTTCGTTTGTTCTCTGATGCACAGATGGATATATATATCGGAGGTGAACTGAACAGGGGGTCGGCTTAGTCTCGGGTTCGCGTTGGGGAAAAAGGTTGAGCCTGAGCACTCGGGCTGGGCCGGAATGCTGTGGGCTAGGCCTGATGTGTTGCTGCTGCTTTCTCAGAGTCTGCTGGGTTTGATCGGGTGTTGGGCCTGTGGCCTGGCTTCTTAGCTATTACTATTATTATTATACTTGTTTTTATTTCTTAATATCATTTATATATCTTTATATAATTAGATATCTATATATACATATATGTATTCGCAACATATACATATATTTAATAATAATAAAACATCCACAAATTCTAAATAGTTTCGTAGATTTATCTTTATCTAGTAGGACTCATTTCACATATGTAAGTACATACTTGCATGTACTTTCAATAAAATAATAACCAATAATAATAATATTATATAATAATATCCTCAATAAAATAATAATGATAATAACAAAATTCAACAAACCAATAATGGTGTATATACCATTTTGTACCGTCTAATAATCCCAAAAATGTACATGGCCTATTTTATACAAACATCGCTGATTATCAACTAATAATAATATTTATAATATTTAATTAAGAATATTTAGAAATACTCATTAGATCATTAAAACGGAATACAACACCACAATACCATAATACATCAACACGAACGTCATTAGACGCCCTGCATGGCTACATGGGCTTGGGCTCGGTACGGGTCCAGTCCGGGCTGGTTTGGTACAATCGGTTCTCTTAAACGTCAAATAATATTAATAATAAATAATTAAACTATTTATAATGGTCATGTCACAACTTAGTCTAGTTTTTCTAGTTAGGGCATTACTATGGCTCAGTCTTCCCTGGCATGGCTAATACACTAGTCAAGGCACGCCACTACACTATCCGTGCCATGATTCCTAGTCGTCTGGTACTTCAAAACTCAACCATGGCTAAAGTCATCAACCATAATAATTAACTAAATAATTATTTATGAAATTCTAAAAAGTCACCATTTAAATTAAATAAATAATAAAAAAAATATTTTTAAAAATTTTCCGGGAAGGGAAGCTACATAGGCACCTGAGGAGGAGTCCATCGTAAGATCGACGATACAACATTTTGGTAGCTGTGTCATAGAAGAATCGGAGAGAACGTCTCTTGACAGAAGCCGCCTCCTTCGGGTCTTCGGGTAGAATCTCGTAGACCGCGTAGTCGATGAACGAAAAACGACAGTCCCGTACGTCTACATTAGCCTCTGCTTGGACTGAGGAACTTTGGCATGTGTGCAGAGCATTCTTCGGACAGACGAGTTCTCGCTCCATCACCATAACAGTGTATTGGGATCTCCCAGGAGCTGCAAGAGAGGCGACAAGACCAACGAGGGCGTCGGTCTCCAAATTTTATAAATGTGGCATATGTCCTATAAAGAAAACTGTGAACGTGGAGATGATGTCGATGGCCGCCTGATGGTAGGGGATTAGGTCCTCATGACGGACCTCATATTGCCCTCGAACTTGGCTAATGATCAGCTTTGAGTCCCTATATGCTTCGATGTAGTCAACCCCCAACTGTTTAACGAGTTGTAGCCCGATGATGAGGGCATTGTACTCAGCAACATTGTTGGTACATGAATCTATGAGGGAGTAGGCGCGATGGATGATCGGGCCATCAGGGGTAATGAGGACAACCCCCACTCCCGCTACAATCTCACCCTTGGGTCCTGTTCTTGAAGCACCATCAAAGAACAGTTGCTATACGGGATTGTCTGTGACAACATTAGATTCTAAGACTTCATCGGGGATGTCATCGTAGAGCTTTAACGTCTCTGGTACAGGGTGTGCTGCTAGGAAATCGGCCAACGCTTGGCCATTAACTGCCTTCTGAGGGACGAATACCATGTCATAAAGAGCTAAGAGTATGGCCGAGGTGGCTAACCTCGAGTTCAAAGCCCCTAGCTTGGTCATGAGGACCCTGAGGGGGTTAATTCGGGAGACGACGTGGATCGTCTGTCCGGTCACATAGTGACGTGTTTTCTGAATGGCGAAGAGTAAAGCAAGACACTCCTTCTCGACACGATTGTACCGGTGCTCGGCTCCAATCATGGTTCTGCTGAGGTGATAGATGGCCTGCTCGTGTCCTTCATCGCTCTTCTGGGCCAGTAATGCCCGGAGAGAGTGATCCATGGTTCGGACGTAGAGTAGAAAATGTCTTCTTATTACTGGAGCTATCCGAATAGGGGGACTGGTGAGGTACTTCTTGTTGTCGTCGAATGCTCGCTGGCACTTTTTGGTCAATACAAAGGAGACCCCCTTCTTCATCATTTTGGTGAAGGGCTGGCATCGACCATAGAGGATTGCTATGAATATTCTGATGTATGCCAGACGTCCTTGCAGGCCTCGAAGTTACCTAAGATTCTTCGGAGGAGCCATGTCCAGGATTGCCTTCGTCTTCTCCAGGTCAATATGGATTCCCTTCGCCGTGATGATGAAGCCTAAGAACTTGCCGCTGGAGACGCCTAAGAAGGACTTGGCCGGATTTACTTTAGTTGGTATGTCCGCATTATGTCAAACACTATTCATAAGTCGTCCAAGTGGCTGGACTTGACTTTTATGGACCAAACCATGGTCCACATAAGTGGTGGATAGCATCCACTTACAGCTATGTTAAGGCCGGCCCTATGTGGCAGCCACCTAGTGTGGTAGTTGCTATAACTCCCTTCTATTACCTCTATTTCTCCTAAAACTTCTCCCACATCTCCATCGTTCATTCTCCTACAGCCCTATACATTCTTTCCCATCAATTTCATTCATTTTTGCTCTCAAACAGTCCATACAAGGAGGATACTTTTAGCCAAATTCTAGAATAGGTGCAACATGATAGGGTAACATCCGAGGGCAACTACACCACCAAAACTAAAGGTAAGCCCTTAAAATTTACCTCTAACATGTAACTCTCTATTTTAGCTTTCCAACCATATATAATTCCCTAGGATTTTAGTGGTTTGTCATTCCCTAATCATTGTTGCACGATAATGTATCCATTATAGGTCCTGTTGGTACAATTATTCAAAGATTGGGTTGTGCAACCCAAACCACCAGGTGAAACTCTCCCAAACCTTCTCGATTGAGTACCTCTATCAATTTTTGTCGCATATATTTTTTTTTGTCGCATATATATATATATATATATATATATATATATATATATGTATGTATGATTTTCTATGGCTTGCTATCATTTTACTTCAGTAGAGACTTCTCCTAACAAGTGTCCCTGCTGAACCGTTGGTGTCGTCATTGTACCATGATTCTCAAAATGGGTAAGTAACATATTTTCTTGCCATTTTATGATTTCTAACTTAGGGTACAACTAGATGTATGATCGTTAAGCACCTGTAGAAGGGGTGAATAGAGTGTGTGTGTGCAGCAGAATGATAATCACCACTTAAAAATATTTATGGCAGTAATCAAACTAATATTAAGCAAGCAGTATACAAGTAAATGCATAAAGTAAATGAGTAGAAAAGCAAATGCAAACATGGAGGTTTATACTGGTTTTCCTCGGAGAGGACTAGCCAGTCGAGAGTACTCCATCTCGATGTTGAATCCACTATGAGTGAAACACAAGTTTTGATTCCGAAGTGCTTGCAACTCCTTACAACATGTGCTTTTTTATCCGAAGAGTACTATTTCACACCTACAAGCCTCTAATCCAAAGGAATTGACCGAATTCAGGAACATGATAAAAATACAGACTTTTTTAAGCCTTCTTTATAACTCGAACCAACTTTTAGATCAAAACGAACTGGCACCAGCTTGGCTAGGAGTTGTAAAGGCTTTGATATGAATGTAAAAAGGCTCTGGGAAACTCTTGAATGAATAGAAAAGAGAAGCAATGATTTGAGTGAATTGAATGAAGAATTCTTGTCACGACCCGTACCCAGTGTAGGGCACGAGAAGTGGGTACGTCCAGCCTACGCCGTAGTGTCGGTGGTAGAACGCTGTTCTAGGTCGCAATTAAAACTAAATACAATATGATATTCTCTCTGTACGGAGGACAATCACAGCAGGATACAACTCAATCATCAAAACTAGAAGTAGCACGATAAGATAACTATGAATCCACAAGAGAAGTAGAACAGAGAGAAATAACACTCGGTGTTATCAACACCAACTCAAACAAGCATAAAATAAATACAACTCAAGACAACTAAAAATAAAATAAGAAAAACTCTAGCCATCTACTCCAACCTCTACTGTGTCTCCTCTAGGCTAGCAGGTAACCTCCAAGCTATCTGTAAAATTTATCAACAGGTCCAGTCAGGACGGGAGCGAGCATAATACATCTCACGCAGTTCACAATATGACAGAATATGTAAATATGCTATAGAGTAAGATACATGAAATGCTGGAAAATATATGAAGTAAAAGAGACGACTGTAAAGAAATATCTACTATAAGTAAAGAACTAACAGTGGCTAGTGATGCAGAGTACAAGATAGACATGTGAATGGCTTGATAATAAACATGAAAGTTTGTACATGACTACACTACTTTGGAATTGTTCACATGACCATTTATACTCCCCCGTACCACAATCAATACACAAGGATCCAGACAGGTTATGTTATTGCACATGATATCACATAAAGGCCCATAAATGGGTGCACATGAATGTATACATGGGGGCTCTGTGAACATGAGAGTACATGAATCACAAAAGTGCACATGAATGGTAAAAGTACCAGAGTATATGATGAAAGTGAAACACACATGATATACTGTAACCCGATGCTCCCGAGGGGATAACATCTCATGTAGGGATTCATATAGTACCAATCCGTGTTAAAAACTTGGCAACATCAACTAAAGTAATCTAGTGCATAAATATAAATTCTATCAAGTATGAAACGGTCAAAGAATGTACTCGCTAGATACCCTAAACAGCTGATATGAAAAGATGGCCAACTGGATTCACAGAGTCCTAGTTAGAGCAACACAAGTTATAAAGAGTTCAATTTATATGGTAATTGAAATTATAATGCAATCTACATGAGTCTAAGTCAATCTAGGTCAAAGTCAACTCTTGGTCAACTCTGGTCAACTATAAAGTCAAACTAGGTCAACTCTAGTCAACTGTGGTCAAACTAGGTAGGATTGGGTCAACAATGGTCAACTAGTCTAGGTTAGTCAATTCTAGGTCTAAACAAACTAAGTCTATGCAAATCAAGTATCCAAGATAGCTACAAACTTATAGCCTAAGTTACTTGCTAAACCAAGCACAAAACTAAACCATAAGCTAACAAGGCACACAAACTTAGTCATATAATGTATATATATTATTCACATTCACATATTCATATACATAGATATATATAGGAAAGCTATATATAAGCACATATACACACACACACACACACACACACATATATATATATATATATATATATATAGAGAGAGAGAGAGAGAGAGAATGAGAGGTAAAAGAGTAAGTGAGTGTGTGTGTGTGTGGCATGTGTATGAAATGATATGTGTTAATGTTCTCAGATTTAGTGATAGGTAGGTGTATGTGACATGGAATACATGGTGTCAAAGGGTGTATGAATGCATGTGTGTAAAAGGTTATAGGTTAACTCAGTTTATAGAAATACATACATACATACTTATATTGCATACATCCATACATACATATCATGTATACATACATACAATACATACATGCATACATACATATCATATATGTATACTTGCATTCATTTTTGCACCTATACATACATATATAGATGCATACATACATATCATATATGTATACTTGCATTCATTTTTGTACCTATACATACATACATAGATGCATACATACATAGATTCATACATACATATTTGAATACATTATATACTTGCATATATTATATTCATCTATTCTCCATTACCATACATGCTATCATTATATATTGCATTACATTATGTATACATTATGCATTCATATCTATCATTACATGTGTACCTTGTATTCATATATAGTATTCATTATATACTTTTATGCATACATTGTATATCATTCTTTCATTCATGCATTGCTTACATACATTACATTGATTGCAATCCTACATGCTTGCATTCAACCATATATATACACTAATATAAAGAGGATACATATCATATATATATATATATATATATATATATATATATATATATATATATATATATATATATATATATATATATATATATATATATATATATATATCATTTTATTCATTTAACATATCATGCATTACATACTCTACATTCATTTAATATCCATACTACATAGGCTCATAGGTTACACAAAATGCCTATGTCGTATAGTCACTTTTCTACTTAAAACTAATACTGTACCAATTGGGCCTTCACTAAATTCTAGAATTAAAGTATGTCGTATCCCTTCATGTTAGCTTTCCAAAACTTTGAACGGATCACATTTTTGTATCCGAAAGCTCCCGGAATCGCGAAAACACCGAAACGCGTTTATCTTTCGGACAGCTGACACTCAAATAGTTTTACAAAAAGTTTCAGAACGAATTTGGCTTATTAAAATATATATTTGGAAAGCTAACTTCGATACGGTTCTTTTAAAAAAATGGGAGATTAATCGGAATTCTAAACTAAAAGTTATGACATTTCTAAGTTGCTTTGGTTAATAAAAATGTGGATGAATATTATGATGAATTTGAGTTGTTTTGGACAAAAGAAACACGTGTAGGCCAAGATACTTGGATACCAACATAGGTATCCAAATGAAACTCATTCTAACCATCCTAACTAAGATCAATCCACTCTCTAACCATTCTAAAAATGAATTTAAATATCCATTTAAACTATTATCATACATACATACACATGTGGTGTCCTAATTTGAGATCTATCAAGTAGGACACAAGACACATATCTAAAATCCTCAAGAGAGCTCCAAATGGCCTCAAATTTGAATCTAAATGGGGTACATGCATGGGGGTGGATCCTATAGATTCAAAACTAACTAATATGTATATGAAATCAATTTAGATGGTTGGTTTTACCTATTGGGAGTGGAATCCCAATGATACTCCCAATGACACGGCTCTGACACGAAGATCTTCCAAAAAGGACACTCCTCCTTGCACTTTGCTCCAAATCTTTGCTAGCACCCTCCCTTGGTAGTATGAGAAGGTTGGATGGAAGTTTTGGTGGAGGGATGTAAGGATTTGGAGATCAAATCAAAGAGGGAAGCTCTCTAATTTGGAGAAGAACACTTTGTGAAGGAAAAGAGGAAAGATGGAATAAAATGAAAGGAAGGGAGGCTAACGTAGCTATAGTGGCTGCCATTAGATCCTATTTGGGCCTTGGAGGAAAGCCCAATAAGGCCTCAACTAGTCATCTTGGTTAATTTTAAGTTAGGTTCATGTTCGGGATCAAAATGGTTAAATTTAAGCCTCTAACTTAACCAATCTAACAAGTGGGATTAGTCTAAACTCTCTAACTTAATTAGTAGGGTTTTTGGGCCATAACTAACTAATCTTGGGATCTCGTCTACAGTCTAAACTACCCGGGTCACTAACACAAGTCAGAACGAAACGAAACTCAAACCCGACTAAATAAATCCCGTAAAATCAATATTAAAATATAAAAATTCCTAAAATATTAAAATATAAAAATAACCAAAATCACAATACATCAATTTAAATATTATTAAAATAATCTAAAATTCACCAATTAATCAAAATCTTAAATAATTCAAAAGTCACAAAATGACCAAAATATTCTTAGCCTAAAAAGTTCACTACAAGAATAAGGGCTTTTCTTGACGGTGATTCTCCGTCAAGAAATGGGTATCTTGACGGTTGCAGATCCGTCAACTAGGCCGGAGTCAAGAAAAGACCCCCCCTTTTCTTGACGGTCGCTGACAGGGCTTTTCTTGACGGTATTTGGCCGTCATATTAAGTAGTTTTTTGACTGTTTTTAGCCGTCAAGATAGAACTTTTTTGAAACCGTCAACGTAGGCAAAAAAAATTTCTTGACTCTGGCCTAGATGACGGCCTTTAGCCGTCAATAAAAGCATTTGTTTTGACGGACAAAACCCGTCATGAAAAGCAGTAATTCACGGCTATTATACAACATGATATGAATTAAAGTTGACGTTTGACAACCGTCAAGAGAAGCTATCCAAAGTACCGTCAAGAGAAGCTTGCCAAAATTCCATCAAGTATTATATAATATTAATCAAACACACATAATATCAATCCATAAGATACATTAAATTACTATAAAACCCAAATTTCATATTAACAAATTGTATTGTTCATACAACAAAAACTTCCAATACACATCCCACCACATGTATTCTTCACTTGTCCAACCACAACATAATCCAACTATAAAGTACACATATCCCACATATGTTGTTTTACCACTTAAACATCCATCACTTGCCACCACAAAACATAATCCAACACTACAAAATGAAACAAAAAAGTAGCAAACCAGACCGGAGCACATCCACAGCATTCCCCTATTCACAGCAGCACCTTCATTTTTCAGCGAGTTTCTGAGAGAACAAGAACACAAATTATCAATACTTTTCTACATATTCTTATATAGATATTGAACTCAGTATTACAAAATTATCAATACAGTTTAACTTTATTGTTGCACACACAAGAACCCGAGACAATTTGAATCACTTTACAAGAATCTGAAAGTTAGCCATACTGAAATTATAACACAAATTACTTCCCTATATGCCTTCGTACTAAAGAAGTATCAATATCAAATTATTAAATGTTTTTACATGAAAGACCAACTAAAATAAACTAAAATAAATCAAAAACTTCTTGTATCACATGATTTCATAGCCAAGTTATCAACATTATATGGATTTATGAAACAACGTGCTCCAACTGTACTGATATTAGTCACTTAAATAAGTTGAGAAATGCAACTTAGATGAAAAAAAAGGTGAACACCTGGTACCTCTTCAACATCTAGGTTTGAGTTCAAACTTACTCTGACAATGAGACTTCAGAATTTCTCTGTTTAATCAATATTTTAACTCTGCAGTCCCAATAGAATCATTGCCAGCAAAATAAACTATTACTAGAGATGGTTGCACTGTTGCATCTTAGGCAATGAAGGTGGATATGATAAGTGAACTAAATGACTAATATAAAATTTAGAGAACAATAATAGAGGCATCCAAACGACATGGTCAATCTCACATAAGGTCTGGATATATTTCTCTACATCTTGTTCAGTGATCTCTTAAAAAAATTCATGGAACCACAACCATCATTCCTTCCACATGAGAATATGCAATCAATGTTTGAATCCTCTTGCTTTGGTCTTGGTTCTGCAAGCCTACTCTCAACATTCAAGGTCGCCTCACTAAAGAGTTCAGTGTCTTTTCGAAAACCCATGACCTCTGTACTTACTTTTGGTTTTCTGCCATTCACTGGGTTAGTATGGGCTTGTGAATGACTCCGGAAATAAGGCCATGCTGGACTATAATTCACATAAAGGAAGTCAATAGACTGTGACTTCAGCTAATTTGGGTTGTGTGGTTACCAATTCTCACAATAGAACAAAGAACAAAAACTAAAATTTCTGAAAATTGAGCACCAAAAATGAACCGATAGATAGATAAATATTTTTTATTAACATTTAACTATCTCAACTTTGTATTTTGTCTCCTGGACTCGCATAGAACATAATCTCAAATTTTTGAAGAATTTACAGCCCTGTAACACCATCACTTGTATCAAGTTCACTCACTTTTGTAATTTTAACTTGACTCATTGATATAGTGGTTTAACTGAGCTATTAATATTTGTGGTGTCCATATATATTGTTAGCCAACATATAATATAAAGACCAATGTAAGAACTAATCAGTTAAGATGATCAATCGTGGACAGTTTCTTGAAGGTTTTCAAGTTGGAGCAGGCCAAATATCCTCATATTTGAATATAGCATAGCTAAGTAGCTTAGTAATTTTAATAGAGGTAAAAGGAAATCTCAAATGCAAAATCTAATGCTCCAAATGCAAAATATAATCCTCCCAAGATTTAAATTGCAGTAACCATTCAGTAAGATCATGAGAATGATTTTTGTCCTAAGTAGCTGAAAGGTCTGAACTCATTCCTAAGATGAAAATCAAAGACAAGTTGGATAAACGTTGGCAATTACCTCCAGAAACCAGCAAGCATCCTTAGGCTCATGTCGTCAAAGCAACCCAGATTTCCAGAAAACCATGGCTTGAAGAGAGGATCACCAAGCAAAGGATGCTAATAATGGCCACAATGACCTGGACATGAACAATCATCATAAGAACTAACCGATAAAACATTTACTTATAAAGTGCAACTCTAACACAACAAATCAAGAACTTGCCATTGAGTAAGTAGAATATGCAAAATCTAATGCTCCAAAGTAGATGCCATCAAAAACAAAGGCCAGATCATTAATTGGTTAGTAAGCGCCACAAACTGCATATACATTAAAGAAATAAAAAAACAAATGACATGCAAATGGTGACCACAAACTGCATAAGAGACTATTTATAGAAGCATATTCCAGAGATGTTTCTCAAAAAACTACCATGAACATGTGAAATGAAAAACACACCGCTTAGGTCAAGCACAGTAAGGTATACAGTTATCTTATATTTTATTAATGGTTCTTAAACATAAATGGAATAGACGACAAAGACTAGAACATATTTTAATTTCCAACTGTCCGATCTAGTTGGAAATTAAAGCTAGTGCATACCACGTATGAAAAATGAATTATATTTATAA
Organism: Iris pallida; assembly: GCA_029216955.1. Classification (NCBI taxonomy): domain Eukaryota; kingdom Viridiplantae; phylum Streptophyta; class Magnoliopsida; order Asparagales; family Iridaceae; genus Iris; species Iris pallida. Next base: position 4,503,508 of record JANAVB010043019.1, read on the forward strand.
ACAATATCGTACCTTACCACGTATGAAAAATTATCAATTGAAAGGTAGCAGAAATAACCTGAAAATGATATAGCCAAATACAGAACAGAAAACCAAACACTTTAATGGATCCTCCCAACATGCCAAAATATAAACTTGTTTCCAAGTTCCATCACAGGTTAAAGCAATTCCTGCAAAAAACCAATATATACAATAAAGAAGACTAATTAACTAGCCACCGAATGAAGAAAGGTTTTCCTTTGAAGTTAGAAAAGTATTTGGGATGTCAATATGAATAGCTATCAAATATAGTCATGCATACTTACTTCACAATCTGGAGTAGGGGTCAAAAGAGCAAGGATCCAATAAAAAACAATTATATGATTCACCAAAAATTAACGTTCCTATCCATGAAGGTTTGTATAGTTAAGAAAGTTCAAAGTACTTTCAAGATATTCTAACATTAATCAGTACAACTAACTTCAAGCCAGACTTGTGTTTCAAGGATAAAGAGGCAATTTGTCAGTATTTAATGAAATCAAAAGAAAACAGATTGGTGTCCATATCGATTAATAAAACATGAAAAGTTACATGTGTATAAATGTGAATAACATTAATATTTTAAAAATGTAAACAGATATTCTAACATTAATCCGTTGAAAGATTCACAATAAGCTAGGCGAATGCAAATAATATTAATATTCTCTACATCTTTTAGAATGTCTTCAACTACAAACAGAGAAATTCGTATTCTTCACCTACAAACACCATTGAAAAGGCAAGGGGAAAAACAACAAGAGATGGCCCATTGATTCATCCAAAGTCCCAACCTTCCATCCAAAAAAAAAAATCCCAATTTGCCACAATAAAACCAAGCCTACTTCAGTTCCTACATTGAGGACAGCATAGCATCCACAAACCCATTAAAACTGACAAAATTAATTTGTTTACTGTAGTTTGATAATAAAATTTTCAAGTAGGCCTTTTATATGGAATATTATTTTAATAAAAATTAATTTAATTAAGAAAAAGAAGCTCAATAAACAAAATCTATCATTCATCAATAACTCAATTAATAATCTATGTCATGTCCGTGTCGAGAATAACAAGAAAATACGACCTCATGGTGATATCGGATCCCACCCTTCATGAGTCCGCGAGCATTGACGCATTGGATCCAAAACCTGGCAAGTGAAGCCAGGGAGCCATCATCCTTCGGGATCAAGAGGTTTCGACCAAAAATATCCAAAAAATTAGACCGTAAAAAAATTCAATCTACCAAATCGAAAGCCAAAAAAAACCATTAGAGAGATTTCAACCTTGCTATCTCGAAAGGGGATCAAGAGAAGGCAAATAATTGACAACCAACATGAAATAAAAACTACATTACTCTAATAGCATTTGGAATACATGCATGAAACAACAAACTTCGTGTTACTACAAGAGATGACCAATCTTTCTTTCTCAAACATCGTTTATGGTGTACAATTGTACATGAATGAAAAGTTTGATGAATAATTCCGTGACCATTTAGCTATTGAGAAACATTGAAGAACAAATATTCTTGTGAGTAATTGGGGATTTGTTGTAGTTGTAGAATTCTCCAATTAGAACTGTTGAGCTTTCCAACTGGAACAGGTTATGTACAAAGAAATAGAAGTTCACAGGAACTTCCATTCAATATACTCAAATGATCAAAGAGTCCCCCACCTCTTTGCAGATTATGAATACTTGGGCTCAAGAACTTAACCTTAAGTCTTGAAGAACTTACTCACCAAAAATGCTTATGTACTGCTTTTTCAAGAAATAAGCAGAAGTACAAAAGAACACTTAGTAAATTGCCACAAAAATCAATCACAGTTGAAGACTGAGATTAGGAAGTGCATATATACCTGTCAAATTTTGATCTAAAAATATGGCTTAGAATCATCACCGACTCCTCCAGCTCGACCATGACCTCGGCGGCGGCCGCCACGGCCGCCACCATCGGCACCGTCAGGCCCGTGCCTCCGAGCCTCACAAGCGGCCTCCTGTACTCCTCCACCATCCTCTTCACCTCCTCCAGGTGGCTCCCCGACATGGCCTTCGCCGCCCGGCCTCACCAGCGGTGAGCTGGCTGAGACCGGCGGGGGGGGGGGCGCTCAGGCGGGCGTCGGGGAGCCGAACGGTGGCGACGTGGGAGCCGGACGGCGGCGACGCGGGAGCTGTCCGGGCGGCAGTCGACCCCGGTCCAGTTCCTCTCCAGGGGCTAGGTCGAAGAACTAGGGTTAGGGTTAGGGTTTCTCTATTTTCTCCTGGCCCTCCATAGAGCATCCAAATTTGTGGAGAAAACTAGGGTTAGGGTTTCTCTCTTAGGGTGGTGAAAGAGGAGAGGAGTGGGGGCTCTTTAGAGGAGAGGAGTGGGGGGCTCTCTCTCTAAAGGAGGAAGAAGTTAGGGAGAGAGGAGGAATGGAAGGGGACGATGAATGGAAGGGGACGATAAGGAGAAAGTTTGCTGGGTTCATCCATTAAAAGTAACCACAACCGTCAACACATATAAAATTTTTGAAAATTTACTAAAAGTAGGGGAAAATTTACTAAAATTTTACTAAAAGTAGGAGGGGAGGGAGAGGAAAATTGTTTTTAAACTTTTTGCTGGGTTCTCTCTCTAACACTATGTTTGGGAACATAGGAGGGGAGGGAGAGGAAAATTTGAGAGGAAGGAAAATTGAGGGAGAGGAAAATTAACTTTACCTCTTCTTGTTTGGATGAACAAAAAGTAGGGGAAGGAAAAGTTTAAAAATAATTTTTTATTTGTTTATGGATATAGGTATAATTACTATTTCCTCCTTGGTATTCTCAAATGATGATTTAATATTAACTTTTTGAGGGGTAGTGGGGTAAATTCACTCAAATTCCTCTCATCTCTCTCCATTTTCCTCCCATATTTGGGAGGAAAAATTTTTGGTGGGACCCACCTACTTTTTCCTCTCAAATTTTCCTCCCCCATGTTCTTTCCCCCTTTCCAAACACCATCATTTAAAATTTTTCTCTCACTTTCCCCTCAACTTTTTCCTTCCTCCCATTTTCCACCCTTCCCAAACAGTACCTAAAGGAGGAAAAAGTTAGGGAGAGAGGAGAAAATGAAGGGGACGATCGGGAGAAAGTTTGCTGGATTCATCCATTAAAAGGAACCACAACCGTCAACACATATAAATTTTTTGAAAATTTACTAAAATGGCAGTTGAAAAATCCCACTAAGTTTTTGGCACATATATTACTTGACGGTTATCACCAAAACCGTCAATAAATAAATTGCTGTTTCTTGACGGATCCTCCGAAACCGTCAACATACATGGTATAAAATTGCTAATTTAACAAATAAAAGGGCCTCTCTTGACGTAAGCCTAAATACGTCAAGAAAATCACTATTGTTGACGGCTTTTGACGACCGTCAACTTATAAACCGTCAAGAATCATCTTTTTTCTTGTAGTGGTTGTAAATAGTCATTCTAATCACATGGTTAGATCCCCATGGTCATGGTTAGTCTCTAGGCTCAACAGTTCTAGGGTTCACTAGCTAACATATCAAAATTATAATTCACCAATTTTAAATAGTATTAAATTAATTAATAATTCCCATAAATCATAAATCTTATTATTAAATAATAAAATTTTACAAAAGTTCAAAATTACCCTTATTTTAGAAAAGTGGGTGTTACAAGTCTACCCTCCTTAGAAAATTTTGTCCACAAAATTAAGATGGTCGTACTTCTTCTTGAGTCTCGTCCCCAACAATTAAAGTCTCAGAACTTACCTAAATCATACAATTTAAAGGAATGGCATACAGGGTCATAGCATACGGTGGTGTCACGACCCGTACCCTGATTAGGGGTACGAGAACGTGGGTACGTCCAGCCTATGCCGCAGTGTCGGCGGTAGAACGCTGTATAGGTCATTTATAACATCTAATATCTAACAATAAGATATATAAACCTGTCATCTCCGCACGGAGGTATAACATAACATCTCAACTCTATATCTCAAACACAAGTCTAGGAAAGATAGAACATGATATGGAATCAGATAAAAGGAAGAAACTGAATATAAATAGAGTTATCACACCACACAAAGTAGATGTCCAACACAAATAAGAATAAGACCTGAAATATAACTAAGTCACAACTAACAATCGGAACAATCCGATACAAAATGAAACCTATAAACACTAGACTAGACTAGGCACCCTCTACTGAGCTAGATGCTCCTCAGGCTCCTGAAGGTCACCCTCATATGTCCCATAGAAGGTAGGATAGTCACCATCATCATCTGTAATATTTTTAACAGGTCTAGTCAGGACAGGAACGAGCACAATACATCTCACGCAGTTCATATCATGTTGGAAAATGTAAAGCATGCATAGAGTAAGATACATGGATTGTAAAGAATATATATAAAACGAGAGAGATTTGATAACTGGAAATATCTATATATATGATAAGTAAGAACTGTAGAAAACCTGTGATTTAGAGCATGATATGGTTATATAAACGGGTTAGGACATATACAAGATTTCACAAGATTGTACAAGATGGAATTTTGATCATATAACCATTTCCTACTCACCCTCCCCAATCAATACACAAGGATCCAGTCAAGTTACGTTACCTTGCACAAGAGGTCTTTATCATGTTTGCTCACGTGATCATGAGAGTACAAGATTGTACAAGAGTATACATGAAAGCGGTGTACATAAAATATAAGATGTTTGTGAAAAGCAATGACAACTGTATTTGATGCACCCCGAGGGGGATAACGTCGCATTACAAGATCCATATAGTACCAATCCGTGATAATAACGTGACAGCATCATGTAAAGTAATCTAGAGCAAGAATATAAATCCTAACAAGTATAAAATAATCAGAGAATGTACTCGCCTGCCACCCTGTATGACTGATATTAATAGATGTCCGAAATGGTGTCACAGAGTCCTATTCAGAGTAAAACAGGTCACAACATATCCACAATGGTAAAAATAGAGTATACAATGCATACTACATGATTCTAGGTCAATCTGGTCAACAGTCAACTCTTGGTCAACTCTAAAAGTTAAACTAGGTCAAACTAAGTTACACCAAGCTAAACTAGGTCACACTAGGACAACCAAGGTCAAACAAGGTCACAGGAAGTCAATCCAAGTCAAACTAGGTCTCACTGAGTCACACTAAGTCTTGTCAAGTCAATCTAGATCAAATTAAGTTATATCAAGTCAATCTAAGTCAGACTAAGTCAACTCTAGGTCATACCAGTCATCGCAGGTCAAAACAAGTCGGAGAAAGTCAAACAGGGTCAAAAGTTGGCCTACAGTTGACTTTTGGTCAACTGGTCAACTCTGGTCAACTCTAAGTCAACTCTAGGTCAATTCTAGGTCAAACTGGTCAAATGTTGACCAATAGTTGACTTTTGGTCAACCGTTCAAGTCTAATGGAATTTGGAACTAGATTGGGTAAAGTATTGACCCATTTTTGACTTTTGGTCTAAAAAGTCAACCGTGGTCAACCAAGGTCAAGACTAGGTCTAGGCGACTATTTCTAATTATTACCAACCTCTACAACCCATATTCAAGTCCATCTTGGATTTTGAAACTCATATCTTGGCCGTAGGCCAATATCCTATTTTACCCTTAAAAGGGTAAAATTCTAGCTTAGGCAACTATCAAGTTAGCCTACCTACGCTTGGTATTTTGACCCGAGCTCCCTAGGGTAGTAAGATACTAGCCTATACATATATTACCTACCAAGATACCTAGGGTAAGTGGACATTTAGTCCACGATACGGCCCATTGCCGATATCTTGAATATTTCAAGATACGAAATGGTACGGCACGATACTGACGCCCTACAACCCCGATTTCTACTCGGGAGCCTACCCACAAAATCTAATTCTCGTATTCTTGCCCCACGCCAAGTTTCAACTCATTCCGATACTCCGAGCTCCGTTTCGCCCTCTAACTCGATCCCCTCTATTTCCTATTTCTCACTTTTCTTCCTATTCTTCTAACTTCTTCTAATTTTTAAACTTCTTCTAATCTTCTCTAAGTATCTATCTATATATAAACACACACACACACTCTCCAATTTCCCTTACACACGCACATAAAGCACAAACACACAAAATACTCAATTTTTTGGATTTTAGCATACTGGGACAACCTGCACACCTTTAAGGCTCTCATGTTCACCTTTAAGGCACTTCTGCTCACCTTTAAGGCTCCTCTGCTCACCTTTAAGGCTCTACTTCACAGTTTTTCCTGAATAGCATTCTGCACACTTCTAAGGCATTCCTGCACAACTACAAGGCTCTCATGCACAACTCTAAGGCTCTAATGCACAACTATAAGTTCTAATGCACAACTCTAAGCATTGATACATACATATACAATATATATATATATATATACATACCTATATAAAAACACCCAAACATGCACAAATGTATATATATATATATATCTAAATATATATATAAATCTCACACATACACACAAATATACATATAGATACATATACATACACATATTTACACATGTATATATATATATATATATATATATGTATATATATATATATACCACTCTCAAAAAGGATTAAACCATAATAAATCCTTAACCTATATTTTAAGGGAACCTACAAAGGCTATGGTCAACTTGTAGAGAATGATCCCCTCTATCATTTATGTGAAGGAATAAATGCAAAAGGAGGAATTTAAAAGGGTTTAAAAATCATACCTAAAAGTGGATTTGAAAAGGAAGAAGAAGGAGCTGGAAAGAAAGTAATGGAGAAGAAGAAGAAACTTAGTGAGAAAGTAAAAGAGTTGGAGGGGGTGGCCCTATAGGTGGCCGGCCATGGTGCCAAGGGGTAGGGGCACTTGTATTTACAAGTTTGCCCCTCCCTAAGCCTAATGCAAAATTAATCCAAAATGGGTTTTGAAAAATGCTAAAAATAAATAAAAATCATAATTAAACTTAATTACTCATGGGGGAACTAGTCCAAACTCCTAAACCTAAAAGTTTAGTGTGGTGGGCCATGGTTAAATAACAGGCTAATTGCGACTCAAGTCGAAATTCACCGGGGTCCCGAATTAACTCGGAATGCGATGAAATTCGAACCCGACTTCTAATATATTTAAATAATAATATTCATGAAATAAAATTCCCAAAAATATTATAAAATAGAAAATTACTATTTTACCCCTAACTGGGAAAAGTGAGGGTGACATGTGGCATTTGAAAGTCTCATTTAGGTATACTAGTCATGCTAAACCAAAACGGTCATAGGGTATCAAAACATACAAGAAATCTAGGGTGCTAAACTGGAAAAGTTATAGAAACAACAAATCATTAAGGCTGTAAGGCAGTCTACCATCCTATATGAAAACTGGTAATTATCAAAAATAAAATAAAGATAACTAGTAGTTATCTATAAAGGGGTACTATTCAAAGAAAAATCAAAATCAAAAGTTTAAAGAACGAAAGTCAATAGCATTGAAATCCAATCACAATATATATTAAAAAAATTTAGTCTCGATACGATCTATGTTGATCAATTCTGGGTAATCAAGATTTGGGCAATATAGAGGACAAGGTCATCGAAGTCTGAGCACGAGCATACAAGGATAGAGATTCAGGTCATAATTAAACTTAATTTAATTGAGTACGACCCAAGATATTAATATGATAAGAAAAGATGATCAAAGTCGATTAGTCGTGATTAAGGGAGCTAGGATTCAATGATATTGAAAACTTTTAAAGGGTGATTCAAAGATATGGAATAAGTCAAATTTCTCCTTTTTAAGGAAAAACAAGAGAAAAGATTTCATAGGAAAGTCAAGTTAATCATCTCTCTATGATACTATCAAGTTTTCATTTGCCAATCATATTTTTATCTCACAAGTTCTAATATAAAAATCAACCTTTATACGACTACCATCAAAATTATATCCTTCTGTCATAAAAATTTGACCTTGCCATGATCACCATAGGTTAAATTTCTAAGTTCCGAAACATTATTCATAAAGCATACCCTTGTTACTAGGAATCAAAACTGACCACTTAATCGTCATAAATCTAAATTCTTCCACCTTGTCCTAAATTGGATCCGAAGCCTCTAAATCAAGTTTTATGTAATCCTTGAACTTATTCAATTTACTCTCCTTGTATTATTTAAATCTAAACCCACTAGGCCTTACAAAACTTATTCTTCATTATAAATTCAACCTTCATATTTCTTCAACGTACACCTTCAATATTATTCTCCTGAAATTTAAAATTTTCACAAAATTTCTATATTTTATATTACTCAAAATTTTTGCGTTCTTTCTGTTTCTAGCCATTTCTTACAATATCTTATTCAATTTTGTATTATCATTGCATATAGTTAAAATCTCTTCTCTATGTACTAAATTTCTAAATTTAACATCATATCCTTAAAGTGTAACGTCTCAAGAATCAATAACCAAAATTTATCCAAGTTCTCAAAACTATGTTGACCTCGAATATCCTCATCAGTTATGAAATACATCTATGAATTATTCATACCCAAAATATTTCTCTAAGTATGATTGTTCCTAAATTGATAATATAACTCTCTTGTTTTCATCCTCAAATTCAGTCGCATCTCTATCCCAAACCTATATCAAGGTCCATCATATTATACCCCTAGCAAGATTATCACAAGATAACAAATCAAGTCTTTTTCGAGTTAGATGATTTACGCTACTTCCTTGACCTTTCGAAGGTGAAAAGATATGAAGATTCAAGGGTTTTAAAGTATAGCTGACAGAATTAGATACGAGACAGGTGATTGATGCAATTAGGATAGTTTTATTTTATTTATTTTTAAAATGGTAATACAAGAAATAATGGCAAGAAAAAATAATGATAAAATCTTTTCTTCATCAACTGTTAAAAAGAAATGAACCCATTTAAGATAAAATCTGATACCATACACGTCTTTTTGAAATCATGTTGTCAAAATTTTGCCACGCCAGTTAGTATAGTTGCAATAAATAATAGAGTCCATAACGAAGGTATACACCCTATAGTCATGTTATCTAGAATTCTTACCACGCCACCCGGTATGGTTGTAAGAAAATCTAGATTTCATAACCAGGATAAGTATATCTAAATCAGGCTTTACGTCTTTGTCATGCTAGCAAATATGACTGCGATAAATTCTAAACTCCATAAATAAAGTAGACATTTACCTTTCTCACTATCCTTATCAAGTATGTTATCAGGTTATACCTTAACTCCAAAAATATATATATATATATATATATATATATATATATATATATATATATATATATATATATATACACACACACAAACTTAAATTCAATAACTAACATCAAGATTCAAAATTTAACAATAATCCATCAAAATCAAATTCAATAACAGAAAGTAAGGGTGAATCAAATCAAGGGAAAAAGAGATTTCAAATCAAAGTTGAAATAAGATTCTCAAGGGTCGTCCCAGGAATCTCTCAAGAAATTCTAACAGTGATTGAGTATCCTCTCATTCTAACACCTATTCCTTATCTCTAATCGCAGGTGCACAGCAGTACAACTAATCGTCGTACTACCACAACTTCGCACAAATGCGAATCTTGACCTGCATGGGCCACCACTAAAAACGTGTCACGACCCGCACCCAGTGTAGGGTACGAGAAGTGGGTACGTCCAGCCTATACCGCAGTGTCGGCGGTAGAACGCTGTTCTAGGTCATAATTAAAACTAAATATAATATGATATACTCTCCGTACAGAGGACAATCACAACAGGATACAACTCAATCACCAAAACTAGAAGTAGCACGATAAGATAACTATGAATCCACAAGAGAAGTACAACAGAGAGAAATAAATCTCGGTGTTATCAATACCAACTCAAACAAGCATAAAATAAATACAACTCAAGACAACTAAAAATAAATAAGAAAAACTCTAGCCATCTACTCCAACCTCTACTGTGTCTCCTCTAGGCTAGTAGGTAACCTCCAAGCTATCTATAAAATTTATCAACAGGTCTAGTTAGGACAGGACCGAGCACAATACATCTCACGCAGTTCATAATATGACATGATATGTAAATATGCTAAAGAGTAAGATACATGAAACACTGGAAAATATATGAAGTAAAAGAGATGACTGTAAAGAAATATCTACTATAAGTAAAGAACTAACAGTGGCTAGTGATGTAGAGTATAAGATAGACATGTGAATGGCTTGATAATAAACATGAAAGTTTGTACATGACTACACTACTTTGGAATTGTTCATATGACCATTTATACTCCCCCGTACACCAATCAATACACAAGGATCCAGACAGGTTATGTTATTGTATATGATATCACATGAAGGCCCATAAATGGGTGCACATGAATGTATACATGGGGGCTCTGTGAACATAAGAGTACATGAATCACAAGAGTACACATGAATGGTAAAAGTACCGGAGTACACGATGAAAGTGAAACGCACATGACATACTGTAACCCGATGCTCCCGAGGGGGATAACATCTCATGAAGGGATTCATATAGTACCAATCCGTGTTAACAATATGACAACATCAAGTAAAGTAATCTAGAGCATAAATGTAAATCCTATCAAGTATGAAATGGTCAGAGAATGCACTCGCTTGATACCCTGAACAACTGATATAAAAGATGGCCAACTGGAGTCACAAAGTCCTAGTTAGAGCAACACAGGTTATAAAGAGCTCAATTTATATGGTAATTAAAATTATAATGCAATCTACATGAGTTTAAGTCAATCTAGGTCAAAGTCAACCCTTGGTCAACTCTGGTCAACTATAAAATCAAACTAGGTCAACTCTAGTCAACTGTGGTCAAACTAGCTAGGATTGGGTCAATAATGGTCAACTAGTCTAGGTTAGTCAATTTTAGGTCTAAACAAACTAAGCTTATGCAAATCAAGTATCCAAGATAGCTACAAACTCATAGCCTAAGTCACTTGCTAAACCAAGCACAAAACTAAACCATAAGCTAACAAGGCACACAAACTTAGTCATATAATGTATATATATTATTCACATTCACACATTCATATATATAGATATATATAGAAAGCTATATATATTGGCACATACACACACACACACACACACACACACACACACACACACACACACACATATATATATATATATATATATATATATATATATATATATATATATATATATATAGAAGGAGAGGTAAAAGAGTAAGTGAGTGTGTGTGTGTGTTTGGCATATGTGTGAAATGATATGTGTTAATGTTCTTAGATTTAGTGATAGGTAGGTGTATGTGACATGGGATACATGGTGTCAAAGGGTGTATGAATGCATGTGTATAAAAGGTTATAGGTTAACTCAGTTTATAGAAATACATACATACATACTTATATTGCATACATGCATACATACATATCATGTATACATACATACATTGCATACATGCCTACATACATATCATATATGCATACTTGCATTCATTCATGCACCTATACATACATACATAGATGCATACATACATATTTGAATACATTATATACTTGCATATATTATATTCATCTATTCTCCATTACCATACATGCTATCATTATATATTATATTACATTATGTATACAATATGCATTCATATCTATCATTACATGTGTACCTTGTATTCATATCTAGTATTCATTATATACTTTTATGCATACATTGTATATCATTCTTTCATTCATGCATTTATGTATTGCTTATATAAATTACATTGATTGCATTTCTACATGCTTGCATTCAACCATATATATACATTAATGTAAAGAGGATACATATCATATATATATCATTTCATTCATTTAACATATCATACATTACATACTCTACATTTATTTAATATCCATACTACATATGCTCATAGGTTACACAAAATGCCTATGTCGTATAGTCACTCTTCTACTTAAAACTAATACTGTACCAATTGGGCTTTCACTAAATTCTAGAATTAAAGTATGTCATATCCCTTCATGGTAGCTTTCTGAAAATTCAAACGGATCGTATTTTCGTGTCCGGAAGCTCCCGAAATTGCGAAAACGCCGAAAAGCGTTTGTCTTTCGGACAACTGACACTCAAATAGTTATACAGAAAGTTTCAGAACGAATTTGGCTTATTAAAATATATATTTAGAAAGATAACTTCGATATGGTTCTTTAAAAAAAAGGAGATTAATCAAAATTCTAAGCTAAAATTTATGATATTTCTAAGTTGCTTTGGTTAAAAAAATGTGAATGAATATTATGACGAATTTGAGTTGTTTTGGACAAAAAAAACACATGTAGGCCAAGATACACTACAAGAAAAATGTTCATTTACGGCACGCAACACACGCCGTAAAAGACCTTTTAGGCATTCATATTGGCGCCGTAAAAGACTATGCCGTAAAAGACACTACTATTTACGGCACGAGGATAAACGCTGTAAATGTCTAAATGCAGGCCATAAATGTACACGACTGAATACCGTAATTAATTTTTCTCCAAATGTTAGACAACCATTTATGGCATATTTAGTGTGCCGTTAAAGCTATTCTGCTTAATCAAATATGGCGCACACATAAACGCCGTAAATCTATTCCTTAGTTGCAAATACGGCATACACTTGAACGCCGTAAACGCTATTCCTCAAATCAAATACGGCTTACATTTGTATGCCGTAAAAGCTATTCCTCAGAATCAAATATGGCTTACATTTGAATGCCGTAAAAGATATTCTTCAGAATCAAATACGACGTACATTTGTATGCCGTAAAAGTTGTTCGTCATAATCAAATACAACGTACATTTACATGCAGTAAAAGCTAGCTGTTCCTCAGAATTAAATATAAGAATCAATCTGAACAAAGTATATATATATATATATATATATATATATATATATATATAAAACATATCAAAAATAAGTTAAAGAAATAGTTAATTGATATGTACTTGATCACAATCAGAGTACAAAACTGGAAACTCCTTCAAATAAACCCAAATACGTGATATCATAAAAACTAATTGGATTCAGTAGACAAAATACATCAATTGTAATGCTAAGGTCATGCCAAAGTATATCATGCCATATTGATACATGAACTATAAAAACAATTAGTACTGAATTAAGAACCATACTTCGACATAAATATTTTTGATCGAGTTTGTTTCATACATTGCCCTACTTTGGAACAAAAAGTGCAAATTGTCTTCTATCTATGACAAAATTCATCTCAATTTGGTTGTAGAGGAGAAGCTTCAAGCAATATACTGATTTCTTTCTTCTTCTTCGATTGATAACCTGCACAAATAAAAAATAAGAAAATTGAGTCAAGAATGCATGTACTCAGAACTTAAATTGTAGGAAACTAACAAGACATTGATTTAATTTTTCAGAACACAAATAACGACTGTCTCAGACACTAGATGCCAGTACTCCCTTTAGATTGTAGTATACGTCACCTTGCTATTTTGTTATATTTCACATAAGAAGCACATATACTTCAAAATTGGTAATATCTTATTGTATCCTTCCCTGATACTTTTCTGGCATGACAGGGGCTAGGACATAACAGAATTGGTGCCGTAACCGTATGTGTCTATATTGTACTCTTATACTTGTAAGTTGCAATATAGTAGGATCTGCATGTTCCTTTGATGGATGTTTTAATTTACAGCATTGTTTTTAAATTAAATAGTGTCAACGTTCCTTGGACCATGTAGGAAACTAACAGGACATTGATTTATCATGTAACATATGGAACTTCTATCAATGTATTATGTTTTCTCGTAACTTAATTGTCAACTCAAAATTACCGTCTGGTTCAACCTTCCAGTTTTACCACTATTAATTGCTTATTTAATATATCATATTGCGAAGGCATCTGGAATAGCTGCTCTTGATGCAAAGAAGCTCAAAGATGCTGGTCTTTGCACCGTGGAATCTGTGTCATATTCACCAAAGAAAGATCTCTTGTAAATCAAAGGAATCCGTGAAGCAAAAGTTGACAAAATCATTGAAGCAGGCATGCTTATTTTCACAAATTTGTGATTCATTTTTTCCTTCGTCAGTCCTTAAAGTTCTACAAAGTATAAGTTTGTGTTGTTTATTAAATAGCTTCAAAGCTGGTTCCGTTGGCTTTACCAGTGCTAGCCAACTTCATTCTCAGAGGCTCGAAATCATTCAAATCACTTCCGGATCGAGAGAACTTGATTCTATCTTGGATGGTAACTTTTGCGCTACTAATATTAGAGCTTGTCTGTGTTATTAGGAACTTAAAATTCTAGTATTTTGTTATGGGAGTAGCACTTCTAAAACTTTTATCTTATCGGTATATTGTTGGCAGGTGGAATTGAAACAGGGTCCATTACAGAACTATATGGTGAATTCCGTTCTGGAAAGACTCAGCTGTGTCACACTCTTTGTGTCACATGTCAGGTTAAAACTATTGCCTGTGTAATTCTGACCTAGGTGCTTGCTAATATAATTTAGGCAGGGATGTATTTGCTGGTGTTCAGTATAACTGAGTCATGGGAATTTGTAACCAACAGCATTCTTAATATGAAGTTACCAGTCATTTGTATCCTTCCCTGATACTTTTCTGGCACGACAGGAGAAAGTTTAAGAATCACATTCCTATTTAAGAAACCTCATAATGTGTCCACATTTCATTATCCAGTCACACACCTATAAAAGGATAAAGAATCACATAGTTTAAGAAATGCTTTAGAATCACACACTTTTAGAAATACTTGAAAATAACACAATTTTACCTCAAATAAAGAAGCTTAATCCAATTTGATGTATTTGATAGGCTATGCAATCGTACTTTGTTCAGCACAAGCAAGTTTGCCGAACTCAGTTGTTGGTCGATACAAATCAATATTATCAATCACATCGCAAACCCAAACTTTCCAACAATCATGGCCTAAAGGAACATGATGGACCAATGCACTTGGATCTGTTGATAAAATTTCAGCGGTAGCAACAACAACTTCATCTTCTGCAAACCAACAAAGCAATTTGCACATCTTATGCTCAAGATTAGAACCTTTAGCACCACTGGTAAATATGAACTTAAAGACACGTACTAAACAAATCCACATTGGCTCTGGTTTATCAGCTAGACAGGTACACACCAGTCGTTAATTTATATCATGAAGAATAACAAACTATGATATATAGTATTAGTGTTTGATATTAAACAATAAACAACATTATCAACAATAAATATATATTTGAAAATATCACTTACTATAGTAGTACTTTTAATTTTATATCACTTACTATAGTAGTATTTTTGTTCCATTAACATCATGATTTGAAAGATTGATAAACATGTTGTTTAATTCCTTTCTGCTAACTAGCTAGTTGGTTGATTATGTGTTGAGCCTCTAATATCATCCCACTAATTTCCCACAAACTTAGGTTGCTAGTTGCTCAGCATATGAAAAAGTTGTATAGGTCAACCTGGAAATTGGTGATTGCTCGGAGGAATCATATGTTCATAGTTACTAATACAACATGAAAATGAGCTCCTTTACGACATGGTCACTCTTGGCACTTATTCCTGCAAGAGAGGCAGTGTTGCATCAGCTATGGTTATGAAATTATTTCACGTCACTATACGGGTTCCTATGATTTCTTATACATCAAGATTAACATGTCCTGTTATAGTCATTCATCATAATATGTTTGTACTTTATGCTCTCTTTTTTTGCTAAATGTATCTTCTCTTCAAAGAATGTATCTAGTTTAGGAATTTCAAGTGACTTGTATCATGCAAAAATGTCTCTTACTCAAGTTACCATCTTTTTTTGTTATTTTACTTTGACCGACTTAGAACTGTTAATGGTATGTGCATATAATTGTTACATACATGTAACCTTTTCATTCTGGTCTCTCTTTTAGCAATCACACTTTACACCTCGACCCTCCAGAATCAGAGATGTTTTAACTTTGGTTATGGTTGTCTAATTTCTGCTCTTCTAAAAATGTTCTGTTTGGTGTTCCCCATGCTGACGAACATATTCCCCTATGTTCGTATTTTGATGTAGAGCATCCTGGTCTTTGTAGTCCGGTAATGGAGAATATTTAGTTACACGTCTTCCAGTTTCTGTTGAAAGTATGTGATAATATTATGTTGCTCGTTAGTATATATGTAGTATTACCATGTTCCTTGAAACTTTTGATATGACCCATAGTTCTGTATATGTTCAGCTAGCAACCTAGGGGCAACAAGACAAGTTTGAAATATGGGTTGAATGATGTTGGTCGTGTGTAGTTCTATACCATTGATCTTAGGCTGGTTACAAGCCTACACTAATTAGCCCAATTACCTGAGATAAAAAGTACTGATACTATACAATTTTTTCTTTCCCACAAACTTAGGAAAAGAGTATTTTCTTTCCTTTATATGAACAAGATGTTATACGTACTAAATTCTCTCTAGACATGAATCAACGGTTTGAAGAATGTCGATCAAAGACAATCCCATCAGAGTAAGCCATGTGATACCAAATTCTCTACCCACTCTCAATATCCTTAGTCAGCTGTAAAAAAAACATGTCCAGTTAATCCGATGATTTCTTTTCCAACCCGATGATTCCGCGAACCAAACGAGGCCTAAGGACAAGGTGGGGAAGCACATGAAAGCACAAAGCTTAATATTAATTAATGAACAAGCTAATAAAGCTTGTTTAAAATGGTGTGGAAGCTAATGGCTTAGCCACTAGCAACAGCCACTAACTAATAAAGAGAGATTCAAGGGGGATTCCCAGACAGAGAATCTCACAGCTTGAGGTCATTGATGTCACAATCAGTAAACATATGCATGCTAAGCATATGCATAATTTTTTTGACTAATCTGAACAATATATACTATTCAGTGGGTGGTCAACAATTAGAGAGGATCAACATCAGACTTTTGTAAAGAAACACCTACATTGGACAACATGATATGATTATTAGTAAGCAATCGAGTTTGATCATATATATATATATATATATGTGTGTGTGTGTGTGTGTGTATGTGTGTGTGTGTGTGTGTGTGTCGCGTGTAACCGAGTATTTTTGTGACATGGAATCAATAGTATATGTGAAACTGCGCAAAAAACATGAAATGTCGATCCTGATGTCCATCCACTTAGTATCTCGATATGAACTTCATCAGTTTTCCACAATACTCGTAAAAATGTATTTTTCTTTCCATTGCAATCAATTTCATACATCAATTTTTGCATCAATAATCAGAAATAAACCCCCCAAAAAATATAAAATTATAATTGTTATTAAAAACCCTAATTTTGAAAGAATATATACCTCTGCTATTGGAGGAGACGATGGAGAATTTCAAAGACTGAGAAATTATGATTTGCAATCAATAAAAATAATTCGGATATGATTTTGTTGAGCTCGAGTCGCGCTGTCGAGACTCGAGTCTCCGTTCCAAGTGAACGCCGTCGTCACGCCTTGACCAAGGCCGCCTCCCGACCTCGTTCCTCCTTTCACCGTCGTCGCACCTCGCCAAGGCCGCTTCCTGACTCCTATGGTGTGGAAAAAATATAGAGGGAGGAGAGAGGAGAAAATGAGAGAGGGGGAGAGAAATTTAGGAACGGGCGATAGGTAGGTTTGGATTTGAAATCGTTTCTGTTTCCAACACTTTCACATGTCATGTGAAACTCACATGACCAAAACTTTTAGTTTTTATTTTATTTTTAGTAATGTCTGTAATGGTTATACTCGTTGGTAACAAATACTACATGTTACAAATTTAAAATTTTATTTTTGTTATTATTTATACTAACGGTTTCTTTAATTTCTAACACTTTTTTGCCATTAGAAAATGGTAACAATAAAAAACCGTTAAGATTTGGAAAAGATTTGTGTTAGAAAAATCTTGTTTTGGTGTAGTGATTCCTCACAAAAAATCCCAAAATAAAAGAAAAATTATAGTTGAACAGTAAACACAAGTGCTACTTCCTCAGATCGTCAAATTCCCTTCCACTATATGAAGAACCATATGAACTATTGCCGTAAAAAAAAACCAAAAAAGATTCCGTGAAAATTCCGTCAAATTCCTTTCAGAACTTGACCCAAAATTCTACCAGCCATTAACTATTGTCGTAAAAAAAAAATCAGGAACTCTAGTAACGAAGAAGATCAAGAAAATGCATAGAAGGTGAAATAGTCAAGTCGAAAAATAAGTAGAAAATACCTAGGGTTTAAGCTCGATAGCGAAAATCTTCGATTTGGAGTTGGTTACAGAAGGGAAAAGGGGGGAGGGAATGGTCTAAGAAAAAAAAAGAGGGAAATAAAAACATGAGAAGGGGGAAAATGGAAGAGGAATTTTTGTTAGGGTTGGAGGAAAGTTTTGTACCCCTTCAAAAAAAAAAGGTTCGGACTGGTTAAATAAAGTTGGCTGGGACTGGGCTACCGGAACAAATATTGTATTTATGTAAAAGTAAACAAATAGCTAGTTGTAGCTCAAATGGTAGAGTAGATAAGTCTCTTAAGAAGAGTTCAAGGTTTGAGTCCTTTGAACCTTACCATATTATTTTTTTTTTCTATTTCAAAACTGAAATCTAACATTAATTTTTAAAAAAACAAACTTATTGCTATCTTACAAATAATACATATCTAATCTTTTTTTTTAAATATGGATAGATAAATTTTAATTTACTTTTAATTCTAATCTAAACATTAATATTAAAAATTAACATAACATTTAAAAACTAACATTAATATTAAAATTAATATTAACATTTAACACTATAAACCCTACTTTCTAGATTTATATGAGACCTTACCAAATAACCCTAAATATTTTCATGTCAAAGCTACTAATCAAAAAAGGAAGAATGGGATTCATATGCTTCAACAAACTGATGGTTATTTAGTAATATTGATAGTTCTAGCATTGCTCCTGTCATTCTTGATTATTCAGTACTATATTCCAAGCAGAGGATTCTCAACTAATGGATCCAATATTTACCATTTCTTCTGATCCTACCCAGTACCGATCCAGGATCTTGTGTTGCCTTAGCCGGAGCGAATTTTGGTTGCCCTTTACCCCTATTGAAAACATTCAGGTTTCATTTGGGTCTGGTCAACATTAATATTATTATTAAAATTTATATTTAAAATTAAATTTAAATTAAAGTAGTTATATGGACAATTCTATTTTTTGTTTCGCTTAATTACTATTTTATTTTTGTTTCAAAATTTAAATCTCACATTAATTTTAGAAAAATAAACTTATCGCTATATTAAAAATAATACATATCTAATCTTTTTTTTATTTTTAAAATATGGATTGATAAATTTTAATTTAGTTTTAATTTTAATTATAATCTTAACATTAATATTAAAATTAACATAAATATATAGATTAAATAAGTTATTCTTAATCTTTACATCATGCAAAAATGGAAAAAAAAGATGTCGTAAATAAGTTATTCTTAATCTTAACATCGTGCTGGGTAAAAAAAGCTGTCAATTACGGCGCGTAAATGCATGCCTTAAATAAAACATCATTCACGGCGTGCTGAGGAACGCCGTAATTGAGATCTCATTCACGGCGCACAAGAACGCATGTCGTAAATAACTTAATATTTAAGGCATGCAAAAACGAATGCCGTAATTAAGTTACCATTCACGGCGCAGGAAAATACGTGCCGTAAATGCGTTTGCAATTACGGCATGCAGGTAAAACACGCCGTAAAAAACACAAAAATTGACTCTTTTATGGCACGCAGAATTACATGCTGTAAAAGAGTGCCATTTATGGCGCACAGGCAATGCGTGCCGTAAATTGTGCACCGTAAATGATTATTTTTCTTGTAGTGATACTTGGATACCAACATAGGTATCCAAATGAAACTCATTCTAACCATCCTAACTAAGATAAATCTACTCTCTAACCATTCTAAAAATGAATTTAAATATCTATTAAACTATTATCATACATACATACACATGGGGTGTCCTAATTTGGGATCTATCAAGTAGGACACAAGACATATATCTAAAATCCTCAAGAGAGCTCCAAATGGCCTAAAATTTGAATTTAAATGGGGTACATGCATGGGGGTGGATCCTATGGATTCAAAACTAACTAATATGTATAGAAAATCTATTTAGAGGGTTGGTTTTACCTATTGGGAGTGGAATCCCTATGATACTCCCAAGGACACGGCTCTAACATGAAGATCTTCCAAAAAGGACACTCCTCCTTGCACTTTACTCCAAATCTTTGCTAGCACCCTCCCTTGGTAGTATGAGAAGGTTGGATAGAAGTTTTGGTGGAGGGATGTAAGGATTTGGAGATCAAATCAAAGATGAAAGCTCTCTAATTTGGAGAAGAACACGTTGTGAAGGAAAAGAGGCAAGATAGAGTGAAATGAAAGGAAGGAAGGCCAACCTAGCTATAGTGGCTGCCATTAGACCCTATTTGGGCCTTGGGAGAAAGCCCAATAAGGCCTCAACTAGTCCTCTTGGTTAATTTTAAGTTAGGTTCAAGTTTGGGATCAAAAGGGTTAAATTTAAGCCTCTAACTTAACCAATCTAACAAGTGGATTAGTCTAAACTCACTAACTTAATTAGTGGGGTTTGTGGGCCATAACTAACTAATCTTGGGATCCCGTGTACAGTCTAAGCTACTCGGGTCACTAACACAAGTTAGAACGAAACGAAACTCAAACCCGACTAAAAAAAATCCCGTAAAATCAATATTAAAATACAAAAATTCCTAAAATATTAAAATATGAAAAATAATCAAAATCATAATACATCAATTTAAATATTATTAAAATAATCTAAAATTCACCAATTAATCAAAATCCTAAATAATTCAAGTCACGAAATGATCAAAATACCCTTAGCCTAAAAAGTTGTAAATAGTCATTCTAATCACATGGTTAGATCTCCATGGTCATGGTTAGTCTCTAGGCTCAATAGTTCTAGGGTTCACGAGCTAACACATCAAAATTATAATTCACTAATTTTATATAGTATTGAATAAAATAAAAATTCCCATAAATCATAAATCCTATTATTAAATAATAAACTTTTATAAAAGTTCAAATTACCCTTATTTTGGAAAAGTGGGTGTTACAATTCTCCTCTATTTATAGGTTTCTCTGGGACATAACTCGGGGCAGAGTTCGGTAGTCCAACGTCAAAAATTCGAACGTTAAGAACCTGTTCTTCATGGTGGCCAACTTTCTCGAAAACTGGGTCAGGGTGATCGAGTTCGGTCAGTCTGATTTCGGTTGCCTTGGACCAGGTTGGATCAACGAAGAATTTGATAGGTTTTGAGATCTTTTAGACAAGTGGGTTTGATTTTGTATATGTGGACTTTGGATATAGATTTGGTATGCTTAATTGATGTAGACTTGATAGCTAAGCCATGTGCCAATCTCGTCTAATGTACATTTATTCCTAGACTCAAAAAATAGAAAATACAGAATAAATGATAAAAGCAGCTTTTGAATTTGACGAAGACTTGATCAGTTGTCAACATAAAATATGATCATCGTTTGTACTTACAATAGTATATTATTTGTTGTATCGTAATTAGAGTCAAAGTCGGTTATTAAATCAGGTATGACCATGACCAATGGGCCAACAATCTCTCCTATTTTGATAAGTGACAAACTCTAATTATGATCCACCAAATATATATATATATATATATATATATATATATATATATATATATATATATATATATATATATATATATATATATATATATATATGGTATTTGTGTTTGCATGCTTTCCTATTTGTTGTGTTGCACGTTTGGTATACATAATTATTCTTCCATTTGTCATTTGAGCAAAATGGAAAGCTCCCCGTAATCACAGAAAGCTCCCTCGCAACAATAGAACTAACAACTAGAGTAGAGTGATAGTATAACAAATAAGTAAATAAGCTTGAACTATAAGCCAAGTAGCAGTAAAAAGAACATTAACTAAGATGCATAAAAAAAACTAAATCATAAACTGAGTCAAAGTGCATAAGTTTAATACAGAAGCAAAAAGCAAACTGAAGTGCAATAGTCAACTACATAGCGAAACAAAATAATGAAAGAGCCACTAAAATATGTCCATCAACATCACATACTACAAAGTCCAAAACCATAAGACGATATTAAAATGTATCGTCACCAGTCTCAGGTGACCGGTTGGGATCATAGAAGGTCGAAGAAGGAATGAAGTGCACTAGGCGATTGGATCCTTAAGTATAGGATTGTCTCTGTCAGGGTGACAGAGATACAGAATAGGGCACCAGGTGCAATAGCCATACTCCACTACAGAGATGGAGTTCCTAAGTGTCTGGTCCTGGAGAGTAGTCTAGTAGTCCGTCTGTCGATGACACTCTAGATCAGCTCTATGATTCTCGTCTTCAAGATGAAAATGCTCATGCATCATACCGAGAATCTCATCAAATGTGGCCGGGGCCTCAGTAGCAGCATGAGGAACAATAGACGGAGTATGAATGTCAGGTGGAACATCCTCATCACCGGCCTTATCAAAATATGAATCCTCAGCAGGAGGAGATGGAGGTCGGGTCCTACGGGCTCAAAGGAGGGAGGAGGGTATGTCACCGAAGGAGCAGGAGTCCAATGGAATGTCAAACTTATGAAAGATGATTGGTAGATACATTGCATACAGTAGGTTGCGCCCTTTCTTACGACACCTAACCATAGCTTTAGGTAGATTGAAGGGAATAGCAATATAAATATGGTAGAGAGCAGATTACATAATCTAATTGGTAGATCCTGTCTTAGACAGGAAAGCAGAAAAGATAATACAATGAAGATCATAGAAATGCTAGTTGAGGTATTTAGACATCAGACTGCCAGGAGGTCGAGGAAACGGATCGCACACATCATCCTTAAAAGTTGAGTGTCATATCATTACCAAAATTAATTTTGGTTATGTCGAAAATGCATCTCTAGTGTTGGGAATCTGGAGCATCTCACTCAGGTCAGCATCATCAAATTCAATATCTGTACCGCAGATAGATAAGTAAATTGATCCATGAGAGTGTTGCAAGTTGCAATAAAACATGCGTATTGCATTGGAATTTTTTTGATTTGCAACTTAAACAAGATCACTAAATCCTAAAGTGAGTAGGAAAATATTTTGGGAAAGTAGTAAAACTAATAATGTTATCCGGGCATATTTTTCTCTTTTGAAATCATCAAACCAAGAACATAAAGTTTCAAATTTCTAACTAATGTGTTATTAAAAACATCATCATTAAGAGAAGGAGTTGGACTAAACAGAGATTGAAATGGGTCCTGAGATAGATTGGATGATGAGGCTTCATCTACTTTTCTCTTTTTCTTAAAGAATAGTTTAGGTGCCATGAAAAATATTGAAGAGAGAAAGAGATTAATACCTCAAAAGAACACTGGAAAGTGGAAGAGAATATTGAAAAGCTTTAGATCCAAGCGCTTGGAGGTGGAAATCCTAAAGATTGGGTTTTCTAGGGTTAGGATTTTGAATTTACGGTTTGGAAAGGGGGGGTTTGGCTGTTGTTCATGGAAGGAGATGGAGAGAGAGTTTGAAAGGAGATAACTTAAAAAGCGTAGGCCAGCCGCAAGTTTGGTTCTGGAACTAGGGGACCGAGTTCGGCCCGAACTCGATTAGAGTTCAGTTTCCTTCTTCCTAGCATATTTGTTTATGTAATATAAAATACAAATGATTTAAATATTTTAATTAATTAAAAACTTAACTTTGGGTTAGCTGTAGGAGCCGGATCCCAGCCAGCAGTAGTCCGAAGACACCGTGTCGCTTCAGGCTATTTATGCCTGTGTGATAGAAGGGCCTTTCGACTTGTACCCAAAATAATCTCAATTTAATAATTATTGAATTAAATACATATCATTTTTAACAACATATGATATTTATGCCTCAGAACAGACATCGAGAATGCCTAACTCATGACGAATAAAATTGAAGCGATATTCTGATAATAGCTTTGTAAATATTTCTGCTAGCTGATGTTCTGTGTCAATGAACTCTAAGCTAATGTCCCTATATTGTTGGTGATCACGAAAAAAATGATGACATATTTATATGTGCTTGGTACTGAATGACATACTGGGTTCTTAGTCAAATTTCGTGCTAGTTTTGTCAAATGTGTAACTACCAAATTCGAGGGAAGGGGTGTTTTTGTCATTCCAATAATTTTTGATAATTGTATTAGTCATGGTAATATTTATTTTATATATATTGGTTGTGTGCTAACTAATTAGAGTAGACCCTGTAATTAGTTGGTTAGTGGACTAGCATATTTATTGCGTTAGTGGACCCAGTTAGATTGACATGACATTAGAGCCCAATAATTAGGTTAATATGACACATGGACCAACACTTTGGACTAGAACAAACTAGACCCAATTAGTCATTCCATTTATTAAATAAGGATTAGTCTATTTACCAAAATAGGATTAGAAGCTTCTATTTATTAATTAGCCTTCATGACAAGCTTAGAGGGGGCATATTGGACATCTTGTATTGCTCATGGTGAGCCCATAGTGGCCGGCCCATTTAGGAAGGAGAGACCCTATCTCTCTTCATTTTATTTTGTGCCATTTTATTCCATTTGGTGTTCTTCCATAAATTGATCCATCCCTCCACCAATTCCTCTTAATTCTATTCCAATTTCCTTTCAGTTCTCTTCATTCTCATCACTAGGAGGACCCTAGGAGCTTGGTGGCTATGAGCACTAGAAGAGGAGGCTAATGTCACGACCTGCACATGCTTTTCGAGATGCGAGCGCGTGCGCAAGCCAGCTACGTATTAAGTAGACTCCAGTCTAACCTGAATACAAATAAGCTGTTTAGACTATGGTAAGATGCCTAATCATGGCAAGGCAAAACTATATCTCAATCCTCATGAATCATATAAAACAAGAATGAACAATTATGGTTCATGGTTTGTAGTCCACTAGCATATATGTCCGATTAGACTCCAAAAAAATAACACGAGTCTATAAAACTAGGCTAACAAGCAGAATATATCATAATAAGGAATATAAGCACTGGAGGATAACAAAGTAATATCACTAACAAATACTTAAGTCATGCAGACGTAATCAACTATCATCATGACCAGCTAACTAACTTCATGCAATCAACTACCTGAAGAGATCATCAGGTCCTCATAGGACTAGCAAGATACATAAAACATGCCTATCTAACAGTTTATTATGCATAAAAAATAAACAAAAAAGAGACAGAAACTGACAAGTGTCTATGAACATGGATACGAGAACAACTATGCATAAATAAACTGCTGAAAGAAATGAGTGAACAAGAGATCAATGGAAACCAAACCCTCGCCCCAAGTGTGGACTCGTATGTTAGTTCATGACAATCAGCCTCGCCCCGAGTATGGACTCGCAGGTACAAACAGTCAACCCTCGCCCCGAGCGTGAACTCGCAGGTTGAGAAAATCGAAACAAGAAAAATAGCGATTCAATTATGACGCACTCGTCCTATGACACGATACGACTTTGTCAAGGTACATATGATGACACGATACGACCCAGTCAAAGTACATGCGAGAACAGGTCTAATATGAACTACAAGGCTAACTATGAGCAAGGACTATATATATCAACTAGTATGCATGATGTGAGAAAAATACATATCAATAATCAACTAGTAAAACTAGATAATAAGAGAAATAATCATATAAATAAAGCTGTAGAGGAAGAAAAGATATACTTGCCTGGTGGTAGCACGTAGAACCAACAATATCCAGTCAATCGACAAGCCACAAGAGTCAAACTCTCACAACAGCCTCCGGAGGCTAAAACAGATATTGCCAAAAAAATTAGAATAGTCAAATTAGCTAGGTTAGCCTACCCATAAGTCAAATTCTGGACACAAGGGAAAAACGATCATTTTTGGTCAAAATAATGTCCGCCATTGGACCCATTTTGTACTAAAAAGTGTGCCATATCTACGGTCTCTAAAGTCATCAAACTATATATTTACGGATTCATTTTTTGATATGAACCCAACCGTATATCCAAAGTTAGATTTCGGCTGGCCGTACAAAAATTCGCCCATTGGATCAGATCGTGGGCCCGCCAAAATAGCGTTCCGGTCGACCTTCTCAAAATCAGACCAAATTTGGCATACAGGACCAGAAAAATAATACGGTCTTGTTGGTGCAAGTTTCATCTCGAGATGACAAACGTGCATGAAGTAATTGACTAATTTTTAAAGGGGCCAATACGGGATATCTCGACGGATACGTATCGATTTCGTCGCGCACACACAGCAAAATTGAGTTCTGTCGAATATCACACATCGATAATATCCGTATGCGCCTTTTTATGCTTACAGGTCGTGACCACGTCGCCCAGTATGTCGGAGCGCACATCGTATCGGTGAGTTTTTCCAAGAATTTTTGGTTTTTAAAACTGTTTTTCTCTAACTTTAAATTCGAAATTATCTAAATGTAGCACATGTAAATATAAACTACCTGAAGGGTTTCGAAGTACTACATATGGTCTAAAATTCTGTTTAGGTGGAATCTCAAAACTGTTAACAAATTGACGAGGAGGGGGCTTCAAACAGTGATACTTGGGCTGTTTGTAAACTGTTTATGTGACATTTTTTTCGTCGATGAGTCGATCACTTTTCTGAACCGATCACACGACTACTTCCTGAACTAGTTAATGGAGAGTCGAGGGGGTCATGTAGTCTCTACATAGGAATTTCTGGATCACAAATTTATCTAAAATAATTGAAGAAATAGAACTCGGAAGTAGGGTACCTGGAGTTCTCGAAGAATAGGGGATGCTCTGTTCTCGGTCGAGTTGCATGTCTTTTTGACGGTGCGACGGCCGACGGCCGACGGCGGCGTGCAGGCGGTCGGGTAGGAGCACGGGGGTGTCGGGGAGACGCTGGTCTTGGTGTTTAGGGTTTGTGTGGCGTTTAAAGGATTTCGTTTGGGAAAATCCTCTCATAGCTGATCACATACATATATGCGAGTTTTAAATCTATTTTGGGCCGATTTCTACTATGTTTCCGCGTAGGACTAAACTAGATTGGGGGAGAATCTACTAGGTTTGAATTTGGAAAAGTTTGGATTGAATTTGGTTTAACATATGACTGAATCAAATCTTTCATGTGATATCTATTCGCGGGAAGGAAAGGAAAAAGGGTCGGGTTTTTTTTGATGGCTGGGGTTTCCTCTTTTTTTTTTATTTTACTATTCTACTTTCTTTTCTATTTTTTACTGTATAAGTATATATATCTAAGGGTTATATATATATATATATATATATATATATATATATATATATATATATATATATATATATATATATATATATATATACATAAATGCGTATAATATATCTATATCTTTCTTCCTTTTTCTTTTACTATACAACTTTCTTTTCTTTTACTATTCACATAAATATATATTCACATAAATGCGTATAATATATCCATATCTTTCTTCCTTTTTCTTTTACTATATTCACATAAATGTGTATAATATATCCATATCTTTCTTCCTTTTTCTTTTACTATTCTACTTTCTTTTCTATTTTTCTAGTGTATAAGTATATATATATATATATATATATATATATATATATATATATATATATATATATATTATACAGTAGAATTACGTAATCGGGAGTTCAAAACTTAAAACAAGGAAGGAGGTCAAGCTTGTGGATGATATTCCTAGACAGTAATCTATATTGCACGCTCACATCGGTACAATTACGTAACCGAAGTGACAAACTCGACCTGCATGGGCCACCACAAAAATATGTAACATCCCAGTCCCAAAATACGTAGGATTAGGTACATCGACATGCCAGCTGTATGCATACGAAGCATACTCTAATATATGAAAACCTCGTATGAATACATAAGCTGTAAAGTGCAGTGAACCAAGAGTAATCTAATCTCATCCACACAAAATGAAAGAATAAATAATATCATATAATCAACTATGAATTGTCATTGGTACATGCAGTTGGGCGAAGACAAATCCACTACCAACTATGAAAAGAAATATATCACAAAAGAAAGAGTTTGGCGAGTGAAGCGAAGACGATCAAAGTGCAATCATCCTCGAAGAAATAGAGATGATCTTGGTCACGGCTAGAACACCTGCGAAAGACAAGAGCACACACCTGGCGAGATAACCAGGTCCTTAGAGGTACGTAACAAGATACAGGAAGAACATGCCATAAATACTGAATACAAAATATGCCACAAAGAAAATAAGTGACAAAACAACAATAAGGTAATCTAACCATACTACTGTGTTCATGCAGTTAAGAACAAAACTCCAACGCATGGGTATCTGGCTCAGGAGCAGTAATTTCATGTATGGTCCCATCATGATACCAGGGACCTCAAAGCATAACATTTCTCGAATGTCAGAGGCCAGCAGGATCAGTAATAGGAAAGTGCATAAGGACCCATACGTTAAGGAACTGTGCTTTCCACCCACTGCCTAAAAGAGTCACATCTATGTCTCTTATACCTCTACTAACTGCTAAGTCTCCTAACATGCCTATATTAGCAGTTAGTCCTAACGCATGCACATGGGGGATCAGCCCATACGCAAGGACCCTTACATGATACTCGTCTCACATATCCTCGTGGTACAACTGTGTCGAGGCATATGCAATACACTACAAATGGTAGTCCCTTAACTCTAGGTTCATATGCAATCAAAGGATAGTAACAAAGTAGCTAATAATCACTGAGCATGTAGTAAATCAAGAACTGTAATAACTGGAAATAATGAACAGTGATATGTAATAAAATGCAGACTGAATGTAAACAGTATAATGGCAAGGTACCTTGCCAGGTATGTCTCCTGGTATGGTACGATATTCTGTCATATTCTAATAGTCCAATTGCCATGGTCGATGTGTAGGGGTCCGAGGTCGCAAGAAAATAGGCAAGCATGATTAGTTACGAGTAATGAGGATAATTGGAAGAATTTGTGGTGTAGATAAATATACAAATTCTTAGAAAATATTTATATTACTTTAAAACGTGTTTACTTGTAAAAATTTATTTACGAAAATACTTGAAAATATGTATATATAATAATTTTAAAATTTACATCTCATTCGTCAAAATACTCTAAGTTGTAAAATATGATTAAGGTGGATAAATATTTTAAAATTATTTCTAAATCATTTAGATCAAAAAGTATAACTGGTCAAATATATGTGCATATAAATCGAAAATAATATTTTAGTGTTTAAAAACTAACTTAAAATTTGCTAAAAAATATTTATTCAATTAAAATATTTGTAATAATAATAATGTAAGTAATAATATTTAACAAACAACAACTAATATTAATAATAATATATAAATAATAAAAGAAATAACATAATTCTAGTAATTAAGATAAATGATAATAATAATAACATTGCTACTTATAACCAAATACAAAATAATATAAGTAATTGCTACACTAGATATTATGTTATTATACCGAATTTAATATTAAGACTAATAACAGCAACCAATTTATCAATAATAATAATAATAATAATAAATACAATAAAAATAAACTCATCAGCTTCTTCCCCTAAATTGTTGCAGTGAGAGAGAGATGAGATGGAGTTTGGGAGAGAGAGAGAGAGAGAGATGGAAAAAGTGACTCACTGAGGGGGGTTTCGACGGTGGCACGGCACGGCGGTGGTTCGTGAGCAGTGCGGCGGAGCGGATCGGCTGAGATCCGGGTCACGGCGACCTTGGCGGATGTGGCTCACCGGAGAAGGAGCGGAGAGGCGACGGCGGATCGGCGGAGTCGGGGGTTTTGAGTCGCCGCGGCGGCTATACCCGGAGGACAGCGGAGATCTCAGCCGTAGGCTTGGAAAAGAAGGCTAGGGGCGGCGAGAGTGCTGACGGCACGTCCAGGCATGACGGCACGCGCTCAGTCGCTGTCGTACATCCAGGCGGAGGGGATGCCGGCGCTGGGGGCTCACCGTGCTCGTGGCGACGGTGAAAGCGCCACTCGTCGGGTCTGGTGGATCACCCACGTGGCACTGGCAGCGACGGATGGTCGAATTTGGCTTGGCTTACCCCTGACATGGCGGAGGAGGTCCGTTGGTGAAGGAAAGGCTGTAACGCTCGTAATTGTATTACGTATCTTGGTATACGTGTACGTATTTTGACTGATATTGTATGTCTCATTATATGGTTTATTTTAGTATTATATTGGTTATGGTTCATCTTGGTTCGGTTTGGTTTGGGTTGCTTTTGGGTTCATCATGAACCAAAAGGGAAAACCCCTACCTACCACCACCATCATCATTTATATCCCCACCTACTTTTCTCTCTCCTCATAACTTAGCATTTACTTCTTCTTCTTCCTCCCTGGCGTAGATCTCCACCTACCCCCCTCTCCCACCGGCAAGTGCACCTTGCTTCATGGAGGAACTCAAGTTTTGTTGTTCCATTTTCTTCTTCATGAGATTCTACGACACTTTAGTACTTAGCACTTTTAATTTCCATGGCTCATTTTGTGTAGATCTAAGCTTGTTGTATTTTCAGATTTTTTGGATTTTGATCTATTGAACCCTGTTATTTGTAAGTTTTGAGTGTTCCAGGTTGTAGAGAATTTCGTTCTACCCCATTTTGACCTATGGAAGTTTGGATTCTGACCTTAGATGAAGGATTCATGGAGCTTGGGAGCAATGGCATTATGGTTCTTCTTCTCGGAAAAATGGAAAAGAAAAACAGTACTTAGCCGCATGGCTTTTTCATGCGGCAAGTCCCCTTCCTGGCTGCATGAGTTCATGACCTTTGCCGCATGGACTTAGTCGCATGGCCCAGCCGCATGAACCCAGTTTTCGGAGCCGCATGAGCCTGCTTTCCCCAGCCGCATGAACCCGATTTCCTTGCCGCATGAGCCCCTGCCACATGCGCCCTTCTCCCCTGCCCCATGAGCCCGAATGTTCCCCTGACCGCATGAGTCTGTTTTCCACTGCCGTATAAATCCTGCTGGTCCTTTGCCGCATGAACCCAGTTTCAGGAGCCGTATGAGCCTGCTTTCCCCGAGCCGCATAAACTTGATTTCCCCTTAGCCGCATGGCCTCGGTTGGCCTCAGCCGCATGGCTTTGGTTCCCGAGCCGCATGAGCTTGTTTCCTCCCCACTGCCGTATGAGCCCTTCCCCTTTCAGTCGCATGAGCCCTTCCCTTTCAGCCGTATGGGCCCGATCTTTTTTGGCCGCATGAGCCCGTTCTCCCCGAGCCGTATGAGCCCTTAACCCCTGGCCCCCTTTTATGCGCCCTTTTTCCCCGGCCGCATGAGCCTGCACCCCCGAGCCGCATGACTCTTCCATAGTCCCTTGTATTTTATGTTGAGTTGTTACATTTACATTTTTCTTATGACCCTCTATGTAACTTGGGTCCCTTGATAGAATGCTTGCACTATGATATTCTACACATGTGCCATGAACACGACAGTGACCCGCAGTGGTGCACTCTTAACAAGTAACATGACATGATAGTGGCCCGTCGTAGAGTATTCCTGACAAGTAAACCTGACATGATGTACCTTGATATGCTGTTGCGACGACTAGCATAATATGACAAGAATGAATGGCCTGGACACCGTAGATGATTGTGTTTGTACATATGAACCGATATTGTCTTACATCATATATAGGACAGGGACCCCTGAGTGCCATGGTCAGGGGTACCTACTGAAATTGACTAAGGCTAATAACTAGAATAATCCAGTAGTCATGAAGAGATTTCTAAGCAACATGCAATCCCGTTATCTGGACGCACAAGTGGACTTGTAGCCTGCCGACGAGTAGGGCACATTTCCAGCACACTGCCATGTGTTGCACCCTTCATGAACGGATATTCGACCTGATAACCTGGATGGTCTGCAGGGCTTGTGGTTGTTGGAATAATCTCATTGCATCTTGCTAGTAACTAGGCCTGTGATAACCCTAGTTAGTTAAAGTATCAAGCCGTACTTATTGCTTGGCCATGAAAGTTGGATGAAGTCTAACCAGTTTAGTCTTGTCCTGATCCTGCACAAGATTGTTACATGACCCGATTGCTTGTGTTACCCTTTCGATAAATAGTAGAAAACCAAGTTCTGTTCAGATGAAGGGTTACAACCCCGGTCCTTGTTTGGTTTACGGGTTGTAACTTGGTTATCTGAATAGCTCCATGGTTATCTTATCGTGTATCATCATGATTTTCTATACTTCAAGTCTTTTATTATATAATTATATTCTTATGCTAATTTGCTGGTTTTAGTTCTTAAGTGAAGCCTCCTTGTGGCACTTGCTCTTTCTAGGATCTGACCTAGCTGGTTTTGTATGGCCAGATACCGGAGCAGCTCCAGAGGATCTACCTCCCTTCTAGCCAGATGGTGACCACCAGGCGTAACCCTAGCAACGAGTGGGTTTATTTTTGTCTTCCACTCCATTGTAAAAATATTCTTTTGAGGCGTTTAGCCGACGAGCACGTGTTAGCTCGATTGCACTTACTTATTGTCTGCCTACGGGCTGTAACATGATTGGCAAATCCTAGGGTTGATCATGTATGACTGAAACTTTTACTAGTCTTCACATTTTGTAATGACTAGCTTCATGTTCATCTAAATATGTAATGTATAGGACGCCTTACTATTGTATATTTGGTGCTCTGACATCTTGTAACTGTTATTACTTACTTGAGATTGAGACAATAGGCTTGTTCATGACCATAAGAGACCGATGGCTTGTAGTTAAACCCTCATATATCTAGACAGCCATGACCG
Organism: Iris pallida; assembly: GCA_029216955.1. Lineage (NCBI taxonomy): Eukaryota > Viridiplantae > Streptophyta > Magnoliopsida > Asparagales > Iridaceae > Iris > Iris pallida. Next base: position 4,536,367 of record JANAVB010043019.1, read on the forward strand.
TATAGCGAGGTGGGTTGTACTTCAATATACGTAGATGGCTATGTTTGTCCCCGCTCTCCAGTATTCTGGTTCTAGGGTGTTACATGGTTTAAGTGGTAGCCCATATAGGTCTTGTAAATCAAGATATGTGAGGGTTTTCTGAATAGATGTCTCAATCAACACTTGCCCTTGATCTCTGCTCGTATCCTCTGAATCCTTGAAATCTTGACCTGATCATATGCTTGTATCTTTGATCTGTCCCGGTCCTTCCTCATTGTTCCCTATGTCGTCTTCTTCAACGACATTATTCCTGGTCCTACCGATCGGCAAGGCGGAGCACCTTCCGTGGACCTGCAGCAACCTGGAGATCAAGCCCAGCATTCAGAAGTAGCCTCCAGAGTCATGCCTACTGGGGTCAAGAGCCACCAGTTCAGCCAGCCCAGCCTGTCGAGCCTGATGATGGCACCTTGGTGGGTCTCATCAGGATATTGCTAGCTTTTCAAGATCGTTGAGGTGATGTATTGCACCAGGCAGTACAAGATGCTCTGAGCAGAGGTGGTCATCCAGGTAATAGTACGGCCAACAGTTTCAAGCGCTTGAACCCTCCCTTCTTCGATGGTAGCGAAGATGCTATTGTTGCTGATGTATGGCTTCAGGACACTGAGGTTATTCTAGAAGCAGCCAGGACTCCAGAAGACGAAAAGGTGGCCGTGGTACGCCTGCAATTATTGGATCTGGCCTGCAGCTGGTGGACGGCACAGGCCATTGGATTAGTGGCACCTATTGCCAAGGCAGTATTCTGTAAGAGATTCTAGACCAAGTATTTTGATGCTGTAGCTCGGTACGATCTACAGACGAGGTTCACCAATTTGAAGCATATGGGCAGGACGGTCGACGGATATGTTGTCGAGTTTTTCAGGCTTAGTCGGTTTGCCCCCACCTTGGTGGCGACCGAGTTCGACAGAGCCCAGCGATTCCAGTAGGGATTTCACCTGAAGATTTTACTCTAGGATCGTGGACAGGACAGGAGGTCGGAAGCTATCCCACGGCCAGATGAACCAGTCTTCAGCACCAGCCCTGCCAGCTAGGGCTTTGATCATTGGAGCTCCGAGAAGGACAGCTTCAGTTACATCGATCCAGCATTCGACCCCGGCATGTCCTCAGCAACAGAAACAGAAGCAGACTTCCGTAATGGGTTGCACTCATTATGGGAAGCCAGGGCATGTGGTATCAGAATGTCGTAGAGGACAGGGCTTGTATTTGACTTGTGGAGCACCGGATTACAGGGTTAGGAACTACCCGATTAGGGGGAGTTCATCTTCTTCAACCTTTTCTAGTCCCTCGGTTAGGGGACCAGCCCCAGTACCAATCCAGCAGAGCAGCAGTACTCGTTGCCGAGGCCCTTGTCGCCTCAGACCCAAGCATTTCAGCAGCAGAATCCCCAGCAGTATGCACAAGCCCAAGCCCAGATTCAGAACCAACAGAGAGGTTTCCAACAGAGGGGACCAGCATCCAGAGGACATGGTCAGGCGATGGTGATGACCGTAGAAGAAGGATTGGCACCAGGTGAGGTAGTGGCAGGTAGTATTCTCGTCAATTCCTTCCCAACATCAGCGTTATTTGATTCTGGTGTATCACATTTATTCATGTCTGCACGATTTGCGACACCGATAGGATTGAAGCCCGAGTCATTATCAGTAATGCTCAATATACTTACTGGTAACGGTCTTGTGGGAGTAGATAGAGTATTTTTCTCGTGTCGGATCGTAGTTAGCGGTAGAGAGTTTCCCGCTAGATTGATAGAATTCTCGATGGCTGATTATGATGTGGTCTTAGGGATGGATTAGTTGAGGAATCAGTATGCAAGAATAGATTGCCATGTTGGCAAGGTTGTTTTTAGCATTCCAGGCGAGTCAGAGTTTTTCTTTTCCCGAGGCGAAGTTGAGCCTTCTCCTCCAGTATTGCGGATGGCAGTAGCAGCAGTACAGTTACCCCGGATAGTCGAGAAGTTTCCAGATATTTTCCCAGAAGAGCTTCCAGGAATGCCGCCAGAGCGAGAGATCGAGTTTACTATCGACTTGATCCCAGGAACAGCCCCAGTGTCAAAGAGACTCTACAAGATGGCGCCTTCAGAGTTAGAGATATTGTACAAGATGATTGAAGAACTCAGGACGAAGGGATTCATTCGTGCAAGTGGATCACCTTGGGGATCCCCGATGCTTCTTGTGAAAAAAAGGATGGTACATCCAGATTATGTGTAGATTATCATACCTTAAACTCAGTGACAATCAAGAACAGATACCCTTTCGCCAGGATAGATGACTTGTTTGATCAACAAAAGGGGGAAGCAGTATTCTCGAAGATTGATTTACTGTCAGGATGCCATCAGATCAGAGTCAGAGAGAAGGACATCCCGAAGACAGCTTTCAGATCTAGACATGGGCATTGGGAGTTCCTTGTTATGCTATTTGGAGCAACCAATGTGCCGGCTACATTCATGGACCTCATGAATCGTATCTTCATGCCTTATTTGGATCAGTTCATGATTGTGTTCCTAGATAACATTCTGGTCTATAGCAAGAGTTAAGCGGAGCATGAGCAGCATCTCAGAGTTGTCCTCCAGATTCTCAGAGAGCACCAGTTGTACGGAAAGTTCAGTAAATGCGAGTTCTGGCTCGATCGTATTTCATACTTGGGTCATATTATCACCAGAGGAGGAGTAGAAGTGGATCCCCAAAAGATCGTAGCTATCGAGACATGGCCAGTACCTAGCATAGTTGCAGAAGTACACAGTTTTCTTGGCTTGGCCGACTACTACCGGCGATTTGTTTTAGACTTCGCTCGGATTTCAGCGCCATTGACCCAGTTGACCCGTAAGGATGTGCAGTTTGCTTAGACAGCAGAGTGTCAAGATTCTTTTGAGAAATTGAAGCAAGGTTTGATGACGTCACCCATTCTCACGCTTCCAGATGGGACTGGGGGATTATCAATATATTGGAATGCTTCAGGCCGAGGTTTGGGATGTGTTTTGATGCAGCATGGGAAGGTAATAGCTTATGCGTCACGTCAACTTCGTGATCATGAGAGGATTACCCAACCCATGACTTGGAGCTCACAACAGTAGTATTTGCACTTAAGCTTTGGAGAAACTACTTTTATGGAGATAGGGTAGAGATTTTTACTGACCACAAGAGTCTGAAGTATGTATTCACTAAGAAGGACCTTAACATGCGTCAGAGGAGATGGCTAGAGCTGCTTGTGGATTATGATGTCAACCTGCAGTATCATCCTGGGAAGGCCAATGTTGTAGCAGATATGTTGAGCTGGAGAGCCGACGCAACCAGAGTTATTAGCAGATCTTCAGAAGATGGGTATAGAAGTTGTCCTTCCTACCAATGTGGTATTGACGGCCAGTATGCAAGTTCAGTCCACTATAGTTGAGAGGATCCGGATGGCGCAGTCAATAGATTCCAAGCTTCAGCGACTCAGAACAGAGTGTGAGGCAAGACGACGGCCGGAGTTATGTATCCATGAGAATGGTACACTTCGATATGTGAAGCGTCTTTGTGTACCCAGTGGAGATATCAGACAGAAGATCATGGCAGAAGCTCACAGTTCTCAGTATTCCCTTCATCCGGGTGGCACGAAGATGTATTATGATATTCGTTAGCACTTTTGGTGGAATGGCATGAAGAGGAAGATAGCCCGGTTTGTCTCTTGGTGTTTGATTTGCCAATAAGTTAAAGCTGAATATCAGAGGCCAGCTGGATTTCTTTAGCCTTTGCCAATTCCAGAGTGGAATTGGGAGCATATAACCATGTATTTCGTGACTGGATGACCTAGATCCCCAGCCGGTATAGATGCTATTTGGGTTATTGTAGACAGGCTCACAAAGGTAGCTCACTTTCTCCCGTTCGGAGTTGGTCAATCGACGGCTCAGCTAGCAGAGATGTACCTCAGACAGATCGTAAGATTTTATGGTGTACCAGTCAGTATCACCTCGGACAGAGATTCAAGATTTACGTCATACTTTTGGCGCAGTTTGCAAGAGTGTTTGGGAACTCACCTCCAGTTCAGCTCAGCTTATCATCCACAGACAAATGGTTAGTTAAAGCGTACCATACAAACCTTGGAAGATATGTTGAGATCTTGTACAATCGACATCGGTGGTTCGTGAAAAGATCACCTGTACCTGGTAGAGTTCTTGTACAACAACAGTTTCCAAGCCAGTATCCAGATGGCGCCGTTCGAGGCACTATATGGCAGGAAGTGCAGATCCCCACTAGCATGGGACGATGTTAGAGAGAGGCAGATGCTTGGTCCAAAAATGATTACTCAGACAGTTGAGGTGGTCAGAAGAGTCAGAGATCATCTTTGCGTCGCACAGGATCGCCAGTGCCATTGGGCCGATTCTCATCGGCGCCCCTTTGAATTTTCTGTCGGTGACCATGTAATCCTTAGGATCTCGCCTAACCGTGGCGTCATTCGTTTTGGCGTACGGAGAAATCTTAGTCCTAGGTATATAGGGCCGTTTGACATCCTGGAGCGAGTAGGAGATGTGTCCTATTGTATCGCTCTTCCGCTGTCATTATGTGAGGTGCATGATGTCTTCTATGTATCCCAATTACGACGGTATATCCCGAATTCGAGTCATGTCCTAGATCATTCGAAATTGGTTGTTGGTACCAACTTTTTATATGAAGAGAGGCCCGTGTCCATATTGGACCGAAGAGAGAAGATACTCAAGAGCAAGACTATCAAGTTAGTCCGCGTTGCTTGGGGTCATCACTCTTTGGATGAGTCAACGTGGGAGCGTGAGGATGATATCCGATCGCGATATCCCAACCTGTTTGACTCGTAAGGTATAATGTCTTTCTTATACCTTATGCTTTCAATTTCTTGCTTGAATGAATGATTGCATGATGGACTGCTTAGTATAACTGGCTCATGATTAGTATAGCTTGTTCTTGCCCCTCTAGTCTCGTAATTAAATTTCGAGGATGGAATTCTTTTAAGGTGGGTAGAGTTGTAACACTCGTAGTTTGTATTACGTATCTTGGTATACATGTACATATTTTGACTCATATTACATGTCTCATTGCATGGTTTATTTTAGTATTATATTGGTTATGGTTCATCTTGGTTCGACTTGGTTTGGGTTGCTTTTGGGTTCATCATGAACCAAAAGGGAAAACCCCTACCTACCACCACCATTATCATTTATATCCCTACCTACTTTTCTCTCTCCTTATAACTTAGCATTTACTTCTTCTTCCTCCTTGGCGTAGAGCTCCACCTACCCCCCCTCTCCCACTGGCAAGTGTACCTTGCTTCATGGAGGAACTCAAGTTTTGTTGTTCCATTTTCTTCCTCATGAGATTCTAAGACACTTTAGTACTTAGCACTTTTAATTTCCATGGCTCATTTTGTGTAGATCTAAGCTTGTTGCATTTTTCGATTTTTTGGGTTTTGATCTATTGAACCCTGTTATTTGTAAGTTTTGAGTGTTCCAGGTTGTAGAGAATTTTGTTCTACCCCATTTTGACCTATAGAAGTTTAGATTCTGACCTTAGATGGTGGATTCATGGAGCTTGGGAGCAATGGCATTATGGTTCTTCTTCTCGGAAAAATGGAAAAGAAGAACAGTACTTAGCCCTATGGCTTTTTCAAGCTGCAAGTCCCCTTTCTGGCCGCATGAGATCATGACCTTTGTTGCATGGCTTTGCCGCATGGACTTAGCCGCATGGCCCAGCCGCATGAACCCAGTTTCCGGAGCCGCATGAGCCTGCTTTCCCCAGCTGCATGAACCCGATTTCCTGGCCGCATGAGCCCCTGCCACATGCGCCCTTCTCCCCTGCCGCATGAGCCTGCATGTTTCCCTGACCGCATAAGTCTGTTTTCTACCGTCGCATAAAGCCTGTTGGTCCTTTGCCGCATGAACCTAGTTTCCAGAGCCGCATGAGCCTGCTTTCCTCGAGCCGCATGAACTTGATTTCCCCTTAGCCGCATGGCTTCGGTTGGCCTCAGCCGCATGGCTTTGGTTCCCAAGCCGTATGAGCTTGTTTCCCTCCCTCGCTGCCGCATGAGCCCTTCCCCTTTCAGCCGCATGAGCCCTTCCCCTTTCAGCCGCATGAGCCCAATCTTTCCTGGCCGCATGAGCCCGTTCTCCCCGAGCCGCATGATCCCTTAACCCCTGGCCCCCTTTCATGCGCCCTTTTTCCCCGACCGCATGAGCCTGCACCCCCGAGCCGCATGACTCTTCCATAGTCCCTTGCATTTTATGTTGAGTTGTTACATTTACATTTTGTCTTATGACCCTCTGTGTAACTTGGGTCCCTTGATAGAATGCTTGCACTATGATATTCTGCACATGTACCATGAACACAACAGTGATCCGTAGTGGTGCACTCTTGACAAGTAACATGACATGATAGTGGCCCGTCGTGGCGCACTCCTGACAAGTAAACCTGACATGATGTACCTTGATATGTTGTTGCGACGGCTAGCATGACATGACAAGAATGAATGGCCTGGACACCGTGGATGATTATGTTTGTACATATGAATCGGTATTCTTTTGCATCATGTCTAGGACAGGGACCCCTGAGTACCACGGTCAGGGGTACCTACTGAAATTGACTAAGGGCTAATAACTACAATAATCCAGTAGTCATGAAGAGATTTCCCAGCTACAGGCAATCCCGTTATCTGGACGCGCAAGTGGACTTGTAGCTTGCCGACGAGTAGGACATATTTCCAGCACACTGCCATGTGTTGCACCTTTCATGAACGGATATTCGACCTAGATAACCTGGATGGTCTGCAGGGCTTGTGGCTGTTGGAATAATCTCATTGCATCTTGCTAGTAACTAGGCCCGTGATAACCCTAGTTAGTTAAAGTATCAAGCCGTACTTATTGCTTGGCCATGAATGTTGGATGAAGTCTAACCAGTTTAGTCTTGTCCTGATCCTGCACAAGATTGTTACATGTGTCACGACCCGCACCCTAGAGTTAGGGCACGAGAACGTAACGACGCCCAGCCTACGTCGCAGTGTCGGCGGTAGAACGCTGTCCTAGGTCTCAATGCATCTAACAGTATAAAACTAAACAGTTTATACTCCCCGAATGGGGGTGACATAGCAGATACAACTCAATCACATCTAAGGTAGAGCATGATAAGAATAGATAAAACATGAAATCCAAAATAAATACGGGAGATAGAAGTCTAAGTGTCTAAAATACATGAACCCAGAAGTACATCTCAAAACTCAAATAAAGATACAGTAATCCACAAAGTAAATACAACTCCAGACAAAATGAAATAACTACCTAAACAATCCCTAATGTGTCTCCTCTAGGCTAGCAGGCACCTCCAGGCTATCTGTAAAATTTTTCAACAGGTCCAGTCAGGACTGGAGCGAGCACAGTACATCTCAACAGATCATAGCAGGTTAGAAAACATATAACATGCAGTAGAGTAAGATACAGGTACTGAAGAAATGCTGTATGTAAACAGGAAGAGAACTGTAATGTAAATATCTACTATACATAGAGAACTAACAGTGGCTAGTGAGTCAGAGTACGAGATAGCACATGTGAACAGGACAGATTTGCACAGGATGTCGAGGTGCACAGGAATCTACACTACAAAGGAATTGTTCACACGACTACTAGCACTCCCCCGTATCCCCAATCAATACACAAGGATCTAAACAGGTTATGTTATTGCACAGGATATCACATGGGGGCCCATATAGGGTGCACATGATAGTATACATGGGGCTCCGTGAACATGAGAGTACAAGATTCACAGGAGTGCACATGTAATAAAAGCACAGGAGTACATGATGTAAGTGAAACGCACAAGCACAATGTACCCGATGCTCCCGAGGAGGATAACATCGCATGTAGAGATCCATATAGTACCAATCCGTGTGACCAACGTGACAGTACAAGTAAAGTAATCTACTGCAGGAAATAATTCTAAGCAGGATATGAAATGATCAGAGAATGTACTCGCCTCGATAACCTGAACAGCTGATAAGTATAGGAGGTCCCACTGAAGCCACAGAGTCCTATTTAAAGCAACACAGGTTACAAGATGTTTAAGTTGTAATAAATGAATCTCTAAAATCAATCTATATTATTCTAGGTTCTTCTAAGTCAAATTAACTCTAGGTCAACTCCGGTCAATAATCTAGTCAAACTAGGTCAAGCGTTGACTTACAGTTGACTTTGGGTCAACTGGTCAACTCTGGTCAAACTGGGTCAATTCTAGTCTAATATAAAGTGTACTTCGTTATTTGTACGTTGAAACTTACGACGCGTAAATCGAGATGAGAAGATTATCGGTAAGGCTGATAATCTTATTATAGTGATCCACGTGTCCAACTTGTCAATTTCAGCGATGTGAGATCACTGGAATTGGCTGATCTCAGTTTCGTTGTACTAATCCCGAAATACGAACATTATATGAATTAATTATTAATTAATTATAAAAAGGTTAAACTTAGAGAAATTATCAACAAACATTGTCGGACGATGAAATGAACATCGCCAACGTGTCCAGAATGGTCAAATTAGATAGGATAGCCTACCCAACGGTCCAATTTGGACACAAGGGCAAAAAGGTAATTTCGGGTCAAAACGGTGTCCGTGTCGGAGCCGTTTTGCACCGAAATACGTGCAAGAAAACAAGTCTATAAAATATAACAAATTATATGTCCACGCAACCAGAATGTTGATACGAACCCAACGGTATCTCCAGAATTGGATTCCGTTGACCCGATCTCAATTTGGCCCGTTGACCAGAACTTGGAATTCCGATTTGCACGGAAATGCGTGCCGGAGCCAAAGTTCTCAAAACTTAGCAAACTACCTGTCAACGAGTCCAGAATGATGATACGAACTCAACGGTATCTCCGGAATCGGATTCCGATGAGCCGATCTCAAAATGACCCGTTGACCCGGATATTGGTATCCGACTTGCACCGAAATACGTGCCAGACCCAATGTCCACCAAAACCTAGCAAATTATATGTCAACGAGTCCAGAATGACGATACGAACTCAACGGTATCTCCGGAATTGGATTCCGATGAGCCGGCGTCAAAAAGTCTTTTTGACCCAGAATGTGGGACCCGTTTTGCACCGAAAAACGTGCCCGGGCCCACGTTCTCCAAATCTAACAAATTTTATATGAAAACATGCCAGAACGATGCCACAAGTCTAATGGTGGTGTCAGAAATGAAATCTGGAGTCCCGTGTTCAAAAATGGAATTTTACAAGTTGGAAATTACGAATTCGGACGGCCAACTTTGGCGTCGAATTCAACCAATCAAACAAGCTCACAATGAAACAAAACTGAAGGGGTAGCAAGAGGGTTATACCAGCTTCGCACCGGAACTGGTAGCACGCCAAACGGAGCTGCGGTGGATGAGATACAAGCTGACGAAGTTGGCCCCGCGAAACTGTCCAAATTTAATACAATTTAAACGGTCAACTTGGTGGCCGGTTTTCATGTATCAAACGATAAAATTAACGGACGAAAATTGACAGGGGTGAAGGTGGATATACCGAGATTGTGATGGAGCGAAGAAATCGCCGATCCAACGGTCGGATCTCCGGAAAAATGCGCGCGAAGTCGCTGCGACGGAGCGCCAAAACGAACTTCATTTCGCGCGCGTCACGACGGGATGTCGTTCAAAACGCACGAATCGCCTCGACGGCGCGTCCCGGAAGACGTTGGCCGCCAGGGGAAGAGAGGCCTGAGTTCGCCCAGTGGAGGGGGCCACCACGGCGGGGAGTCGCCGGCCACGGCGGCGCGTGGCGGTGCCAGCGCTCGCGCGCGCGCTACAGCGTGCGCTGTGCACTGTGCGCTGGTGCGCGCGGGATGCTCGCTGTTGCGACGGGGCAGCCTGGCCGACGGGCATGGCGGCGCACGGTCGAGCCTGGCCCGGCGAGGCCAGGGACGGCGTGGCCTGGACGGTGGTTGTCGCCGGCTGTGGTGTGGAGAGGTGGTTGCGGTTGAGGAGTGAAGAGGAGAGGATGATGGTGGTGTTCATGGAGTTGGTCGACGGCCAAGGGGAGGAGCACGGCGGCGTGGCCAGCCTCGCCGGAGGGGAGGTGAGGTCGAGAGAGAGGGGGGTGTCGGGTTTCCTAGTAGGTGTGGTGGTGATGGATGATGATGGTTAGAAGAATAAGGAGGAAGGAGGTGAAGGAGAGAATGAGGAGGGTGGTGCTGCCATGGAGGTCGGCCGACGGCCAGGTGGGGGAGGCCGGGGTCATCCCTGCCAAGGAGAAGAGGAAGTCTGGTCGGCCATGGCTGCTGTAGAGTTAGTTTTGTTGTTGTGGTTTTTGTGTTGTAGTAAAAATTAGGAAGAGAGAGAAAGAGAATAACAATAATGAGTGAGAGAGAGAAAAAGTAGCTCTCTAGAAATTAGGGCCGGCTGCACTATAGGAGGAATTTGTGTGGGTGTTTGGAAAAAATGTAGGGTGGGGATTAAATGAGGGAAAATCAATGGCTAGCAATTTAATATTGAGAAATTGGTCATTCCATGGAATTTAATCAATGGAAATTTATACTCAAAAATTGGAATAGACACTAGGTATTAGATATTATTTTTGGACACAGAAAAATGAGGGTGTCCCGATGGAGAATAACATGGAGCTGGACTGGGCTCGGTGGAGCCGGAATGGGTCAAAACCGGACATCGTGCAAAAATCGAATTAAAAATAGGCGTTGATGATCATGTGTAAATAAGTAGCACATGGGGGTTCCAATAAATGGGACACAAGTGGCGGACGGATAGTAGGCTCAAAGTGGGCCATGTCCATAGTTGGGGCTGACAGGTTTTGGTCGACAGGGGACCCACAAATCAAGTTGGAAAATGAATGTGACGCCGTGGCGTGAAATAAAATCGGGTCACGTGTCGGGAAAGTTGTGCGAATCAAATGGAGCTCAAAATGACGTGTCTGAGTGGGAAACGAAGGTCATAGGTGACGAGCGTCTCGAGTAGATCATCAATGAGGAGTTGGTTTCAAGAAACTGACTGGTCTTGCGCTCCCAATTTAAATGTCATGGTAACGCGCTGAAAATGATCAAGAAAAAGAGTGGGAAAATAAATAACAATCAATTGGTCTAAACCGACCCAAAGTTCAGCGAAGCAGAAAGAGCACAAGGGAACAAGTTTGGATGGGACACTATATACCGTCATGAAGGTAATCGTGTCCACTCCAAAACTTGTGAAGAAGATTTCCAGAGTTGAACATCCCTGATACTCCAAATATCAATGGCATAAAAAAGTACACTAACAGATAAATAAATAAGATAAAATATTTATCAAAACCAAATATTCAGGAAAATAAAATAAAATAAAATAAAAATTTCAACCTGAAATTCAGGGTGCTCACATCCTACCCACCTTATAAAAATTTCGTCCTCGAAATTAAAACGTCCATACTCCCTCTAGGTCAAACCCCCACAATAAAAGTTCCAGAACTTAAATAAAACATACCATCAAAAAAGAACGGCATACAGGGTCATGGCATACGGTGACAATGAAGTCTCATCTAGGTATACTAGTCATGCTAACCGGAAGGGTCATGGGATATCAAACACACAAGCAGTCTAGGGTGCTGAACGAAAAAGTTACAGAAATAACAAATCATCAAAACTGTAAGGCGGTCTACCATCCTATATGAAACTGGTATTCATCAAAAATGATTGAAGAAAGGTAACTACCAATCATCAAAAAGGGGGTACTACCCAAAAAAGAACAATCAAAATCATAAGTTTTTATAACGAAAGTCGATTACATTGAAATCCACTCACAATACATAATATAGAGAGCGTTAGAGAGAAAAAAGCTAACATTTAAACCAGTGAAGTATCAACATAAAGCAGTCTCAGATTTGACAATTTCAACACAAAACTCAACCAAAATTTTTGAATTGAAACCCTACGTATAGCATACATGTGCAGTGATGTAAAAATAACTAATAACATGAAATCTGCATTGAATTACGAATTTAAACTAGAAAGCAGAAAACCAGAATATTGGGGTTTGGAAATTAACATCAACAACATATTAATATTCATTCAGATAGGTGGAAATCAAAGTGTAGCATGCATATGTGTCAGAAAAGTGTCCACTACATATATTCATATATATATATATTCTCATGTCCCAATATAAAAATTTAATTCTACGTTAAGACCAACATTTAGATTCCTACCAAGATCGCAAAATAGGTGATTGACGTAATCAAGACAGATTTATTATCATTATTATTTAACACAAGAATAATAGCAAGAAAGAAATAACGATAAAATCTGTTCTGCTTATCTGTTTAAAGAAGGAACCGTTTTGAAATCAGGGCTAAATTATCAAATCCAAGGTAAAGTCTAGCAAAATTATAAATTCATTGTATTAAGGAGAAATTCATAGGAGAAGTTACACAAGGTTTATGAAAATAGCTAAAGTTACTCCTAAGCGAAATAATGAGAGGTAAACAACAAAACAATTAAAAAAAAAAGTTTTTGAAGGACTGAAACAATGTAGAGAAAACATGTTCGAAATATTTAAAGTACAATCTGATAATCATATGCGTCTATCCAAAATCATGATACTCTAAATCATTGTCATACTAGTAAGCAAGGCTACGATAATCACAGAGTTCTCGACTTTGGCACATACATCTAGAATCATGGTATTTAACATTTTCGCGATGCCGCTAGCTTGGCTGCGAAAACCTTAAATTTCCACACCCGAGAAATATATCCAAGTCAACTATATGTCCTCACCATGCTGGCTAATATGACTGTAGAAGACTAGATTCCATAACATAGATGACCTAGCCCATATAATTTCATCTTGCCAAAATTAAATTAAATCAATAATGAATACTCAAAAATCAATCAAATTTATTAAAGAACATCAAAATTCAAAAATGAACAAAATCCATCGAAATGCAAACTCGAATGCAACAACTATCATCAAAATTCAAAATTCGACAATCTTCCATCAAAACTATAAATACAAACTCAAATTCAACAATGATCCATTAAAATCAAATTCAACAATAAAAATAAAATAAATCAAGGGAAAAGAGTTTTCAAATCGAAGTTAAACAAGATTCTCAAGGGTCGTCCCAGGAATCTCTCAAGGGTCCTAACTGTGATTGAGTACCTTCAAAATATATCCTAATCCTACTGCAGGCTGCAGTGGTACTCTAGTTCGAATACCACTACACTTTAGTCTCGACCTGCATGGGCCACCACTAAAAACGTGTCACGACCCGCACCCTAGAGTTAGGGCACGAGAACGTAACGACGCCCAGCCTACGCCGCAGTGTCGGCGGTAGAACGCTGTCCTAGGTCTCAATGCATCTAACAGTATAAAACTAAACAGTTTATACTCCCCGAATGGGGGTGACATAGCAGATACAACTCAATCACATCTAAGGTAGAGCATGATAAGAATAGATAAAACATGAAATCCAAAATAAATACGGGAGATAGAAGTCTAAGTGTCTAAAATACATGAACCCAGAAGTACATCTCAAAACTCAAATAAAGATACAGTAATCCACAAAGTAAATACAACTCCAGACAAAATGAAATAACTACCTAAACAATCCCTAATGTGTCTCCTCTAGGCTAGCAGGCACCTCCAGGCTATCTGTAAAATTTTTCAACAGGTCCAGTCAGGACTGGAGCGAGCACAGTACATCTCAACAGATCATAGCAGGTTAGAAAACATATAACATGCAGTAGAGTAAGATACAGGTACTGAAGAAATGCTGTATGTAAACAGGAAGAGAACTGTAATGTAAATATCTACTATACATAGAGAACTAACAGTGGCTAGTGAGTCAGAGTACGAGATAGCACATGTGAACAGGACAGATTTGCACAGGATGTCGAGGTGCACAGGAATCTACACTACAAAGGAATTGTTCACACGACTACTAGCACTCTCCCGTATCCCCAATCAATACACAAGGATCTAAACAGGTTATGTTATTGCACAGGATATCACATGGGGGCCCATATAGGGTGCACATGATAGTATACATGGGGCTCCGTGAACATGAGAGTACAAGATTCACAGGAGTGCACATGTAATGAAAGCACAGGAGTACATGATGTAAGTGAAACGCACAAGCACAATGTACCCGATGCTCCCGAGGAGGATAACATCGCATGTAGAGATCCATATAGTACCAATCCGTGTGACCAACGTGACAGTACAAGTAAAGTAATCTACTGCAGGAAATAATTCTAAGCAGGATATGAAATGATCAGAGAATGTACTCGCCTCGATAACCTGAACAGCTGATAAGTATAGGAGGTCCCACTGAAGCCACAGAGTCCTATTTAAAGCAACACAGGTTACAAGATGTTTAAGTTGTAATAAATGAATCTCTAAAATCAATCTATATTATTCTAGGTTCTTCTAAGTCAAATTAACTCTAGGTCAACTCCGGTCAATAATCTAGTCAAACTAGGTCAAGCGTTGACTTACAGTTGACTTTGGGTCAACTGGTCAACTCTGGTCAAACTGGGTCAATTCTAGTCTAATATAAAGTGTACTTCGTTATTTGTACGTTGAAACTTACGACGCGTAAATCGAGATGAGAAGATTATCGGTAAGGCTGATAATCTTATTATAGTGATCCACGTGTCCAACTTGTCAATTTCAGCGATGTGAGATCACTGGAATTGGCTGATCTCAGTTTCGTTGTACTAATCCCGAAATACGAATATTATATGAATTAATTATTAATTAATTATAAAAAGGTTAAACTTAGAGAAATTATCAACAAACATTGTCGGACGATGAAATGAACATCGCCAACGTGTCCAGAATGGTCAAATTAGATAGGATAGCCTACCCAACGGTCCAATTTGGACACAAGGGCAAAAAGGTAATTTCGGGTCAAAACGGTGTCCGTGTCGGAGCCGTTTTGCACCGAAATACGTGCAAGAAAACAAGTCTATAAAATATAACAAATTATATGTCCACGCAACCAGAATGTTGATACGAACCCAACGGTATCTCCAGAATTGGATTCCGTTGACCCGATCTCAATTTGGCCCGTTGACCAGAACTTGGAATTCCGATTTGCACGGAAATGCGTGCCGGAGCCAAAGTTCTCAAAACTTAGCAAACTACCTGTCAACGAGTCCAGAATGATGATACAAACTCAACGGTATCTCCGGAATCGGATTCCGATGAGCCGATCTCAAAATGACCCGTTGACCCGGATATTGGTATCCGACTTGCACCGAAATGCGTGCCAGACCCAATGTCCACCAAAACCTAGCAAATTATATGTCAACGAGTCCAGAATGACGATACGAACTCAACGGTATCTCCGGAATTGGATTCCGATGAGCCGGCGTCAAAAAGTCCCGTTGACCCAGAATGTGGGACCCGCTTTGCACCGAAAAACGTGCCCGGGCCCACGTTCTCCAAATCTAACAAATTTTATATGAAAACATGCCAGAACGATGCCACAAGTCTAATGGTGGTGTCAGAAATGAAATCTGGAGTCCCGTGTTCAAAAATGGAATTTTACAAGTTGGAAATTACGAATTCGGACGGCCAACTTTGGCGTCGAATTCAACCAATCAAACAAGCTCACAATGAAACAAAACTGAAGGGGTAGCAAGAGGGTTATACCAGCTTCGCACCGGAACTGGTAGCACGCCAAACGGAGCTGCGGTGGATGAGATACAAGCTGACGAAGTTGGCCCCGCGAAACTGTCCAAATTTAATACAATTTAAACGGTCAACTTGGTGGCCGGTTTTCATGTATCAAACGATAAAATTAACGGACGAAAATTGACAGGGGTGAAGGTGGATATACCGAGATTGTGATGGAGCGAAGAAATCGCCGATCCAACGGTCGGATCTCCGGAAAAATGCGCGCGAAGTCGCTGCGACGGAGCGCCAAAACGAACTTCATTTCGCGCGCGTCACGACGGGATGTCGTTCAAAACGCACGAATCGCCTCGACGGCGCGTCCCGGAAGACGTTGGCCGCCAGGGGAAGAGAGGCCTGAGTTCGCCCAGTGGAGGGGGCCACCACGGCGGGGAGTCGCCGGCCACGGCGGCGCGTGGCGGTGCCAGCGCTCGCGCGCGCGCTACAGCGTGCGCTGTGCACTGTGCGCTGGTGCGCGCGGGATGCTCGCTGTTGCGACGGGGCAGCCTGGCCGACGGGCATGGCGGCGCACGGTCGAGCCTGGCCCGGCGAGGCCAGGGACGGCGTGGCCTGGACGGTGGTTGTCGCCGGCTGTGGTGTGGAGAGGTGGTTGCGGTTGAGGAGTGAAGAGGAGAGGATGATGGTGGTGTTCATGGAGTTGGTCGACGGCCAAGGGGAGGAGCACGGCGGCGTGGCCAGCCTCGCCGGAGGGGAGGTGAGGTCGAGAGAGAGGGGGGTGTCGGGTTTCCTAGTAGGTGTGGTGGTGATGGATGATGATGGTTAGAAGAATAAGGAGGAAGGAGGTGAAGGAGAGAATGAGGAGGGTGGTGCTGCCATGGAGGTCGGCCGACGGCCAGGTGGGGGAGGCCGGGGTCGTCCCTGCCAAGGAGAAGAGGAAGTCTGGTCGGCCATGGCTGCTGTAGAGTTAGTTTTGTTGTTGTGGTTTTTGTGTTGTAGTAAAAATTAGGAAGAGAGAGAAAGAGAATAACAATAATGAGTGAGAGAGAGAAAAAGTAGCTCTCTAGAAATTAGGGCCGGCTGCACTATAGGAGGAATTTGTGTGGGTGTTTGGAAAAAATGTAGGGTGGGGATTAAATGAGGGAAAATCAATGGCTAGCAATTTAATATTGAGAAATTGGTCATTCCATGGAATTTAATCAATGGAAATTTACACTCAAAAATTGGAATAGACACTAGGTATTAGATATTATTTTTGGACACAGAAAAATGAGGGTGTCCCGATGGAGAATAACATGGAGCTGGACTGGACTCGGTGGAGCCGGAATGGGTCAAAACCGGACATCGTGCAAAAATCGAATTAAAAATAGGCGTTGATGATCATGTGTAAATAAGTAGCACATGGGGGTTCCAATAAATGGGACACAAGTGGCGGACGGATAGTAGGCTCAAAGTGGGCCATGTCCATAGTTGGGGCTGACAGGTTTTGGTCGACAGGGGACCCACAAATCAAGTTGGAAAATGAATGTGACGCCGTGGCGTGAAATAAAATCGGGTCACGTGTCGGGAAAGTTGTGCGAATCAAATGGAGCTCAAAATGACGTGTCTGAGTGGGAAACGAAGGTCATAGGTGACGAGCGTCTCGAGTAGATCATCAATGAGGAGTTGGTTTCAAGAAACTGACTGGTCTTGCGCTCCCAATTTAAATGTCATGGTAACGCGCTGAAAATGATCAAGAAAAAGAGTGGGAAAATAAATAACAATCAATTGGTCTAAACCGACCCAAAGTTCAGCGAAGCAGAAAGAGCACAAGGGAACAAGTTTGGATGGGACACTATATACCGTCATGAAGGTAATCGTGTCCACTCCAAAACTTGTGAAGAAGATTTCCAGAGTTGAACATCCCTGATACTCCAAATATCAATGGCATAAAAAAGTACACTAACAGATAAATAAATAAGATAAAATATTTATCAAAACCAAATATTCAGGAAAATAAAATAAAATAAAATAAAAATTTCAACCTGAAATTCAGGGTGCTCACAACATGACCCGATTGCTTGTGTTACCCTTTCGATAAATGGTAGGAAACTAAGTTCTGTTCAAATGAAGGGTTACAACCCCGGTCCTTGTTTGGTTTATGGGTTGTAACTTGGTTATCTGAATAGTTCCATGGTTATTTTATCATATATCATCATGATTTTCTATACTTCAAGTCTTTTATTATATAATTATATTCTTGTGCTAATTTGCTGGTTTTAGTTATTAAGTGAAGCCTCCTTGTGGCACTTGCTCTTTCTGGGATCTGACCCAGCTGGTTTTGTATGGCCAGATATCGGAGCAGCTCCAGAGGATCTACCTCCCTTCCAGCCAGATGGTGACCCCCAGGCGTAACTCTGGCAACGAGTGGGTTTATTTTTAGCTCTCCCACTCTATTGTAAAAATATTCTTTTGAGGCGTTTAGCCAACGAGCACGTGTTTGCTCGATTGCACTTACTTATTGTCTGCCTATGGGCTGTAACATGATTGGCAAATCCTAGGATTGATCATGTATGACTGAAACTCTTGCTAGTCTTCATATTTTGTAGTGACTAGCTTCATGGTCATCAAAATATATAATGTATGGGATGCCTTACTATTGTATATTTGGTGCTCTGACATCTTGTAACTGTTATTACTTGCTTGAGATTGAGACAATAGGCTTGTTCATGACCATAAGAGACTGATGGCTTGTAGTTAAACCCTCATGTATCTAGACACCCGTGATCGTATAGCGAGGTGGGTTGCACTTCAATATACGTATCTGACTATGTTCGCCCCCGCTCTCCAGTATTCTGGTTCTGGGGCGTTACAAAGGCGGGTTGTGCTGCTCCGACAACGGAGGCAGAAATCTCGGCGTAGATGCCGCAGACAGGTGAGGGATTTTTCTTTCTTTTCCTTATTGTGTGGTAGTTTACGGTGTTTGGGCTGCGATGGCCGGAGTTGGGTGTCAAAGACGGTGTGCCGGGGAGACGGAGGCAGGTGGTTGCGGTGTCTGGGTTTGAGTTTTGTTGGTGGTGCAGGCTGGGTTCGGCCGAGGCTGTTGAGGTATATGCAGACGATGATGGCGAAGGTCGCCGGAGTCGGGAAGGCCGGTTGGTGGTGGTGGTTGGGGACGCTGGTGGGGCAGCGGTGGAGACGGTGTTGGCGGAGTGCTTGCCGGTGTCAGAAGTTGTTGGAACGGAGATGGCAAGAAGGGATCGATGGTGGTTCTGTAGTGTTGTCGTCGTGTCCGGGGTGTCGGACACGACACTGATAGCTGTACTAAAAATTGTATTAAGATTATGGTCACGGACACGATGCACAGCACGTTGCACGAATTGTGGAGTTTGGTTTTGTGAAATTTTATGGATGAGTACCTCTCCTTATATAGAAGGCGGGAATTCTCAGTTGGATAAAGATTGTGGAGGTTAAATCCCGATGGATAATTCCATCTATGTCAATAAAATCAAATCTAAATTCCAATTTAAATCTAGATAACCTGAACTCAAATTAAATATAAATTCTACCTTTAAACTATTTAAATTAAATCCATAAAATCAAATCGAGATTTAAAATGGCCACAATAATTTCCAAATATATTTTCCAAAAATACCAATAATAATAATTTCAAAAATAATAAATATTTTTAAATATTTTTTTGAATAATAAAATATTAATATCAATAAATTCGAAAATGGAATGAATTCAAATTCATGTACCTCATGTGCAAGGAATATTTGCATAAAAATAGTTTTCTAAATTACCACTATTAAATAAGCTAGCCTTTTATAAATAAATAAAAGTAATAAGTTTTGGCCATCTTGAAACGATATTTTTCACAACTTTAAGTAAAATACAAATACAAACAATTATTATATATATTATTTTGAAAAATAAAAAATATTTTCCAAAAATATGTACGCTCGCACATATTCGTACTATTCGAGCAATCATGAATAAAAGTAATTTGCACGTAATGTACAATACGACTACGCAACGTACAAAAATTAAAATAGTACCCAAAAAAAGTATATAGTAGAAATTTAGGGATTTTACACCTATTGATAAATAGATTTAAACTTATAATAAAATTATAAATATACAATACGAATTCATGTAGGTATATACTCAAATATGTATACACATTGATTAGAAATCAATCTATAGGTTTGTAGTAGTATTTTAGGAAGGTTCCCATAATAAATATTTATTTAATATCATATAGCATTTATATTGGATATAACAATTATTTAGAAAAATAATTATTAGTCCATAAATTACGTACAAAATATACACACAAAAATATACTGACATGAACATCTTTGGACACACTATACGTCTACATGGGCGTCTTTGGACACACCGCATGACTACATTGGCTGGGGCTTGGTTTGGGTCTAGTCGGACCAGTTTGGTACAACCAGATTTTCTAAAAGTAATAATATTAATAAATAACTAATTAAATTGTTTATGGCGATCATGTCACAACTTGGCATGGTTTTCCTAGTTAGGACACACCTATGACTTGGCCTTTCCTATTATTGCTAATACACTAGTCAAAACACGCCACTACACTATCCGTACCATAATTTTTAGTTATTTTATACTCCAAATTTTAACTATGACTAAGGCCATCTATCGTAATAATAATTTAATTAAAAGTTTATAAAATTCTAAAAATTTACCTTTTAATTCAAATAAAAAATATTTTCAAGATTTCGGAAAGAGGGGTTACAGCTAATTACTACGAGTTCGTATCCGGATCATGTCCATTTGATTTTGTATTGGGAATCCATCCCGCAATTGATATATATATCTCAATTTTCTTTCTAATTAGACTATAATGGTTCTATTTGACCCTTAAAAATTCACCCATGGACTAGGACTACCTATAGGAGAAAGAATTAGGCTCTAATGACCATTTATATGAAAGTTATGATATGATTTGTGCCAATTTTAGGGGAATTTAGAGATTGGTGTACCAAGTGTTTGTCATTTGGTAATTTAGATCTATTTAGACTAGATTTGGTTGTGTGTATCTAGATCTGTGTCCACAATTGGATACGAGTAGGTCGTATCATGATACGGTAGGACAAAGAGTTATTTTAGGGGTCTTTTCCTCCGAGACTTGTGGCACAAATGTTCAACTCTACATGACACTTGGCACTAGCCATAGATTACTCTAGTTAGGCTCTAATTTATATTTTAGACTTGCTCATGTGATTTGGTATAATTCAGACAAGGTTTGGTATTGGTATCTTGGGCGTATCACAAGCATTTCGTAGATTAGTGCGATACGGGGGTGGTGCACACAAAGTATTTGGTTTATGGCCTAAAGTGGGTGTCGTAGTCATGAGAGTATATCTATGTGTCTATAAATATCTTTGCATGTATGTATATACATATATTCATATATGTGTGTAGATGAGTGTGTACGTATCCACCTATATAGGCACACACACACACACACACACACACACACACACACACACACACACACACATGTATGTATATATTATAGTGTGTGCATGTGTGTGTGTCATTAGAATAGTATTTGTGTTTATGGGTATGTGTGTGAATTTTAGGATACACATATGTATCTTGAGTGTGCTTGTCTGGTGCCTAGCTCGGTATATATGTGTGTTAGTCATTAGATAGCTAGGTAGATAGATTGATAGTGAGGTAGAGAGATAGATTGATAAATATATAGGAATTAGTGAAGTAGAGAGGGGGAAGGGAATGTGTAGTAGAAGAACCTAGCATGCAGCAGCACTAGCTGCACCTGGAAACAGTTGTAGCAGACCTGCTACTAGGACTGCAGCAGCAGTTGCTGCTGCCTTGCAAAGGCAACAACAGCAGTGAGGACTGCTACAGAAGTTGCTAGACGACAACCCAAGCAGCCTATAGTAGCAGCAAAGGCTTAGGGGTAGCAATAATAGCTGCATGGGCACAGCAGGGCAGCAGTGATAAGAATCATATTGCTTAGCCTTGTCAACATCATGTATAACAGTGCAACTATAGCAGTTTTATAGCAGCAACTAGTTGCATTAGTAGCTACTGTACAACAGTAGTAGGGTATGTGTGTGTACAACTAGAGAGTGGTGAGTGTAGAGTGTTCAGTACAGGTTTGTGAGGGTGTGTATACATATGTGTGGGCTATATGTGAGAGTGTGCATAGATAATAGGATGAGGGGAATATGTGGTAGGATATAAACTAAGATATAATGTGGAAGTAGGAAGTTGTGGCATTGGGTAATAGTGAGATATAGATATAGGATTGGAACATGAGTATTTGGGTATAACAAAGTAATGTGTATTACCTTGAAATATTGGCATAGGTAGTGGAAATGTACATAGTCAAGCCATGAGTACATAGAGTATAGGTAATGTTGGGTAATTGGGCATACCTAGGTCACATGTAGATAAGATATGGATAAATAGAATAGGTAAAAGTTCAAGGTATAGGTCGTAGGTCATGATATGTTATTCAGTAGATAGGTAAAGGTAAAGATAAAGGAGTGTATCTATGTATAGGTACTTAAGTACTAGTATGATCGAGGGGGTAAGGTAATACCTAAGGTAAGGGGTAAATGTTTGGGCAATAGATATGAGCTAAGGTATAGGGAAAAATATGTCTATATATGTATATTATATGGTATGTACAAAGGATATTAGTTAGTATTAGCTAGGATACCATGGTATAGAAACCTATATAATGACCTAGTTTAGCAAAGTATTGACCTAGTTGACCTAGTTTGACTTAGAAATGACTTAAAGATCTAGTATCAAGCTAGTATAACCTGTTTATGATTCCAAAATACCATTCACATTGATATTCCATATTTAGGTCTTCGAGACACAGTTTAGGTTACTGTTGATACTTCACACAAGATTTTAGGCAAGTACATTCTCTGATAATTTCTCGTTTATGATATATTTTATATTTCTGGTACTAGTGTAGATATTCTTGATTTTTTGACACATGGTCACACAGATTGGTATTTTTGGATCCCATCATGAGATGCTATTCCTTGTATATCTCGGTGTATCTTGTGCAAGCTTTGTTGTTGTTCTTGTACTTGTATGGGCACTAATTTTGGAGGAGACTTGTTATCTTCTCATAGAATCCCATGTCATAAAGTACCATAGTTGGATCCACTATATTAGTCTGGGACAGAGAGTATTAGTACAAATATGTGATCATACCCTCCTTGTCTCAAGTCTTGTTCCTCTAATAGTGTTAATCATACACCGCACGTATGATTAACCAGTCCATAATCCTTGTATCAAGTTCCTAAGCCGATCATATGTTAAAACTAGTGCTCACTCACTTAGATAGCTATCTCTTGATTTTTTGTACATGGTAATTACTGCTCTTATATCACGTACAATATTTTTATGTCTTACTATATTCATGTACCTGTTATATTACCTTGTATATTTTCTCTATTTATTGTTACATAGTCTATATAATTAACTATAACTATTATTAGAGGTGTACTTTGCTCCAATCTTGACTGAATATATTTTTTAGATAGTTAGATGATGGGTATCCTACATACTACGGACCTCAGATATAGTGGGAGTAGACCAGGAGACGTTAGCTCATGAGGGTTTAGCTCCAACTGAGGAGACACTAGTAGCGACTCATCTAGATTAGCTATTAGGACTGGATCTGTCTCCAGCTTCTGACTTGTGATGTTATTACTTCTGAGACTTTGTTTATGTTGAGATAGTTGACTTATAGAGTTTGGATGTGAATATGAGTTTCGTTTATGTTCTAGATTTTTTCTTGATTACCATTTCATATCTTTCATGTCATTTTTGTATCATTTATCTTCTTTGTAGTTATTTGTGGTTGAGTATGAGAATTATCATCTTGTCCTCTATATGGAGCTGAGATATCATTGATAGGTTTCATGTACTTTTGTGGAAGATTATTAGATAGTATTATTGACATAGATAGCGTTCTACCAATGATGTTACGGTGTAGACTGGACGTATCCATATTTTCATGCCCTTACATCGGGTGTGGGTCATGACACATTTTTATGGTGGCCCATGCAGGTCAGACTTTGTAATTAGAGAAATGTCGTGGTAGTACAACAGCTTAGTTGTACTATTGCAAGCTTGCAGTAGGATATAGGAAATAGGATATTAAGATAAGAGAATATTCAATCACAACTAGGATTCCTTAAGAGATTCCTGGGATAACCCCTGAGAATCTCTCTATAAACTCTATCTCGAAATCTATTTCTAGTTGTTTTCGTCTACTCTCTCTCTTTTACGTTGTTGAATTTCATTCTTGGTATTTGTTGTTGACTTTGATTTTGTATCAGTGTGAAATGTAAATGTCTACTTTAGTTATGTAGTCTAGAGTTTATCACAGGCATACTAGCTAGCATGGCGAAGACATATAGCTTGACTTTGGATATACTTATATTAGTTATGGAATTTAGAGTTTCTTGCAGCCATACCTGTTGACGTTATGAGAATTCTAGATAACATGATTATAGAGGCATATACCTCACTTATGGACTCTATCGTTTATTGAAGCTATACTTACTGACATGGTAAGGATTCTGGATAACATGATTACGGATAAACATATATAATTATCAGATTATATTTTAAACTGGTTCTTAACATATCATCTCTATCATTCCACTTCTGTAATATAGAATTTATTTCCATCACCGTATTAGCTTAGGAATAGGGATATCCTTAGTTCCTCTAGTCCAGTTCCTTGTAGAGCTTCATTCTATAATTCCTGAGGTTCCTTGGATAGTGTAGTAGTCTAGTAACTTACAGATATATTTGTGTGTTGAGTATCAGTGTTGATTGTTGAGAGTGTAGCTTGTGGGTCTGTGAGTGATTCCTGATTGGGCATGTGAGCTATAGGCATCAATCTAGAGATAACTCATAGTAAAGTACTTTGTAATAATAGTTCTATGGTAGGTGTCAGTATAGTTAGTATTGGTACCAAAGGTAGAAGGAAGAGTAGAGTATCAGTTGTGATTCTAAGAGTTGGTATCAGTGTCATCATGCATGTTTTATATATGTGTATTAATGTAGGAATATGTATCATGTGAGTGTGGAATGTTTTAGAAAATCTAGATTTGGTAGGATGACAAAGGGGTAGCGGTCATGGTTGCATCATAATAGGCAGTATGGTACAGTTCGGTACCTAAAATCTAGAGGGTGAAAATATTTGGATGTATCAGCTAAGTTCATCACAGGATATATGTGAGGGTAATGGAAGGGTACATATATGTGGGTATATTGTAATAAGGATAGGTTTTATGTGTGTAAGTGCCATGGATTGTATATCAATAGGTGAGTGTCTAATAGAGTGCCATATAATATGAGAATGTATCCTATGTGAATAGATAGGTATCAGTATACAGGAACAATTACGGGGTGGTCTGTGATCATGGATAGGAGTATATGTTTGTGTTTTGGAAAGAGATTTTAGAGTGTTTAGTAAAGGGGAATGAGCCCAGGACATAGTAGATACAAGTAGAATTAGAACTGTAGTAGTGTGCAGAGGACGAGTGAATTATAGGATGTAGGGGCAAGTTTAGTAGGGAAAAGAGAGTCTGAGTGTGTGCTTTGCAGGAGCAACAAGGAGTAATATGCTACAGGTAACTCTCCAAGTTGGAGTTAATGTGTGTTTAGTGAGGGTATATTATCTAGTATTAGAGGGTGTTAATATGACAAAAGTGATATGTGGAGGAAGGAAGCGCAATGTTTAGAATTTTGTGCACAAGTGAAAAGTGGGTAATGTGTGAACTGCATAATGGTGAAGTAAAGTACAGTGTGGGAGTTTCTTGCACTAAGAGTCTGGGAATTAGAGGTAGCAGTAGAGTGTCACTGAGGTGAAGTTGATATTCTCGGTTATTTAGTACATGTGTTATGCATAGTTGTGAGTTGGTATCTGCCACCAGGAGTACCTAAAGAGTGCATGTATTTAAGTGTATTAATATTGAGATGAGCAACAAATATTAGATGTAACATGTCAGATTAGTGTCAATGAGTGTTTTTATGGATAAGAGTATCAGTTAGGAGTATCAAGACAAAGCTGGGGTAAGGTA
Organism: Iris pallida; assembly: GCA_029216955.1. Classification (NCBI taxonomy): domain Eukaryota; kingdom Viridiplantae; phylum Streptophyta; class Magnoliopsida; order Asparagales; family Iridaceae; genus Iris; species Iris pallida. The sequence continues at coordinate 4,562,129 of JANAVB010043019.1, forward strand.
TGTAAGAAAGTATCAGGGAGAATAGGAGTACAAGTGGTCAGGGCAATAAGAAAGGAGGGATGACTTATACGGGAGTAAGTTTAGTGAGTATGGAGGCTTTTACCGGTGTATTATAGTGTGAAAATAATTATGAACTAGTGAGTTTCAAGATAGATAGACAGACACTCGTGTGATAACAATATCAAGTATATAGTGTCATGGAGGGTAGGAAGTATAATATATGCTTATATTGCCAAGGTACGGATAAGTATTCTAGAGTGATGGTAAAGTGACAACATATTGGTTAGCATTAGAATACCAAGGCAGGAGGAGAAATTGCCAGATGCAGAACATCTCAAGTACCAAAAGTATTCAAGATTTAACCTAATGGTTAGTGTAATAGATATAAGAGAGATCCTTGAGTACCTTAGTAGGGGAGTATCCCGTGAGTGTCATATATATGAGTCAATACCATGTGCTAGAAAGTGTCAAAATTTGGATAGGTATTCTATAAAGAGTAACCTAGAAGTCTTAGCATAGCATCCTTAGTGGTATATACCAGAGAGTTAGGTGTCATGGCCTAGAACTATGGTATATCATTAGTATTAGAGATGGTAACCCTTGGTATTAAGTATTTTAGCTAGATTGATGTTAGTAAATAACTTGAGTGAGTATCAGAGATAGGTAAGGAGTCTAACTAGGCCACATATGGTACCGCAAATTATCCCGTACCAGCATAGGGAGACACCCCAGTAGGGTAGAACATTTGTGACAACGGTCGAAGAGGTCGATGCTACAGGTGATGGTTTAGCATGTATAGTTTTGTTTTGTTTTGTTCTTGTCTTCCTCTTCCATCTAAATGTTTTGTATGCTTCTTTAGTACCTTATAGATTGCCTTTGTGCTATATAATAGTTAGTATAGTTAGTATAACCCCTGATTGAGACTACAAACCATAACAAGTAATACCATAACCACGCATGTTGTTCCTTTTAATAGAATTGTATATTGTGTGATTTAGGTAGGAATTTCTTAGACCATGACTGTTGGGGTTCGACCATAGCAAAGATTATGATGAATAGGTTATGCCTTGCCAAGGGAGAGGGGTAAGGTGTTAAATTTTGAGAATGAAATTTTTCTAAGGGGGTAAGATTGTAACTACCTAATTCCGGGGAAGGGATATTTTCGACATTCCAATAATTTTTGATAATATATTAGTAATGGTAATATTTATTTTATATATATTGGTTGTATGCTAGCTAATTAGAGTAGACCATGTAATTAGTTGGTTAGTGGACTAGCCTATTTATTAGACTTGTGTTAATGGACCCGATCCTATTTATTAGATCCAATTATACTCCAATTTCCTTTCAGTTCTCTTCATTCTCATCCCTTGGAGGAGCCTCGGAGCTTGGTGCCTAGGAGCACTAGAAAAGGAGGCTAATTGCTAGGAGTTCATGTCCAGATCGTGTCCATTTGGTTTTGTATTAGGAATCTATCTCCTAATAGGTATACATCTCAATTTCTTCTCTAATTAGACTCTAATGGTTCAATTTGAGCCTTATGTATTCACCCATGGACTATGACTACCTATAGGAGAAAGAATTAGGCTATAATGACCATTTATATAGAAGTTATGATGTGATTTGTGCCAAAATTAGGAGAATTCCGAGATTAGTACACCAAGTGTTTGTCATTTGGTAATTTAGATCTATTTAGACTAAATTTGGTTATGTAGGTTTAGATCTGTGTCCACAATTGGATACGAGTAAGCCGTATTATGATATGGTATGACACAAAATCATTTAGGAGGTTTTTTCCTTCGACACTTGTGACACATATGTCCAATTCTACATGACACTTGGCCCTAGCCATAGATTACTCTAGTTAGGCTATATTTTATATTTTGGATGCTCATGTCATTTGGTTTGATTCGAACAAGGTTTGATTTTGGTATCTTGAGTGTATCACAAGCGTATCGTAGATTAGTACGATACTGGGTGATGCACACTAAGAGTTTGGTTTTTGGCATGAAATGGGTGCCATATTCATAAGAGTATATATATATATATATATATATATATATATATATATATATATATATATATATATATATATATATATATATTGTGTGTGTGAATACACACACACACACACACACACACACACACACACACACACATATATATATATATATATATATATATATATATATATATATATATTTTATATATATATATATATATATATATATATATATATATATATATATATATATATATATATATTCACACACACACACACACACACACACACACACACACACACACACACATATATATATATATATATATATATATATATATATATATATATATATATATATATATATTCACACACACACACACACACACACACATACATATATATATATATATAAAAAAAAAAAAAAAAAAAAAAAAAAAAAAATATATATATATATATATATATATATATATATATATATATATATATATATATATAACTCGTGTCGTTTTGTGGCGTCGTTTTACCAACCTGAGGCACTCACCCTTGCACCTCATACAAGGTGAATACCAACCATTCATCCATGTCATATTAAATGTGATACTTGTTCAGGATATGTGTTCCTGCACCATTCAGACCACTGGTACCTATCTATATGAAGATCACTGGCATTCCAAGCCATAATGAACTATATCTCATATGTAAGATGGTGATCACTCCGTACGAGTTTGCTAGCCTGTTATTCGGAGGACCCTGAGTTTTTGATATTATGGCTTATCACATCAATCGCATGTCGCAGTCGTCTTAATGAAGTGCACCATAATACCAATCTTAAATTCCTTCTAGGCCAAACGATCTCGGTACCCCTGAGATCTCGTTCTAGCAAGCCAAGATCCATGCATAGGTTATCCAAGTCCTTGACCATGCAACGTCTAACTCATACAACACATGCATAGTCTGAGTCCAAAACTTAGAAATCACATCATCTAATAGTATAATTCTTCCGTCTCATATTTTGTACTTCGATTCAATATTCCATGGCGCCATGCCCCAACTCAATATTCCGATGAACATTCCAAGGCAGCACACCACATATAAACATTTTGTGGTTTCAAACCATAACTTTTCATTTTGTTAACAAAGACAATCATTTGCATATTAGCAGTTTTGTAGCATTTGTGCCGTAATTACTTACTTAGCATAGAAGTATATCTTCGATGTTATGAAAGTTTTGTGGCGTTGCGCCATAACTGACATCTACGCGTATAAAGATATATTTTACAAGTCTCGTGCATATACGTACACTTTATTACAGGTATCCTATATGTTTCCGACACGTGCATTTGAAGCACGTCCCTCTACAGTATTTTAATGTTCTATGACTTAGTGTTCAATGTTCTATGGCTGGTGCATTTGATGCACGCCTTGATACAATCATTCAATGTTCTACGACTTAGTATCCTCAGCATTCAACCGTCCTCCGACTTGTGGATTGAGGCACACCTCAATAGAGTATTCAATGTTTTATGATTCATGCGCTGAAGCACTCGCCGATATGGTAATTCGATAATTTATGGCTCACGCCTTGAGGTACTCGCCGACGTAGTAATTCAATGTTTTATCTTAGTGTCCTCACATACTACAAAATCTATTTGTCCAAGCCACGCACATGAAAATCCATATAATTACTATCATACACGGATATTTATTAAGGCATGATGGAGTAGGAAAGAAAGGTCAGACTTCTCCTACCTTTGTCGATTTGCCTTATCATTTCATCGAGCCGATATAGCTCGAATTTTTTTTAACTTCGTTGCACAACCAACTCATCTGACTTAGCCATTCGAGCACTTCTTGCTGCTTTGAACTATCCATCCGATTTGACCTATTGTGCCTATGCCTTAGCACATTGCGAGGCGATACTTTGATCTTTGGCAGACTCCGTTGCAAACAAGGCAAAATATCGACCTTGAATAATTCAGCATAAACTCCTGTACATGAAATCTACTCAATTAATAGTTCATTCGAATCAACTTAACACTTGCATCGATTCAAATCGATACTTCGAATCGACTCAATATTTTTTGGGCTCAGTTTAACTTCTTTGAGTCAACAACTCAGCATAATCACTGTGTAGAATGGGATATTACATAATATACCACTCAAAAAAAGTTCATCTTCGAACAAAATCAATACTCAATCTACGCGTTTCTCTCGATCGTTTTAAGATCTCGTTCTACTGTTGCTCTTCTATTTCAAACATTCGTACAATTTTCTTTACATACCCTAATCCTTTTCGCAACTTGATTTGAATGCAACATATCACTCAATTTGGATCGTACACATATTTTAGGCATCCTAGAAATATATGTATTTCGGCCAAGCCTAGTGATAAACAATTTGAACAAAGCTAACAGGTATAACTTCAATCCTTGAATATTACCTATCTCGTAGTCTCAAATGGAATTGATCCTAGCATCCATTACCATAACTATTTCGCATGCATATTCGATACTAAGAATCATCTATCAAAGTCTCTGCATGCAATGCGATTCAAAAATTGCCGTTTGTATTATATATATCTTTCACACCGACCATCCAACATATGTGTTACGTCAAGCCGATGTGTGAGCCCCCTATTTTATTTTATTAATAATTTATTAGAATCTATTATATACCTTTATTACTATAATAAGTTTGGAACAACTTTATATATAAATAGACTAGTTAGAGTATATAAAAAAAAAGACTAGTTAGAGTATATATTTATAATATAATTAATATTAATATTATCTATAAATTGTTATTCTCATTATCTGATTATTTTGTTCAAGGCTTGGTAATATATGAACAAATTTTTTTGGTAATTATAGGTGTTTATTTAAAAGAAAAATTTTCTATATCAAATTTTTACTAAGTTGGGCTTATTACTAAATCCCCTTGAATAAATTCCAACCTAATATGAAACCTAGCCATGTTATTGATCTTATTTTTTTAAAATGATATATAGCAAACCAACCCAACTCCATTTATATTGTTTTCCATTTTTCTTTCTTTTTTTCTTCTGCCTTAGAAAATAAGACCGGTATAAGCCCATTGGTGCGGCCAGCACACAATACCCCCTTCATTCAAATTGAACATTTCTAACGGCTATCTCCTAACGGGTTCCGGTCAGCGGGTCTCTCCAGTATCCTACCCACAACCGACCCTAACCCTTAAGCATTCAGTGAGTTAGGGCAGACGGGTTTAAATCCAAACCAACCCTAATCCGATACCCGTAAACCCAAAACTCCTTTTACCTACTGTACATCTTCTTTCTCCCCCTACCCCACCCCACCACTGTACATCTTCTTTCTCACCCCCTCCCCGCATGTACTATAGCAGCTATTTTTGGCAGCAAGTTGCAGGTGGACAACCTACGTTACTAGCGGATCCAGGATTATAATTTACTGGAGGCACAATTATAAGGAGTTCGAATACAACGCCTTAATTTTTTTTTTGAGTATAGTAATATATTTTAAAAACAATCACTGGGGGCCCTACCCCCCAGTGGCTTCCATGTAGATCTGCCAGTGACCCACGCCATTTACGGTGAGACATACAATCGAAAACCCTACCTCCCTCTATATAAGTCTCCTTCCTTCCATTCTCCACCCTTACGAAGCCCTAGCCGCCTCCACTAGTTCACTTCACACTTTCTCTTCCATTTTCCCGTTGATCATCGTCGACGACACACTCGGAGAGCGCCGACGAGAAGACGTTGTCTTCTTCCCATCTCTTGGTCGCCAATGACGACACCAACTATGAGCAGCACCGGCGTGATTCACCAACGCGACCTCTTCTTCCGACGTGGTCATTTCAATGGCTAACAGCTCTCGGTCGAGGGACGAGCGCAGTTTTCGACGTCCCTTCTCTGTAAGAGTTCCTTCATTCCTTGTTCCTGTTAACTTAGGGTCCAACCATTATACTTGCTTTGTTTTTTAACTGCATACAAATATTTAGAGAATGCATGAAAAAATTTCTATGGAGAGCTCTGTGGATTTGGTTTAGTATTCATTGCTGCTTCAAACCCCACACGTGTGCATGCGAGAATGGGTTAGAATGCTGTGAGAACGGTTTGCATGGTTGCATGTGGGATAGTTGATGGGGATACACTATGTAGAGCTTAGGGGTGGTTCTGAATGCATGTTTGCATGTGTAATCGTTTTGGTGATTCAATTTCCTATCATATTCGATTAATTTGTTTTGATTATAAGGTACTATAATATTTTGAACTGTTAGGTTATACTTTGCCAAGGTTTAGTTGGTAGAATAGTTGATATTGGGGAAAATTTTGAGCTTGTGCAAGTTTCCTTCATATGAGTAAAGATAGTGAATAAACAATTGGTTTATAAACTTTGTGTCAGAGGCTTGGGGTGCATGGTATGTTGGTTATTAAGGAATATATATACATTTTCAATTGGAAGATTTTTGATGAAAGAATTTGCTGTGAACAAGTTGTACTTAGGGATGGATTCCTGTTGAAATTGAATCAATAATGAAGAATAGGGACTTGGCCTTACACAATAGAAGGGTGTTATATATATTGGCCTTTCCTTTTATTAACAGGATAAAAGAAAGCGAATGTTGTTTATATAAGTGTATGATGGAAAACATGGTGTGGGTTGTGAATTAAGGAAAATATATGGAGAATAAATGAAATCATGAAGAGGAATTTATGGAAAATTTCGATGCAGTGAATCAATGTATATATCTAAGAAGGACTAATTTGAATAAGTGGCTGAAATAGGAATTCTGACAATAATTATTAGTAAATCCTTTTAAATAATAATAATTTAACTTAGCAGTTAGGGTTAGTTGATGAGTATTAATTTATAACCTTCTGTCATACATAAATAAATAATTAATTAGAAATTACTTTCTCTAGGTTATTGTGACTCTTCGGACTTGGACATGGGAGCAGTCATTCTCATTAGATTTCGGAGCCAGTTAAGTGTACCTTGCCAATCTTATACTTCAGTTTTCAATATATAGCTTTTAAATATCTGTTTGATTATGTTATTTCAATACCTAGGGCCATGTTCAGTACCTCACATCCGAATCACATTCGGGTGCCGATGGATGTTAGCGCCATCCGGTATCAATATTAGATATTTATATTGTGTTTTGCGACAAAATTTTGCGGGGTACACTCAGACCCTAGGACATGTTCATGTGACACTATATTACTAACAAATTTCGTACTTGATTACATCTTGGTATACAGAAGTCTGTGTCTGATTCAAGGACGATGACATTGATATACATGCACGATTTCTTTTTCTATTATGACTTGATGTCCTAGCTAGAGGTTCTGGCCGAGCGTCTCGTGGATACGATTCGTGAAGTCATATGGGCGAAAAGAATATACACCATGCACTTGGGCTACTTTTTCGCATTGTTACCGTTGCGTCTTTTTCAAAGCTTCGGAGATTCATAGTACAGTTCCTTACCAGAACTACGGATTCATTATAGTTACCAAAGTTCCATACCAGATCTCCAGAGTACACCGTGATAGCCCGTATGTTCAAGTGATGTTTCTTAAATTGCATCATTATTTAGTTGGTTATGTTAGATTCACCCATCTTTTACAATCTTATTCACTTTATATATACATATTGTCACTATTGTACTCTATTATGTGCCATGTTGCGTCCCGCTGAGGACTTAGTTTTCTCTCCAGATTTAGACGAGAAGGACTACCCGAAGATCTACGGGCCCGCAGGATTGACTTAGGAGCGGGACCAGTTGCAGAGGATGAGGTATTCCCAACGGAGTAGCTTGATGTAGTGGTAGAGCTCCTTCCACTGATCTGACTTCATTATCTAGTTATCTTGTCGTTAGATCTATTTATCTTCCTGTATTACTTTTATTTTAGACTGGTACTAGCAGGATTGTTCCCACAAGACTTTTATTTTAGTTGTATTACGATTATTACCAGACTTATTTATTTTAGCACATTAGTAGACTCTTCATCTCTATGTATTTCTTGGATCGTATTTGTAGATGAGATTTAATTACTTGGAGTTTTGGGCATTTGCTTGACATTATTGTTGTACACTATATCTTAACTGCTACCCTAATTAATGATTCCATTAAATTAGGATAATCATTGGAGTGGTACTCGTTGGCCATTGCCACGTTGCTCAATTCTGTATTTTTGGAACTGTGGCATGACACGATGCACATCCAATCACAATGAGTCACTGTAGCACCTTTGCGTCTAACCGTTATTTACTTCTTTGCATAATTCAAGTTGTTGCTCAACTATTTATGAAGCCTCGCTTCATAATGATCATCCTTTTGTTGAACTCTAAGCATCAATATCCGGGACTACACCCGCTTGGTGACTTGCCTAGACATCATGCTTAAATTCTTTCGACATAACTTAAATTAACGATGCTTATAGGTAATAATCTCTCTGACACCAAAAGTTTTCTTAAGATGTTTCTTATGTTCAATCTCTATTGAGTAGGAAATTTATAGCCAAATTTCCAACTTGTCAGTCTCACAATACTGATTATGAGTTCGATTCACGTAAGCTCAATTGCTATATGAATCCAAATATATCAACACAACCGGAAGGTTATTATCTTATGGCTCGCTCTCGCACATATCATGATTCCTGCAATCGCCTATCTGCATCGTTAAGTTTTTCCATAAATTTCTATTTTGATCATCGACCAACATACTCATTCGAATATTCATTTGACCAATCATGAAAATTTGACTATATGATTTTCAACCAAAGGCTATTCCATCAATCTTGAAACAAATATTCGATCACCTAGACTTATCCTCAACATGCACCACTTAATATTCAATCTTGACACAATTCTTTATACGACATCATTTGGGTCATCCTTGTAGGTCTCCAACATTTATTTTGACTTGGGGATCAAGTCTTCTAGGGTTAGCTGCCCTGAAGCTACGCTCGATAATTGTAGATCATCAACGAGGGACAATTAATACGAACTATACTATATCTTATTTCGGAGCCAAATCATATACAAATGAATTATATGGGACTCTATCCAAATCTAAACATGATTGTTTCCACCTGCGCAACTTATACGCCACTATCATTTGCATAACTCATGCACTACCGTCGGTGATTTTGCTAACCAAGGAAAAATCTACTCATAAAAATCTGAGTCTATTTACCCAAGGTCAATGTCCAAGATGCTATACACATCAAAACTATTGTAAATGATTTTATAGTCTTATCTTGAATCAATCACAAATTTTATGATCAAAAAATTCGATACTCTCATACCACTACTTACAAAATATCGATATCATATGTTTGCTCTATTTTGTATCCTCATATCATGCTTACGTTCTCTCGTGCATCAATTTCGATATGTCTTGTCTATTTCGATAGCACGAGGATCAACTTGAATCTATAACATCAATTTGACTTGCATCGCATTCATCCATATTTCATAATAAACATTCTATACACATCACACCATTTCACAAATGGGTCGCATCCCACTATACCACGATCGTGTAACCATGTTACCAATTATCCACCATCTAATCCTCGTATTATACAATCGTATAACCAACTATTTCTGTATGTACGATTATCCGAAATAATCAATATTCCATCGAACTTTCAATTTGTGTGACCCAATTATAATGTTCAAGTTTCCTATCCCACAAATCCAATTATTGCCTCGAAGCATAATTGTTTTGCTAGTCTCAGTTATTCGACCAACTTAAAATTTCCAAATTCCCATCCGATGCATCGTCTATTGGTGCAGGTCCACACCTGATCGTTTTAACCAAACTTATCAAAGAACACTTGCATCAAAATATTATTATGCAAGTTACTAATTGAGTCTCGACACCACCCGTCTATCGGGATAGACCTATCACAATTCACAAAATGTTTCGATACATCTATCGCATAAGTGGTATGGCATATACCACTCAGAAATCAAGTCATTCCTCTCTACTCTGTATGAATGAACATCTATTCTGACTAACCATCTACGATGCTCATGCTGATCACAGCGTAACTGTTAGTCACTCAAGTTTGACTCAAAATTTGGGCAACGTAACAATACGTTTACTCAAGCTCGATATGTGACCAATTGACTCATTCTTATTGATTTACTTCGATCCCATCCATTGCATCTCGTACAATGCTTCATTTCTAACATTGAAGCTATTGCTTGAATCCGTTCAATACATTCGATATCCATTTGCATACTCATGTACATTGTATCATTCATAAATCAACTTGCTGCACTTAATGCAACAAACATCCCACGACTTTGCTATATTAATGCAACCAACATCTCATATCGACTTGCTGCATTGATGCAACAAACACCTTAAGTATCATCTTATGACTAGCTACACTTGATGCAATAATATTTTACGGTTTTACTCAACAAAATCACGATGATTATAAAATACTTGCGACAAAAATACGTAATATTATATTAGACATAATGTATAAATATCTAGTGTAGCATCGAGTAGAGTCAAGTGTCATTTGATTGCGGAGAGCAACTTCGAATTTGAAACGAAACAAAATGTCCTGAGGAAATTGAACCAAAAAGTTTCCTCCTCGCTAAATTGTTTCAACTCGCTAAATCGTTCCTCCTCGTATCGTTTCAGCTAAACCGATCTTCCTTGTAGGGGCGTGATGTCATACGAGTCTGGAGTTGCACCCGTACAAGGCAAAATGATTTAAATCTTAAAATGGTTATCTTAATTCAATACATTTGCAGCGAAAGAAAGCAGAGCTATATTAAAGTTGCTTAGAGTATACGAAACAATTATCTTTATTAAACAAGCAGCATAATAGAAAGGCTCTTACTAGCCCCAATAATTATTTCAAATTGGCTTACAACACTCATGACCTCTCTAGCTCACAAAGAATCTCTTCTTTCCATACATCATATCTTCTATATCCTGGCCATATTATCCTGTTGTATGTCCGAGTCCTGACGCCTCAACATGTCCAAGTCGCTTCAGTACTTAGGGGATTGGGGTATCAGTGCACATATTATACTGGTGAATGGAAAAGCCACTCGCCTAAATCGACACAAAGTAATATTGTGAAACACGCAGCTTAATTTGTGATCTTTCTATCATTGCATTAAGTTTAGTTTTATGGCATATTGTATGTAATAAAGCATGTACTCATGATAAACATGTTATCTTTGATTCGCATAAGTAAACATATATATATATATATATATATATAATATATATATATATATATATATATAGCAAGGTGAATACCAACCATTCTTCCATGTCATGTTAAAGTGATATTTGTGCAGGATCTGTGTTCCTGCATCATTAAGACCATCGACACCTATCTATATGAAGGTCACTGGCATTCCAAGCTATAATAGACTATATCTCATATGTAAGATGGTGATCACTCCGTATTAGTTTGCTATCCTATTATGAAGGGCCCCGAATTATTGATATTGTTGTTTTCACATCAATAGCAGGTCACAAGTCATCTTAAAGAAGTGCACCACAAAACCAATCTTAAATTCCTTCTAGGCCAAACGGTCCCGGTACCGCCAGCGATCTCGTTCGAGGAAGCCAAAATCCACGCACAGGTTATCCAAGTCCATGACCATGCAACGTCTAACTCCTACAACACAAGCATAGTTTGAGTCCAAAACTCAAAAATTATATCAACTCACATTACCATTCTTTAATCTTATATTTCATACTTCGATTCAATGTCCATGGCGCCATGCCCCAACTCAATGTTCCAATGAACATTCTGTGGCAATACACGTTATCTAACAGTTTTATGTTTTCGAACCATAATGGTTTATTTCATTGACAAAGCCAATCATTTGCATATTGGCAGTTTCATATCATTTGTGCCACAACTGCTCACTTTACATAAAAATATACCTTTTGATGTTACGACAGTTCTGTGGCGTTGCACCACAACTGACCACTGCGCCTGCGAAGCGATATTTTACAAGTTTCATGCATATATGCATGCTACATTATAGTTATCCCATATGTTTCGACTCGTACATTTGATGCATGCCTCGTTATAGTATTTCAATGTTCTATGACTTAGTATTCAATATTCTATGGCTTGTGTATTTGATGCATGCCTTAATATAATCCTTCGATGTTCTATGGCTTAGTATGCACTAAGGCACACCTTAATAGAGTATTCAATATTATATGATTCGTACTGAGGCACTCGTCGATACGATGATTGATAATTTATAGCTCTTGCCCTGAGGTACTCGTCGATGTAGTGACTTGATGTTCTACTTTGACTCGTGCACTTAATGCACGTTTTGATTCTGTTGTTCAATGTTCTATCTTAGTGTCCTCATACACTACGACTTCTATTTGTCCAAGCCACGCCTATGGAAATCCATGTAATTAGTAGCATACAAGGAAACATTATATTAAGGCATGACATAGTAGGAAAGAAGTGTCAGAGTCCTCCCACCTTTGCTAAATTGTCTTATCGTTTTATCGAGCCAATATGGCTCGATTTCTTAATTTTGTTGTACGGCCAACTTATATGACTTAGCCATTCGAGCACTTCATGCTCATTTGAACTACCCGACCGATTCAACCTATCGTGCCTGTGCCTTAGCCCGTTGCGAGGCGATACTTTGATCTTTGATGGACTCCATTGTAAATAAGGCAAAGTGTCGAGCTCGAATAATTCAACGTAAAAGCATGCACATGAAATCAACTCAAGCAATACTTCATTCGAATCAACTTAACACTTGCATCGATTCAAATTGACTCAATATTTCTTCGGGTCAACTTAACTTCTTCGAATCAATGACTCATCATAATGCACAGTAAGGAGTGAGACATTACAACACTTATGGCACGCTTATGTTTATGAGTGATACCTTGGAAATAACAAAAAAAAGATGGTATATATTAGGTAAAGTCGATTGTTGTATGTATGAAACACGTATGCTTATAAGTCACATTTTGTTATACCATGAAATTGATCTTAAGGCAAGATTAGAAAGACCACATATATCTGCCTGCACTCACTTATTTAAATATGTGAATTATTTTGTTGATTCGGCTAGAGGCTGCTCATTAGTACACAATGATGTACTGACCTCTAATACTCCAGGTATGGAGCCGCTCGAACATGATGAGGCATTAGAGTTCGGTCGGCACATGTTGATGTTCGGTTGGAGATGACGCTAATGTTTATAGAGGACATAATATATGGACAATATTTATTGAATATACAGTTCTTAAGTTTTAAGTCTTGTGGCATATTTTAATGTATCGAGAGAGGGAGTTCTTGTAATTGAGTTGTTCTTTGGCTCCGGCTCATTGTATTTTATTGCAATATTATCACTAAAGAGAATCATGTTTCATATATGTCATGTGTCTATTGACTCATCTGTTATATTTCTTCTGTAATGACTTGTATTTGAGATGTTCTATCAACTGTGTTTCGTTCTGCCTTGTACAGACACAAATTCAGGCTTGTACGATATTACGTCTAGTTGTGACTTTCAATCTTAGAAGATCGAGTCATAATATAATGGTATCCAAGCACGAATTTACTTCCTTGGAACTCAAATGATTCTCTTTGACTCTGCGTAATGTCCAGTCCAAATATGTATCAAGCAGACTCCAGTCCAGTTCGAATATGTATAAGCTGTCTTTTTTTCCAAATCTATCTATCAAATCAACTATCTATCACAATCTACATAATATATGATATAAATAATAAATAATATGTGTTATGGTCTGTGCCCAATAATATATATGTTCAATTAGAACCGAAGAATGATATGTGTCTGCAAAATAAGACCAAATAGCAGAATATAAATAATAAATAAATATAAGAGAATGATAAAAACTTGAGTCAGATACAACAATACCTCCATGATCAGCAGATTATCTATGCATGACCAACTACCTGGAGAGATCACCAGGTCCTAAGGGGACATAGCAAGGTGCATAATATACATTCCAATAAAATAGTAAAGAGAATATCTATAAAACAAAGTGGGACTACCATAACCATCTAAGTGCAAATATGCAGTTGAGGATAATCCAAATACCAGGCCCAGCCGTACTGGCAATCACCAATGGCACCATGCTGTGATACCGATGGACGAACGAGTAAACAAAGCCGTAGCTCTGCTACAGAGACCATGACCACAAGTAGAATAACCAAGTCCTATATATGGAAGCATGACCACTAGTCTAGATGACCGGATATTTCTGTAGTCCTCCTCTCCCCATGCTTTAAACTATCCAGTCAAGTCACGTATGAATCATGTACTTGTAACAAGTCACGCGAGCTAGTAAAATATGCTTTCACAGTATCTAGCAACGAATATCTCATGTCAGATTCTGTATCATATCATCATCATTCATCATGTCTGTGTCTTGTGGTCCATCGTGTTAATGAATACGAATATGATATTCGTAATACCTAGGGTTGATACCCGATGTCAATATATTGACATCGACACCCGAATCAATTCGGACGCTAAGTATCAACAAACCCTACGTCCTCAATGATCACGAACGAGAAAATAAATATGCAACAATAAAATAAAATAATAAAGGTACCAAAACATTGGCAAGGTACACTTGTTTGTAACCTCTATGTGCGTGTCTGTCTGACCAACTCCAAAGTCCTCGCTACTTCCATCACGTACACCTATAATAAATATTCCACTATTAATAATACACTAATAACTTACTATATATGGACTTACCATATATAGACTTTAATAATATATTTATAGCAAAACTAGTCATATTGACTGCTCTACTTAATATAACATATATAGTATTAAATCTATATATAAAAGTAATATATTATTAACATAAAAGTATCACTTTTAATTCTGGAAAAAAAATTATAAATATTCTATAATAATGATAATAATTAATATATTTTATTCATAGAAAAATATGTGTACAAGTCTTGTATAGATTCTACATCAATATGCATAGACTTGTTCCATGGTTTTGCTCCCGAAAAGACAAATTATTAATAAATATTAATTTTGGAAAAAATAATATTAATTATGTAAAAATAGGTTTTTATTATCAAAACGTGCACAACAATTATTTTGGTAATGGTAGATGAAGTTTCAAATCAATTAGACACGTAGAACTCATGGATTTTAGTGTTTCGATATTACGGTAAAATGTCCAAATTTTTTATAAATAGTTAAAACCAAAATGCTGCAAAAGTATATGTGTTAGAAAGCTTAGGAAGTCTAGTTTATCACCAAAAATATACGAAAGGTCGAAGTAGCATGAAAGTAGATGAAAATTTGCTCGTAACATAAGTAGTTTATTTTGGACACCTTTTTGTAGAACTGACGTCCCGGCCAAACCGTTTGGAACTGTAAGGGTGACCAATTAGACAAAAAATAGACACATAGATCTTTCCATTAGTTTTGGTTTTACAAAGAGGTAGGGAAGTACATAAAACCTTAGATGCATAATAGCATACTTGCTGGAACGAATTCAGACTTGGATTTCGGACTTTGGGTGACTTGTAGGGCTATTTTGGTGAACTAAAAGAGGTTATGAATGTGTAGGGTTAATAATTGTAGAGTTCATATTAGCTTTGCAACGAATATTCATGGAGCATCACTGGAGGTCGAAATTGTCGTTACACCATAAGGTGATGCGACTAAATTGTGCTGGAAGGGGTTTCGGTTTTTTGCAATGGATGGGGAAAGGGGCTGCATTTTTTGAAATTTAAAATGTAAGAATATGAGGTTTTTTTTTTAGGGTTCATATGGCTCTTGTTTGGATTGATTTGGTTGAGGTATGGGCCTCTAATCTCCAACTACGGCAAGATGGGTCTAGTGGATTTTCATATTTGGATGAGTTGATTGGTTGAGTCAAAGGTTCAAGGATTTATGGCACATGGTTGCACTTAATTTAAATCAAATCAATGTAATATGGTTCTACTATGGGTTGGCAATTTAGGATGGTCCCAACTAAGTTTGTTTGACTAGGGTTAAGTGTAACACCCCTGAATTTTTGAATTTTTTTATTATTTATTTGACTTAAATAGTAATTTTTGGAATTTATGAATATTATTTTATTAAATAGTTATTATATTGTTGACCTTACTAATGGTTAGATTTCAAAGTATAAGATGATCAAGAATTTTGGCATGGATAGTGTAGTCGTGTGCCTTGACTAGTGTTTTAGCAATGGTAGGAAAGGCCGAGCCATATGTGTGTTCTGTCACGACCCGCACCCACATTTCGGGATGAAAGTGCGTGAGCAAGCCAGCTACGTATCGAGCGGACTTCAGCCCATCTCAAATACGTAAACGCTGTCTAGACTATGGTATCATGCCTAATCATGGCAAGGCTAATCTATATCTCAATCCACAACAAGAATATAAAACATGAATGAATACTATGGGTCGTTGTCTGTAGCCCACTAGCATACATGTCCAATTCGACTCCAAGAAAAACATGAGTCTATAAAGTAATCTAACAAGCAGAGTATATCATGATAAGGAATGAAAGCAAGAGTGGATAATAAACGTAATATCAATACCTGGATCCTGCAAGTGCATCATAACCATCTACCATCCTGCTCTGCTAACTAACTCCATGCAATCGCTAAACCTGAAGAGATCATTAGGTCCTCAGGGGACATAGCAAGATACATAAAAACATGTCTATCTAACAGTTTTTCATGCACTAAAGAAAATACAGGATTTAAACAGGAAAAGACCAATCAACACGAAAACATGACTATACACGACTGTGAGAACCACTACGCATAAACGAACTGCTGAAGGAGAACAAGAGAACACGATGCCACGATGTCAACGGATAATCAATCGAATACTCAAACCCTCGCCCCTAGTCTAGACTCGCAGGTTTGAACAACTACTAACCCTCGTCCCTGGTGTGGACTCGCAGGTTAGCTTCAAGAATCACCCTCGCCCCTAATGTAGACTTGCAGGTGTGGACAGATAACTACTAACCCTCGCCCCTAGTGTGGACTCGCGGGTTAGCTTCAGGAATCAAGGTATTGAAAACTACTAACCCTCGCCCCTAGTGTGGACTCGCAGGTTAGCTTCAAGAATTCAAGGTTCAGCAGTTCCGCTATGACTTACTCATCCTATGACACGATACGACTCAGTCGAAGTACAGGTGACGACACGATATGACCCAGTCAAGATACACGGAAGAACATATCCAATATGAACTACAAAGATAACTATGAACAAGGACTATATATATACTAGCATGCACATGATATACAAATCACATGTAAATAATTAACTAGTAAAACTAGATAATAATAAGAATATGCATGTAAATAAACTGTAGAGGGAGGCAAGGTATACTTGTCTGGTTCCGCGATATGAGGATGCAGTTTCGCTTCCTTGTCCACGCCTCCATAATCCAATGCTCCTAAATAATTTATTTAACTATTATGAAACTTATAACAGAACTTAATTAACTAAATTAATGTTTTAAACTACTTTAGCTATACTCAAATATCTCGTAGGACTACTTAAATTGTATAACATATATACGTGTCCAAGGAGACCTCACAACACAATTTTAGGGTTTTTGACCTTCCAATTAATCGGTTATGACCCTGTGGATACACACAAAAAGAAGAAGAAAATGCTACCTTTTCTTTATTGGCGTAAGGCACCACAAATCGAGTACGCCTGAGAGATCCTGCGCTGAGGATCTTCGAGTACAAAAAAGAATTCTGGGGAATGGGACGATGGAGATCGAGCGGCAGTTGCTCCTTTACTCCGTTGACACTCCGATTACAAAAGTGGAAGAAAATCTAAGAAAATTGCAAACTCTCGGCTCACTGGCAAGAAGTACAGCAATCTGGCTCTTGAAAATGCTCTCCGTTCTGTGCTTTGAAGAGGGATGAGACCCTTTTTTATAGTAGTTTCTGAGCTGGAATGATGTTATGTACCCACATGAGAAAAATACACTGGTTTTCATGTGGGCGTATAGTCCTGCCTTGGGCGCATAGGTTGTAAGCGCATGCAGGCTGCGAGATCGTGGGTTGGTCGTGGTGCTGACGTGGTCGCATGCTTCAGTGCACGACTACTCATGGAGACTGACGTGGCCGTGCGCTTCGGTGCACGTTTTGATCATGACTTTGACTGAGTCAGGCTTGGGCGCATAGCCCTGTTTCAGGCTATGCGCCCTCCTTCTGGGGGAGCTTGTCTTAGGCGCATAGAGCTTCACAGGGTGACTTGGACGCATAGAGCTTCACAGGATGACTTGGGCGCATAGAGCTTCTCAGGTCGACTTGGACACATGTATCCTCATTGGCTTGGGCGCATATGTTCTCTTGGGAGCATAAGGCTTCATTGCTGACATTTTTATGCTTCTACAGACCCCATGTTAAAAACACACTTAAAAATCATATTAAATTCCTAAAAATAATATTTAAAACTATTTTGTACAGTATTAATTGAAATTCTAGAATTATGATTTATAT
Organism: Iris pallida; assembly: GCA_029216955.1. NCBI lineage: Eukaryota > Viridiplantae > Streptophyta > Magnoliopsida > Asparagales > Iridaceae > Iris > Iris pallida. Next base: position 4,580,655 of record JANAVB010043019.1, read on the forward strand.
AGAATTATGTGACTAGTTGACTACTACGTCACCTAGTCTACCCGAAACTCGTCATGAACATGACCAATTACTCAAAATAGCCAAAAATATATTTTAAACAGAATTAAAATACCTTATTTCACAGAATATCATCATGGGTACAAGGGTTAAGTTATGCTACAAGTTTGGGACATTCTAGGTCAGCAGATTATCCAAAAATAGCTAGTTTTGACCTATAATTTTCTCGACCAGATTTGAGTTTCTAAATTTGTGGAAAAGCACTTAAAAATCCTAATATATATATATGAATACACATAAAATTCAGTTTCAAAAATAACCACCAATAACTTATAGTTCCTTCACTACGGGGTTAATTTGATCCTACCGAAACATGAATATTACGACTATAAATCATAAAACTTTTATAGATGATTATACATAGAAAAAGCCATCAAAATATGATTTTTACAGATTTAATAACATATTTTCTACAGAAATTTAGTAAGGGTTTCAGATGAAAAAATTAGGGTTTCTTACCAAAAGTCCTTGCTAGAGAGGTTGTGAAGGCTTCTCCGTGTCAAAGCTCCAAACTTTCTTGCTATCTTTGCTTGCTAATCATCTCTTGGTGAGTTTTGAAGGGTTTGCAATGGCTATAGATGGTTGGATGGAGAAGATGGAGTTTTTAGGGTTTGTTTTGAGTGGTTGGGTAGATGTATGGTGGAGGAGATAAATTTTTGTGAATGATGTAGAGATGTGCAAGGGAGAAGATGATGTATGGAGGGATATGGGGGAGAGGTGCTACCAAAATTTGGAGAGGGAGAGGGGTTGGTCGGCTATAGGGAGGGAGAGAAAGGAAGAATTAAGTTAGGGTTAGGGTTTGGGTTAAGTTGATATACATATATGGGCCTTTTGGGTTGCATGCATAAAAAGGAGTGGGAATCCTATTCCTAGGAGATGGTCGGCCATGGGGTGGGGGATTTGCTTGGCCGAATACTCCATGGTGAGGGTCCACTTGGCCTGGTTTGGTTGTTTGGTGAGTTGGCTAATTGATTAGATTGAGGATTAAAAAGGTCTTTCCTAATATAGACTAATTAAATCTATCTATATAAATACAATCCAAAATCTGAATTAAATACAAAATATATTTATTTATTAATATTTATTATTGCCCAACATGCCTACTTAGGATTGGGTTGGACTTTGGGTCAAATGTAAACTAACGCCAACTAGGATTACACTAGGATTACACGTAGACACTTTCTATAAATAGAAACTTTCCAAAATTGAAAACATATTAATATTAATAAAATATATATACAAAATATATATCGACATGAAGGTATTTAAGAGTACTACATGTCTATTTAGATTTGGATTTGGTTTGGGTCAAGTCGGGGCTAAATTGTTACAACCGGGTCTCCTAGAAAGTCAATAATCTAATAATTAAATAAATAAATCATCGGTGGGGGTTAAGTCGCAACTTGGCCTGGTTTTCCTAGTTAGAACACACCTATGGCTTGACCTTCCCTACCATGACTAAAACACTAGTCAAAGCACACGTGTACACTATCTATGCCATAATTCTTTGTCATCTTGTACTCCAAAACTCAACCATGGCTAAGGTATAATAATAACTATTTAATTTAAAGATATTCATAAAATCCATAAAATCCTATTTAAGACAAATAAATAAATAAATAAATAATCCAAAAATTCTAGGGTTTTACATGTTATTACTAAGAAAACCAGTCAAAGTTATGACTTGACCCCTATAAATGATTTAGTTAGTTATTTATTAGGATTATGGCTTCTAGGAGACCTGGTTGTACCAATTTAGCCCGGACTTGACCCGAACCCAACGAAAACCCATGTAATCGTATAGTACATCCAAAGACGTCCTTGCAGATATGTATTATATATATTTATAGTAGTAATTTATTTTAGTGACCTAGTAGACCATTTTACAAAAGGTGGTTATATTATTTTTTTTTTTACAAAAGGTGGTTATATATATATATATATATATATATATATATATATATATATATATATAAAATATATATATATATATATATATATATATATATATATATATATATATATATATATAAATATAAGGTTAAAAATATATTCCTACAAATAGACTTAGTTATATAAATTGTGAATATGGGCTATGACTAATTATATATACCCCGAGGCCGTAGCCCGCTGGGAACGGTAAGGCACCCCGTCGCAGTAGCGTGGGTTCGAGCCTCCATGTTCCATTAATATATATATATAATATAACAAAAGGAGATATTATACTGAAAATATATATATATATATATATATATATATATATATATATATATATATATATATATATATATATATATATATATATAACAAAAGGAGATATTACACTGAATACGTTTACACATCGACTAATTTTTTTTGGGCGGAGGAGAGAGAAGCTCTCCGTACAACAAGTCCGAGCAGTTCCCCGGCTGCTTGCTGATGACCCCCCAGCGGGTGGCCCCCACGCGGCGGCCAAGTTAGTCATTGCAGCCCCCCGCGCTTCGACTGTGCCCCCCGGCGCTCCGAGCGCTCCTGGCGTACTCCTTCTTCTTTCTTCACTCCCTACGGCCTCAGAGGTCTGTAGCCATGTCCGGCTCCTTTTTTGTAGGGACGAGGGCCCCCAGGCGGAGCCTCCCATGTCCCCGCTGCTCGTGAACTCTCACCTTCCGTCATCTTCGACAGTCTTCCGCTGGACCGCCGACCAACTTGCCATTATCGGCATGCAAGCTTTGCACCGACCGTTCTTCCCCTAAGGGTTTCCTCGTCCTGGGAATCACTCCGGCCAGGCTCCTCTCCGGCAGAGATGGCATTCGCGGTGCCAACTGCTGCTGGAGCTACGTCGTTCTCGTCATGCCTAGTGGAGACGTCTGGCCTGCCCATGGGCAGCGGTCCCCCTTCTTCCCGTCGTTACCCAAGCTTTTCAAATTTTAAATTTTAAAACAAGCTTTACCTCGCGCATCCTTCGGATGGCGTTGCTCATCTGTGGTCCACCCAGCTTTACCTCGTGCATCCCTTGGATGGCGCTGCTCGTCTAGGGTCCACCCAATTTTACCTCGTATATCCCTTGGATGGCGCTGCTCGTCTGGGGTCCACCCACCTCGCGTATCCCTCGGATGGCGCCGCTCGTCTGTGGGCTACCCCTGCTCAACCTCACGAGCTTCTTGGGACATTTCCCTAATGTGCGCCCAAACCTACATTTTCTAGCTTCGATGGGCCCCCTGCAACAGCGCTATCTGGCCTGCGCTTTCTGATCTTGCGTCTCCCTCGACTCGATTTTAGTTTGGCGCTGGCCTTGTGCCACCCTCCGTCCACCCCTCGGCTTGGCTTAAGAGTGGAGCCAGCCATCCGGCCCCCTCATCTCATGCTAGAGGTGTGCCCTCCGCTCACCTTTCTTCCAACGCAACTTCGTTCGAGGTCGTTGCGGGACGCGCGCCTCCCTCCTCGGCGCCTGCCCAGCCTTTGGTCACGCAGACGGGCGCACCCATCAACGGACACCCCTCTAGGTGTGCCTCAGTCGCTTTATCGTCTTTGACCACCCTATCCCTTGGGGACAATCCTCCCGCGGTCGTCAGTTTGCGTCTACCTCCCTTTTTGCTGACATAGTGAGGCCAGATCGTGCAGCTAAGAAATCTTCGTTCACCCATGACGTGGTGCTCCCAGAGTTTGAATACCCCCTTCTTCCGAGCCCCAGGACATCATGGTGCCTTTTTCTTCAAATGATCTAGCCACTTTGTCTACCCAATTCTAATTCACTTTAGTTCTAAAATTCTCATCTGGTTGCCCGAAGTTATCCCATGTCCAAGAAGTGATTGCTAGTTGGGGCCTCACTTCTGATTACTGGGTTGCGCCGATGGACCCAAAACACGTCCTCATGCACCTCTCATCAGAAGGCGACTATCAGCAGGTTTGGACTAGGGGCACAGGGAGGATCGACTCCCACATCATGAAATTCATTAAATAGACTCAGGATTTATCAACAAAGGAAGATTCTTCTATTGTTGCGACATGGGTCACCCTCCTTAACCTATCGCTCATATGTTTTGCCCCAGCTGCTATGAAAAGGATTGTTAATTCCTTTGGAACCTTCGTGGCAATGGCAGGGGAAACACGAAACTTGACTAAAGCTAACTACGCTAAAGTCTGTATGGAGCTTGACATTTCGAAGGAGCTCCCCAACTTCATCCAAATTTTGCTTGGCAACAAAACACATACCCAACAAATCATTTACGATAACAACGTTATCTGCTGCAATCACTACCACATGAGAGGACACACCTCCGCCCACTGCTTCAGAGCTCACCCAGAACTGAAGAAGAGAGTGATACGCAAGACTGTTGTCATACAATATTGGGACAAAGTAACAAACCATCGCTTCTTCCTCTACCGAACTCCTACATCTGGTTCGACGCCAGCACGAAGAGCTCTCGAGGTGCCAAACCACTTCAGAACAACGTTTCCCAGGGTTGTGCCAGCACCCACACCAAAACCCAACAAATTCGATATCCTAGTCATGAATCTCACCGACGATAACTAGGAGACATTCCAGGAGATCACTACTGCCTCAGTTGTGGACTCCGAGAGCGGTAGGGCACCAGGGAAAGAAATTTTTACTATTCCGAAGGCGATGCCCCAACAATAGAAGCACCTCCCAGAATCGTACAACATTAATAAGGGAGAAGACTACATCATTCAGTAGAGGTCGGTAAGATTGAGGTCGCCACCCAGATCCAGACATAGGACCTCACATCGGAACCAAGCCCCGTGACGCTAACAGCCGAGGATAAGGCTCTTCAAGAGTCACCAGATGATAATTTGGAGCCAGAGAGACCTGCCATAGAGGTTGTCCAACAATCCACCAAGGAAGCTCTCCCAGAAATTCATGTGGAAATATTGGCCAACATTGGCCCTGAACCAGTGTCCAAGATGAAACAAGCTATTGACATCGGATTTGCCAGCCTGGACAATTATTTTGGAACTTAGGCCATGGGAGAGGTTTACATGCACCCTACAAATGATGCAGTCGACACCAGCAAGGACTTACGCTGCAAAAAGAATGGAAAGGCTGACGCCAACCCTAAAAAGGTGAATATAAGAAGTGACAAAGAGGTCACAGCCATGATCCCTCGATCCGCTGCCAAACTTACCAACTCCCCCTACCCAACCACCTAAATGATTAATATCCTATCTTGGAATATCCGTGGCCTCGTGAACAAACCAACCTTGAGAAGATTAAAGTATCTCAAGAGACTTCACAGAATTGACATTCTAGTGATTATTGAACCCAAAATTTCCCCCAAGAAACTCAAGTCTATCTAGGTGCAACTCGGTCGGCTTCCCCTCAGCCATCGTCGGTTGTCACGACATCTGGATCCTTTTCAAGGCTGATATAAAGTTAGGCATTTTAACGACTCGAGATAGACGCTCTCGTGTTAGGTGGACCACCTCGGGCTTCAGTCCTGATCTCTCTTATCAGCAGTTCACGGTAGCTGCGACATCATCGAGTGCAAACAACTATGGTATTCCTTTTTTGACACTCAGCATCAACACATCCACCTTCCCTGGTTATGCGTCGAGGATTTCAACGATGTTACTTGTAGGAAGGAGAAGTCGGGAGGCCAGCCCCCATGTCGATGATGCATGACATCAACAACTTCATCTTCAACGCTCTCTTGTTTCTGCTTCAGTTTGTTGGCAACTCCTTCACTTGGTGTAACATGCAGGACGGTGCCCGATGGTAATACTCTCGTCTCGACCGTGCCCTCATTTATTTTTAGTGGTTAGACCTTGATCTCAACGCCAGACTCTCACACCTCAACGCTACTGAATCGGACCACTCCCCGCTCCTCGTCGAGATCAGCAAAATTTTTTATCAGCATAAAAAGAACTTTTGTTTCCTCGACCTGTGGTGCCATCACCCTCAATTCAGGAACATTGTGTCCACTACTTGGAGAGGCCCTGACGACCTTGACCCTCTTTCTCGTGTGGTAGTGACGGTTCGCGGAGGACGACGTCTCTCGAGGCTGAGATTCTAAGGATGACGTCTATCGAGCCTCCCCCAGCCCCACTGTTCGTGAATGCTCACCCTCACCACTTGGAGCAAAGAATCTTACAGTGACATTTTCCAGGATGTACGCCTCTTAGAGGATGAAGTCTCTCGAGCTGAGATTCTGTTCGCCAGCAACGGTTCGTCTTCGGCCCGGGCCTCCCTCAACCTCACCAAAGCACTCCTGAAGTTCCGGCTCAAAGTTGAAAAGGAATTCTGGAAACAGAAAGCCAGGCTGACCTGGGATATAGAGGGCGATAAGAACATTAGCTACTTTCACTCCTGCGTTAAGGGGTGCAGACAACAACTCAACCTCTACCATATCACTGATAAGAGCGAATGCAATCTCAACGACCAACAGGATATTCAGTTGGCTATGGCGGCCTTCTATACCCAGTTGTTCACCAAAGAAGCCATCAATAAGGATGAGGCTTTTCTTGCAGCTATCCCTTAGTTGATTGATGATAAAGACAACACCCAACTGCAGCTCCTCCCTTTCAGAACATGAAGTTAAAGATGTTGTGTGGGCGTTGAACAAAAAAAAGTGCACCTGGACCGGACAAATTTACTGGCATTTTTTTAGAGCATGCTGGGAAATCATCAAGTCGGACATCCACGAGGTGCCTATTGCCTTCTTCCAAGGAGCCAGATACCCTAAATCGATATCCAGTGCCAACCTAATCCTGATACCTAAGAAGGATAACCCGGAGACCTTCAAAGATTTTTGCCCTCTGAGCATGTGCACCTTCACTAATAAGATCATCTCTAAGATTATAGCTAATAGCATGACTGGGCTCCTTCCCAAGGTTATCTCGGAAGTGCAAACTGGATTCATTCATGGTCACAACATCCTGGACAATATTTTGCTGGCTCAAGAGATAAATTGCTACATAAAATTCCCTAACAGAGGAGGGAACATCGCTATGAAGCTTGACTTGGAAAAGGCGTACGACAGGCTCGACTGGCAATTCATGATCTGGGTTTTTAGGGCCTTCGAGTTTTCTGAGACTTGGATTGACATCGTTTGGAGATCGATCAACAATTCGTGGTTCTCTACTGTCGTCAGCGGTCAGGCAGACAACTTTTTCAAATCGAGTCGAGGAGTCAGACAAGGGGACCCTTTATCGTCTATTATCTTCATCATCACCGCTGAAGCGTTAAGCAAAAATCTGAACCTTATGATCGGCTCACCCCGCCTCCAGCACTTCCATACCACCAACGGATGCTCGATCATCACCCATCTGGCCTACGCTGACGACATTCTCATCTTCTCTTCCGGCGATGCGGGGTCTATCGAGGTGGTTAACAACACGTTGCAGAGATACTCTAGATGCTCTAGTCACTGTGTCAACCCCAACAAGAGTTATCTATGTCCACCACACTCTTGATAGAGATCACGCTACCACGCTCACTAACATCACCTTCTTCTCCGTCGCGTACCCCCTTTCACTTACTTAGGGTGCCCACAGGTGTACGGCAGAGCTAATGTGGGACTCTTTGATGGGTTGGTAAGCAAGGTCAAAAAAATCGAGGGTTGGCATGATGCGATCCTATCGCCAGGCGGCAAGATGATCCTGATCCAGCACATGCTTTCATTCATCCTAATTTATACCCTTGCCGCTTGCTCCCCTCCGGAGAAGGTCCTCTCTAACATCGAAAACCTTTTTGCCAACTTCTTTTGGGGTCACAGCGACGACAAGAACAAGCACCATTGAGCTAGTTGGGACTCTTTGGCATGACCCACATCCGAGGGCGGTCTGGGCTTCAGCAGGTTGGCTCATGTTGTTGACGCCTGCTCGATGAAGAAGTGGTAGAAGCTCCGTAAAAACCACTCCTTGTGGTCTGGAATTATGAAGGCCAAATACTTCATGCACACACATCCGACATCCGCCTCCTCTAACAGCAGAGCTTCTGCCTTATGGCGATACATTCTGAACGGACAGCAACTCATCGAAACAATGATTCATCTACGGCTGGGCTCGGGAGAATCGTCCCTTTCTCGGGACGTCCCTCTTCCACCTTATATGGAAGCCCCGATCAACAACATGATTAGAGATCTGTGGTCCAGCACCGAGGAGTGGAACTAGGAGAGGGCCAAGGATTGGATCATAAAGGAGGCTGTTGCTGCCTTAGCCGACTCCGGTATAGTGGTTGGGACGAAACCTGATTCTTTGTGGTGGTCCATGACAACTTAATGACTATTTCACCCTTGTATCTGTCCGACGAGCGGTTAGCGCCTCTGGCATCCCATTATCCATCATTGTGGCATTCTGGCAGTCTCGCATCCCCAAAAATGGTCCTTCCTGATCTGGAGAGCATTTTGCACGAAACTCCCCACCGATGATGCCCTAGCAACCCTCGGCTTCAACTTAGCTTTCATGTGCCATTGTTGTTCGGAGCGGCAGATTGAAACGGTCAAGCACATTCTCTCGTTAGGAGACCTGGCCTTAGAAGTTTCGATCAAGTTCTCCAACTACTACCTCCCAGACCAGGATGTTAGGGGCTTTAATGATCTTCTTGTCACCTGGGGTCAAGCTTGGCATGACCACCAGATCATCGCAGCAGCCATCACGTAGGTTATTTGGAAGAATCGCAATAAGTTCAGATATGAAGGGCACTAGTTCATCGCAAACCATCTGATCTGCGAGGTCCACAGACAGATTCTCAAGGTTGGCAGACACTGCAAAAATCAAAGCTACGATAATATACTGGTGTCCTGTGTATGCCCTTGGTCCCACGACACGATGCTTTAGGGCAATTGCCTGGTAAGGAGCTTTTGAGCCTCAATAGCTGAAGCCTAATATCTGGAAAGTGTTCTCACGTGCATATCACTTAGATGGTTATGGTAGTTACCCTTTAGAGCATATATTTTCTTTACTGTTACATTGGCATATTATTTCGTGTACCTTGTTATGTCTAGGGGTGAGCATTCGGTTTATTCGGTTCCAACCGAACCGAATAAGCAAAAACCAAATTGGACCGAAACCGAATAAGCAAAATCGAAACCGAACCGAATTGGTCAATAACCGAACCGAAGCGAATTAAATCGGTTCCATTTTCGGTTTATTCGGTTTTTGGGTTTTTTTTTGTTAATATATCTAATAACTAAATATACCTAGATATATTCAGTATATACCTGTAACATATACCTATATACATTTAGTATATACCTATAATTAATACACACACAAACATATATATATAAACTAAATTTTCTTATTTGGTTTTTGGTTTTGGATCGAAACCGAATTCCAAAACCGAAACCAAAACCGAATATGAAAATTTAGTATTTTCAAAACCGAAACCGAACCGAATTTTTTCAAAACCGAACCGAATTCCTTATTCGGTTCGGTTCGGTTTTCGGTCCAAAACCGAATAATGCTCACCCCTAGTTATGTCCCCTGAGAACCTGGTGATCTCTCCAAGTAGTTGGTTGTGCAAAAATAGTTTACTAAGCATGGAGGTATTGCTATTTTCGATTCAGGTATTTATCATAATTTTGTATTGTATCCTTTACTTGTATTATGCTCTTTAGCCTAGATTTATAGACCTATATTATTTTCGGGTCTACTAAAATATATACGTAATTAGGCTGCAGACCATGACATATCTTGGTTATTATTGATGTTTATTTATTCTCTGGATTTATATATATATATATATATATATTTTATATATATATATATATATATATATATATATTATATATTATATATATATTATATATATATTATATATATATATATATATATAACACAAAAAAAATATATATATATATAACAAAAAAAATATATATAGATATATATATTTATAACACAAGGAAAAAAAAACAAAATCATGCGTGAAATAGAATTTCTCACGAGATAAACGCCCCCCAAAACTGACAGAACCCAAATAGCAGCCGACAACCTACCTATATATGTAACGAGGGAGAGAGGGAGAGAAATCCTTACAGAACCCAAAACCCTAGTGCAACCCAGCCACCATTGATATCCTAGCGGCCTCCTCGCTACCATCTGAATGTCGACTATCGTCGGAGAGTTGCTGGAACGCACAGTCGCACTGTCCTAGCGGCCTCCTCGCTACCATTGATCTATTGGTTTTAGTTTTACAAAAAGATGAGGTAAATAAGTACATGAAACCCTAGATACAAAACATCATACTTGCTGGAATGAATTCTGACTTAGATTTCACACTTCGGGTGACTTATAGGTCTATTTTGGTGTAGTAGAAGAGGTTGTAAACATGTATACCAGTTAATAGAATTGTAGAGGGTCATGTTAGCTTTGCAACGAATATTCATGGAGCATCACGGGAGGTTAAAACTGCGGTTACGCTACAAGGTGATGCGGTTGAATTGAGCTAGGAGGGTGTTTTATTTTTTGCAATGGATAGGGAGAGGGGCTACGGGTTTTGAAGGTTAAAATATAATAATATGAGGTTTTATATGTTAGGATTCATATGGCTCTTGTTTGGATTGATTTGGTTGAGGTTTGGGCCTCCAATCTCCAACTATGGCAAGGTGGGTCTAGTAGGTATTGGATGGGTTGATTGGTTGAGTCAAAGACGAAAGAATTTCTGGCACATGGCTGCACTTAATTTGAATTAAATCAATCTAATATGGTTCCACTATGAGTTGACAACCTAGGATGATCCACACTAAGTTGAGTTGACTAGGGTTAAGTCCCGAAAATACTTCGAATTGATTCTAACACCGAAATTGCAATATATGGGTCTTATATGCTATTTAAAAATAATTTGCACATGGGAACTAAATTGAGTGGCATACCATTGGCATGTGCGTAGTAGGCTCAAAATGGGTCAAAACTATATATTAGGTCAAATGATTTGGATCGAAGTTGGACCTTAATTGCTAGTTGAAAAACTAGTCAAATTTTATGGTAGAGACTAAAATGACTATTTTACCCCTAAAGTTGTACATGAAAAATATAGCACAAGAGAACATGTTTGGATGGGACATGATATATCAAATTGAAGGTGGACTTGTCTAGAATTGAAATATAGAATTAGATTTAAGAAAATGGTAATTATTGTGTTTCAAAAATCAAAGCTACGGTAAAGTACTACTATAGTCATTATTGACTTTAAAGTATAGTTTAATATTAAATATCCATATTAAAGTAATTAAAAATATTATCAAACAAATCAGGGTGCTTACACTCTGAGTTGCTTCCGCGATCAAAATTGTTCCTCTTAATGTTCTGCTAAGTGTTCCATACAATAGAGTTACCAATTATCAAACAATTATCAATTAATATTCATTATGCATTTCTACAACTCTATCATACCAAATGTCTATTATTCTTCATATAACTGGTATGTGAGACTTGCTTTCGCGATCGAAATTGGTATGTAATACATGTCTATTTATCATGATTCTCTCTCTATCGATCTGAGACACCATTATATGAAGAATATTGTAATGTGTGAATATGTTTATTTCTAAAAACAACTAGTGGTATTTTTTTTAATGTTGAACGTATCTACGAATTGTCCAGTAAATTGTATTTTCATAATGAATATTAATTGATAATTAAGATCTAAAATTTTAAGCTCAATAGAGCTACCATTTTTAAAAAATATATTATTTTATCCATTTGTAATGGTAAAATATTGGTAAAAAATCTTGGAAAAAAGAAATTTGTAATGAACAAATTTCTCATTCCAAAATGAACCAAGGAGTAAAAACAATTAGAAGAAATTATAGTCTGTTTTGGTATATTGACGGTTAGCTACGCAAGCAATCATGAGTAGCCTAATATTTTGTGTTTGCTCTATGCTATTATAAATAATTATAGCCACACCAACAACCAATCATCGCTAAATGGTATTGCAAAAGTTTGACAATGGCCTCTATCCCGTCACTAATACATTTAACCACTCGAGCAATGAGCTGCCGTTAAAGGGCATCACTAAATATTTGATTCAGTCACTTACTGTCGTTAATACAGTTAGTTATGCAAGCAACCAACCATTGCCAAAGAGTGTCGCTACAGCTTAGCGTCGACTATTTGTCGTCGCCAAACTTTTTACCTCGCAACCAAAAGTGACCCTTGTTTGTCGTTGCAAATATTACTTGCGACGACAAAACACATCTGCGACAATTTTTTAACGGACACAAAAACTCCTTTTCATCAGGTCTATATAAGCATCCACCTCTTCATCGATAGCTAGCAAATAATCAATTGGTTCTTTGTCAAGAGTACTATAATCGTAACTATTGGTAGTGGTCGCCTATTTTTCCTTATTTGAAGGGCTAACTTCAAAATCAATTGTGTTACATCTTTGAGGCTCATAAAACTACTTTCCTGTCGGTATACGTACCCATCCTCGTATTGAGTTGCTGAGCAATAACATCGAGTAAAGTCCATTGTTACTTGAATGGATGGCTCCATACAAGGTAGAATAAATTTGGCTTTGATTTACCCAACATTAAAATATCTTCTGGCCCTAGTTCCATCAATTACATTACTCTTATTGCTTATAGTTGGATGCTGACTTCTTTGACCATATGCAAATTGGAGAGCAAAATGATATGGAAAGTATGGCTCCAATTCATAAGTATTATCGATACAGAGAACCAAGTGAGATGGAAAAATGTTCAGCAACTAATTAAAAGCCCCAACCAGAAGAGAAGAATATTTATTTCACATATCTTGAAACTCTTGCACGTGCAATAATTTTTGTGATGGGAAAACAAATCCAAAGAGGTTGTAGGAAGTGTACTTCTGCATAGACCTCTGGATGCTAGATAAACTCCAATGAATCCATGAAGATCCTTCATATCGATAAACAAGGATCCAGCAAAATGATGAATTTATAAGGTTAGGTAGGTGCATAATTGACCATCCCATTTAATAGGTATAGGACATTTCTACTTCAGGAAAGGCTCCTATATTTGGTTTGTTACATAAGATATTAGTTATCAAATATAAACTGTATTATAGGTCGCAAACCATTACTGGCAAAAGTACTATTGAGTCCCCTATAAGTGGACATACCGCAACGAAGAGGATGTCCTTATAAATCGTACCAGTTGGCCATGGAGTACTATACACTTTTATAGCCATAGAGAGAAAGATCTTGCCACGACATCTATCCTTGATAAAGGATATAAAGCTTGTTGGTTGGCAGTTATGCACAAGGTTCCCTTATCAACACCTTGGCAGTATTCAGGCAATATGAAGTCACGCTCGTGACTTACCCTCATTCATTCCATAATAATTGATGGGTCAGTTGTTTCTCTTGAATTATAGCAAGTCGATTGTTTCCAATGCACAACCAAATATTTGGACCACTTCTTGATGTTAATGTTCGTGACATTTTCTTATGGATTTTTAAAAAAATATGGTAATTACACATCAGCTCCCGATATACGTAATGCAAAGTAGGGTACGTCTTTTTCCACTCATACAGGTCCTCCATGCAGGGCATGTACTCCTTATAGAGGTCCTTAACGAAGGATATTTTTGAAATTTTATGCATTTAGTAAAAAACAAAGCCTAGTTCACCTGTTGGGGTAAAGATGGTTCCAGTTCTGGTATTGTAAAATTGAGGAGTGCAAGAAAATATCGGATGCTCAGCTCCACCCCGTAGCATGATCCCTTAACGGCCTGATATAAACCAAGATTCATTAATTCTTTGATGTATTCAGAAATGACCCAGTGGGTCACGTGTCCCCAACACTAACTACCAAAGGCGGGATGGATACATCCTAGAATTATGAACTCTCCAGGAGGATAGTTTTCCTTTACGAATTGGAAGCAATTTACGAAGACATATGCCCTCAACAAGGTGTTATTTACCGGTATGTCTTGATTACCATCTCGGGAATCAAACTAAAAACTGTCCGAGGATAACTACTCTTTACACCCTCCAATCTGTGTTTCCTTTTCTCAAAATGGAATCGTACCTTGCCAACCTCTATGCTAGGGAAATCATTGGTTATTTGTTAGTTTCTCATTCTCTTAATAGTAGTGGTATACAAAAATAATGGGAAATAGCGTTGTATCTCTGGATGATAGAAATTTACTCCATCTATTTTGAGTTGCCATATCTCATTTCTAGCAATTAATTCATCTTGGTTAATTTTGGTACCATCTTCGAGGAGGAATAAATTCTTCTGAATTACTTTTTATATATCCCACAAAGAGGGGTTCTGGTCATCAGCTCAAAGAGGGCTAACTTCCCTTGTATCATGACAATATCCTTCATGTATGTCACGATACACTCCTACTTTTGGGATACAAGTGCGTGTCCAAGTCTAGCCTATGTCGCAGTATCGGCAGTAATACGTTGTCTATGATAAACAATAGTCTACAATAAGTACAACACGAATATAACATCCACAGATAAGTCACAAATGATCACAAGAAAAATTATATCTAACAATCTCAAATAATAACTAAATAAAGGTCGTCAAATAATCACTACAACTCAAATGAACTCGGGGACAAACCCGGTAGAAAAAATAAAATAAATAAACTAGAATTTATAACTAATGCCCAACTAATGCGAATGCATAAGGAAGGAAATATGCTAATTCACATCAGTGCAAGAATCTGGTACGTCAATGACGTTAGTATTACCAATATACTCACCATAGATCTCTAGACAAATCACGTCGTCTAAAGATGAAAAATAATTATTAAGTCAGGATTGGAGCAAGATCGTCATAGCACTATATTACACAATATAATATATATACATAAAGAAATAATAATAAGGAAGATCAACTATAGGCATGACATTATATGATAAGCGGCGTGCCACTATAACCTGATGACAATATGAAAAAAACTCAATGGAAGATAAACAATAGACAATATAGAAACAATGATCAAATCACGTGTACCATGTGTTTTAGCATACAAGTTTTTTGCATATAGACGGGTTAGGACATACAGAAGTCGGTACGTGAGGTGCAACGACTGCTATCAACAAATATTATGGATTTGAACATTGCATAAACCATATGCATACTAGTTGTATTCCCCCTCCCAACTCATCCACAAATAAACATGATCACTTACATTAACTTTGAACTTGAATATTGAATGAAGATATTAAGTGAACATATATGGTAATAAAAACAAGTATAACTCTTGTGCACTAGTAATAGAAAAGATAAGACTAACAGCTAAAAAAAAACAACATGCAGCATAAAATAAAGACAACATAGGCCATCGCGATACTTGTCTGCCCTGGAGAGGAAGAAGCCACAAAGTCAAGACATCGTAAGCTCGATCTACCCGTCAAATAATTTAAAGCAAGTTAGAATTTACAATTCCCACTATAAAACTTAAAAAAGTGACTAAATAGGTTTTCTAGTTAATATGTTTTAATTCTGAATAATAATCACCTAAAACCATATTTTAATCTTCTTATATTCTGAATTCAAGTTTAAACATAAAATTTTAACTAAAGAAAGCCGCGGTTCCAAATTTGGGATTTGCGACACACAAATCGAATGTTTTGTTGACCAAAAAGTTGTAACCACCTAATTCCAGGAGAGAAGTATTTTTGTCATTTCAATAATTTTTGATAATTGTATTAGTGATGGTAATATTTAATTTGTGTATATAGGTTGTGTGCTAACTATTTAGATTAGACCATGTGATTAGTTGGTTAATAGCTAGCCTATTTATTAGACTTGTGTTTGTGGACTAATTAGACTTGACATAGCACTAGAGTCCAATAATTTGAATGAAATGACACATGGACCTACCCATTGGACTAGGCCCAATTAGATCCATATAGTCATGCCATTTAATAAAATAGAGATTAGGCTATTTACCAAAATAGGATTAGAGACTTCCATGCATTAATTAGCTCTCATGACAAGTTTAGAGGGCACATTAGATATTCTCCATTCACATAGACAAGCCCTGAATGGTCGGCCACTATAGGAGGGGTCTCTTACTATCTATCTAAATTCAATTGTGTCATTCCATCTCAATTTGGTGTTCTTCCCCAAATTGATCAATTCCTCTTAATTTTCACTCAAATTCTCTTCCAATACTCTCATTCTTATCACTTGAAGAAGCCTAGGAACTTGGACGCTAGGAGCACTAGAAGAGGACTCCATTTGCTAGGTATTTTTTGTCCGGATCGTGTCCATTTGGCTTTTCATTGGGAATCCATCTCCAATTAGGTATACATTTCATTTTTCTCATAATTAGACTCTATTTGTTTAATTTAACCCTTAGGAATTCGCCCATGGACTATGACTATGAATAGGAGGAAGAATTAGGCTCTAATGACTCTCCATGTGAAAGTTAGATAGAGTTTTGTGCCAATTTTGGAGGAATTCCGAGATTGGTTGTCACGCCCCGATTCCGTCGAATCGATAGTCGTCCCCCGGACGTGATGCCGTGCAAACCTAATTTACGATCGCACAAGGCATAGTCATAAGGTAATCCGAGACACAAGATCTAAGAGAGCACGTAGACAAATTGAATCACACATTAAGTAAAGGAAACTTGATCTTTATTGATAATGAACATCTTTTACAGACTCCAGTACAAGACTCATGCCGTGCGGGCTACAACATGACTCGATTACAAAAGAGTGCCGATGAGATAGTCGTTCCATATGTTGCACACATCCCTCAAAATACAACAAAGTACTCCAGTGACCTGGATGGGAGGGACGCTGAGTCATCTTCCTTGGACTGTTGAGAGTCTTCTAAAGTAGAGGTGCGGACAAGTCTTCGACGCACGGCCGAAGCTTCAAAATAACGAACGCCGTCGAGCTAGCTGGCGCGTCCTTCTTGGTTCGTGGGACCTGCAAAGAGCGTGGATCAGTACGATCACATGTACTGGCAAATGGCTAATTAAATCCAAGCTCTGTATTTGATTCAAGAAGTTTTATAAACATGTTAGCTAGCATTTTACGTGATCTTTCTAACCATCCTGATCAATTGTATGTTAATATATTTGCAGGCAAGCATATGAAATTGTAAAACATTAAGCAGCTATCATATTGATCCCGTGTCATGTGCATTTGTTAAGCAGTGAAAAGGGTGTGAAGGCCACTGGCAATATCAAGCCATCGCGGACTATAACCAGGTTAGATGGAGACCCTTTCGCGACGGGTTGCAAGCCCTGTACGAAAGTTCCCGAATAACCCACGCCGATGAAGGGCTGGCGCTTGCTATTCTCGTTCCTTCCGGGCCGAATCGGTCCGTTGGCCTAGGCAACCGTTCGAGGAACTACACCTTGTCGACAAGTTGTCCAATGACCGTTTTACAGAGTCTTGAAAAATGCTCTCTCTTTTCTAGAACCTTATCATTTCTCTTTTATGTGCGAAACTTAGCCGTTCTTTTGAACTTAGTCAATTTACTTACTTAGCCGTATCGTTGCGATAAACGTTAATCGATTATTCATTGTTTTGCATAGGCTAAGTACAATTGCATAAGGAAGCATATTTTCCATTTTCAATACCGGCAGATTGATAGCAAGTATTTCGTGAAGAATCTTGCCACGATTTCTTTGATTCTACACTATTATAACAAGCATTCATTTTACTTCATATTGATTTTGAAGTAGAGGGACGAGACGAAGGAGGTCAGCCACTCGCCTTAGCTTGCTTCAAACGAGCGACCGGTTGGCTGCACTGTCGTTGCCTACACGATCATCTGCAATCGCATAAGCAACTGATTAGAATACTGTGTAATTCAAAGAATTTTGATATGAATGCGAAGCTCAAAAATGCGTCACGAAAACCCATCGAAACATTCACGAAAATCAAAGCCAAAGCCAAAGCCAAATCAAGTGCGGCATAAAAAGCAGAGCAACGGGAGGTCTCTTCCGACTCAGCCGCCGAGCCAATCCTTGAGGCGCAACCCGCTGAATATGGGACTTGGTTCCGAAGAAGCCATTCCATAACGTAGAATGGATCTTAATTCAACCGTTCCCATTCGAGCGACTCGGCCGATTTCGACCTATCGGTCCCGGCCGAATCGATAGCGACAGTGTTCCTTTCTCGTGCACCCCGTGGACGGAAACGGGGCACGATGTAGGGACGTGACACTACACCATAACCAACTAATAAAAAG
Organism: Iris pallida; assembly: GCA_029216955.1. Lineage (NCBI taxonomy): Eukaryota > Viridiplantae > Streptophyta > Magnoliopsida > Asparagales > Iridaceae > Iris > Iris pallida. The sequence continues at coordinate 4,598,813 of JANAVB010043019.1, forward strand.
TTTCGTCCTCGAAACTTAAGGATAGAACCTACCTCTACGAGAACAATGAAGGAAATTTCTCCTTCATTTTCGATTCAAGCTCCCACGTTGACTTTTTGACCGAATGGTTCCTCCAAAGGACATGGATGAGAGGGATCGATCGATTTCGCAGAGCTTATCCTTGCGTTCTAAGATTTAAACTGGCTCTTCAACGTAGGATAAGTCGAACATTAGCTCCAGCTGGCCAAAATCTACCACGTGGCTAGGGTCGTGCACGTACTTCCGCAACTGAGAAACGTAGAAGATATTGTGTACACCTTCAAGCACCGGCGGTAGGGTAATTTTATAGGCCACTGGGGTGACCCATTCGAGTATTTCGAATGGCCCAACGAATCTCGAACTCAACTTTCCCTTTGCGCCGAACCGAGTAACTCCCCGTATGGGCGACACTTTGAGGAATATGTGATCGCCTTCTTGAAATTCGAGGGGTCGACGATGAACGTCTGCATAGCTTTTTTGACGACTCTGTGCGGTATTTAATCTTTCCCGAATAAGACAAATTTTTGCACAGTCTGTTCCACCAGTTCCAGGCCGAGAATCTGCCGCTCTCTGACTTCGTCCCAGCAAATGGATGATCGGCACTTTCGTCCGTACAAGGCTTCATACGGTGCCATTTGAATGCTGGATTGATAGCTATTGTTGTATACAAATTTAGCCAGAGGTAGATGATTGTCCCGGCTTGATTTGAAGTCAATTGCACAGAGTCAAAGCATGGCTTCGAGAATCTGATTGACGCACTCTGTTTGGCCGTCGGTCTGAGGATGGTAAGCTGAGCTGAACTGCAACTTGGTGCCCAGCGCCGACTGAAGGCTATTCCAGAATCGCGACATGAACCGTGAATTCCGATTAGAGACTATGGATACTGGAACTCCGTGCAGCCATACTATCTCATCAAGATAAATCTGCGCCAGGCGATCAACGCTCCAAGTAAATTTGATGGCAATGAAGTGCGCTGACTTGGTTAGTCGATCGACGATGACCCAGATGGCATCATTTCCCCGCGGTATCTTCGACAGACCAATAATGAAATCCATGCACACGTGCTGCCACTTCTATTCTAGAATCGCCAGATTCTACATCTCCCGGTCCGGTCTCTGGTACTCAGCTTTCACCTGTTGACAGACCATGTATTACGACACGAAAAGTGCCACATCTCTTTTCATCCCGTGCCACCAGAAGTTTGTACGGAGGTCCTTGTACATCTTCGTGCTACCGGGATGCAAGGTATACTTTGTATAGTGCGCCTACGACAATATCTTCTTTCTAAGTTCTGAATCGTCCGGAACACATAGTCTACCGTTCAATCGAAGCATGCCGGTTTCGTCTTCCGTAAAGTTGGTCGTCCCATACGTCGAGATCAGCTGTCGTACCTTCTTCAGGTACGGATCGTCCTTTTGAGCGGTCTTGATCTTTTCTTGCAGGCTCGGCTCTAACTGCAACTTTGCCAACTGTACATTCCAAAATCGGACTCGGAGTTCGATGCCCATCTTTTCTAGGTCGCGTAGTAGTCTGCGGTCGATGGATAGCGAGGCAATATACTTCCGACTCAGAGCATCCCCCACAACATTTCCCTTTCCCGGCATATATTTAATAGTCAAGTCGTAATCCTTGATCAGTTCAAGCCAACGCCTTTGCCGCAAGTTTAGTTCCTTCTGTGTGAATAGATACTTGAGGCTCTTGTGATCGGTATAGATCGTGCACGCCATGCCATAAAGATAGTGACGCTAAAATTTCAATGAGAACACAATCGCCGCTAACTCCAGGTCATGAGTAGGGTAGTTATTCTCGTGCGGCTTTAGCTGTCGGGAAGCAAAAGATATAACCTTGTTCCGCTGCATCAGCACACACCCCAAGCACTGACCGGATGCATCACTGAATATCTGGAAACCCTCAGTCCCTTATGGAAGTGCGAGTATCGGGGCCGAGACGAACCGTTGCTTTAATTCTTGGAATGAAGCTTCACAGTCGTCTGACCATTCAAATGCGAGTCCTTTCTGGGTGAGGCGAGTCAGAGGCAATGCGATCTTTGCGAAGTCTTTTACGAAGCGTCGGTAGTATCCTGCTAAGCCAAGGAAACTTCGAATCTCACCGATGGATGCTGGCCGCTTCCAATCGACAACGACTTTAACTTTCTTTGGGTCGATCGCAAGGCCTTCAGCTGAAATGATGTGTCCGAGGAATGCGACGCTACTCAGCCAAAGTTCACATTTGCTTCACTTCGTATACAATTAATTTTCTCGAAGGGTCTGCAGCACGATCCATAGATGCTCAGTGTATTACTGCCTATTCTTCGAGTAGACGAGTATATCGTCAATAAAGACTACTACAAACTTGTCGAGGAATGGTCGGAACACCCGATTCATCAAATCCATGAAAGTAGCAGGGGCGTTCGTTATGCCGAACGATATTACCAGGAATTCATAATGGCCGTAACGAGTGCGAAAGACAGACTTTGGCACATCGTCCGGCTTGATCTTGAGTTGATGGTAACCCGAGCGCAGATCAATTTTAGAGAACACGTAGCTCCTTGCAACTGATCAAACAGATCGTCTATACGGGGCAGGGGATATTTGTTCCGGACGGTAGCTTTATTCAGCTTGTGGTAATTGATGCAAAGACGCAATGAGCCATCCTTCTTCCTGACGAATAGTACGGGCGCTCCCCATGGCGAAATGCTTGGTCGATTGAATTCCTTATCGATCAACTCTTGCAACTGTACTTTGAGTTCTTTTAGCTCTGTAGGGGCCATTCTGTTTGGGGCATTCGAGATTGGTCGGGTATCGAGGAATGTATCGATAGTAAACTCAATCTCTCGATCGGGCGGCATGCCGGGCAGCTCGTCCGGAAATACATCTGGCAATTCTGCCACAACGTCGGTCTGACTCGCATTTGTACCATCCTGTCGTATGTCTCGAACGAAAGCTAGATTGCCTTCGCACCTGGAATGCAGCATCCGTCGAGCAGATATTGTAGAGATTACCATGCAGGTCGGTGATACCGCACCACACGAGTAGCAAAATTCAGGCACTCCAGGTATGCGGAACGTGGCCTTCTTTTCAGCACAGTCTATGGTTGCGTTACACAGACCGAGCCAATCCATCCCCAGAATGATGTCGTAGTCCTTAATATGTAGAACTATCGCACCGAGACTGATCTTTTAACCACCTATACAGATGATTCCGTCTCCGCAGACTAAATTTGCAAGTAGTGGCATGCTCGACGATACGTTAATAGTGAGATTGAGACCCAGTGGTGTCAGAGGTTATTTATGCTCGGCGGTAAAGTCTGCCGATATAAAACTATGTGTGGCACCTGAATCAAACAATACACGAGCAAGTTTATTATTGAATTGCAGTATACCTGTCACGACTGTGTCAGATGCGAACGCTTCGTCTCGAGTCATGGCGTAGACGCGGACCTGAGCATTGGGGTGACGGTCTTGGCCATTCTGTTGTGCGGTCGGTGGAGCCCGAGGTGCTTGGCCTCGGTTCTGATGGTGTTGTTGAGAGCGCTGGTTTGGCTTCTCCGGACAGTTACGTACGATGTGGTCCGTTCGGCCGTACCCGAAGCATGCATCGTTCTTCAATCGGTACTCGTTAGCCATGTGCCCCTCTTTGTGGCAGAAATTGTAGACTACTCGATCCTTCGTCTGGTTGCCGTCTCAGTTGCTGCGGTTTTGACGCTTGTGTGCGTTGTTGCCTCCCGTATTACTATGGTGTTTGTTATTAAAGTGAACAGTGCCAGTAGTAACAGGAGGATACTCGGACTCTAGACGGAGGGCATGGTTGAGTGCCTCGCCCATGGTTTTGTATTCAGGCACCGAGACATGAACACGGATAGTGGAACGCAGGCCCATTTCGAATTATCGATATCGACTTACAGTGGTAGGTAGATAGTCTTCAGCAAATTTGGCTAGTTTGTTGAATTCTGCCACATACTATCGCACTGACATATTGTCTTGCCTCAACTGCATAAATTCGTTTTCTTTTTCCTGTCGCATGGCTATAAAAAGATATTCGGTCTCGAACGCATTTCTGAATGTAGCCCATAAGATTGCCGCCGTCTCGTCTTCACGTTGAATAGCCCGCTTCTGTACAGCCCACCAATCGTGTATGTTCGTTCAAAGTAGAAGTTGAGCACACGTAACTTTCTTCGAGTCTTCGACACCTAGAAGCTCGAACTTGTCTTCTAGATCCTCCAACCTGTCGATCACCACGGAGGGATCTTCTGTGCCGTTGAAGGAAGTGCGGCAACTTTTTATAAATTTTGACAAGTTGAAGTTGGAACTTCTCGGTGCCGTAGGTGAGAGCATAGGCGTCTCCGGTTCAGCTTCGTTGGATAGAACCGCAGGCTCGGTCACGGCAGGCATCATCGTTGAATTGTTGTTGTTGCCTACGACCGTTTGTACGATTTGCTGGAGGGTATTCAGCTGCTGCTGCTGCAACTTAAATTGAGTCTCGAACCGATTCTCAAATTGAGTCTGACGAGCCTCCACTTTCTGACGATGGAGCTCATTTTGGTGTTGCTGTATTTCAAGCATCTGCAGCATTCGCTACATCGGGTCGCCGGAAGGTCCGGCTACGATAGGCGTCATTTCCGTTGGGTTGACGGAATACTCGGGTCTAGAAGTACTCGAGCCATTGGAAGCGCTCATCTCGTTCTCTGTCCGAGCTCCCGCAACTGCAGGAAAAAGAAAGGCAACTCTCGTCAGTTTCAGAAAATGTCCTGGGTTCAGCATATGGAACAAATCATCTCATCGACACGAGGTCAATAGTTGGAGACTAGAACTCGACACTGGAGGCCAATGACATAAAGTCGTACTCTGATACCATTATGTCATGGCCCGATTCCGTCGAATTGATAGTCATCTCCCGGACGTGATACCGTGCGAACCTAATTTGCGATCGCACAAGGCATAGTCATAAGGTAATCTGAGACACGAGATCTAAGAGAGGACGCAGACAAATTGAATCACACATTAAGTAAAGGAAACTTGATCTTTATTGATAATGAACATCTTTTACAGACTCCAGTACAAGACTCATGCCACGCTGTCTACAACATGACTCGTTTACAAAAGAGTGTCGATGAGATAGCCGTTTCATACATTATACACATCTCTTAATATACAACAAAGTACTCCAGTGACCTGGATGGAAGGGACGCTGAGTCATCTTCCTTGGACTGTTGAGAGTCTTCGAAAGTGGAGGTGCGGGACAAGTCTTCGACACACGGTCGAAGCTTCAAAATCACGAACACCGTCGAGATAGCTGGCGCGTCCTTCCTGGTTCGCGGGACCTGCAAAGAGCGAGGATCAGTACAATCACATGTACTGGTGAATGGCTAATTAAATCTAAGCTCTGCATTTGATTCAAGAAGTTTTATAAACATGTTAGCTAGCATTTTACGTGATCTTTCTAACCATCCTGATCAATTGCATGTTAACATGTTTGCAGGCAAGCATATGAAATTGTAAAACATTAAGCAGCTATCATATTGATCCCGTGTCACGTGTATTTGTTAAGCAGTAAAAAGGGTGTGAAGGATACTGGCAATGTCAAGCCATCACGGACTATATCCGGGTTAGACGGCGACCCTTTCGCGGCGGGTAGTGAGCCCTATGCAAAAGTTCTCGAATAACCCACGCCGATGAAGGGTTGGCGCTTGCTATTCTCGTTCCTTCCGGGCCAAATCGGTCCTTTGGCCTAGGCAACCGTTCGAGGAAACTACACCTTATCGACAAGCATTTATTTTACTTCATATTGATTTTAAAGTAGAGGGACGAGATGAATGAGGTCAGCCACTCGCCTTAGGCTTGCTTCAAGCGAGCGACCGGTTGGCTGCGCTGTCGTCGCCTACGCGATCACCTGCAATCGCATAAGCAACTGATTAGAACACTGTATAATCAAAGAATTTTGATATGAATACGAAGCTCAAAAATACGACACGAAAACCTATCAAAACATTCACGAAAAATGCATTCACGAAATCCAAAGCCAAAGCCAAAGCCAAATCAAGTACGACATGAAAACCAGAGCAACGGGAGGTCTCTTCCGACTCAGCCGCAGAGCCAATCCTTGAGGCACAACCCGCTGAATATGGGACTTGGTTCTGAAGAAGCCATTCCATAACGTGAAATAGATCTTAATTCAACCGTTTTCGTTTGATCGACTCGGCCGATTTTGACCTATCAGTCCTGGCCGAATCGATAGCGACAATGTTCCTTTCTTGTGTACCCCATGGACGGAAACGGGGCACGATGTAGGGACAGGACACTACATTGGTACACCAGGTATTTGTCATTTGGTTATCTTGATCTAATTAGGCTAGATTTGCTTGTGTGTGTATCTAGATCCGTGTCCACAATTGGATATAAGTAGGCTGTATCATTCTACGGTAGGATACTGAGTTAATTTAGGGATTTTTTTTCCTCCGACACTTGTAGCACATATGTCCTATTCTTTATGACACTTTGTACTAGCCATAGATTGATTCAATTAGGCTTTAATTTATGTTTTGGGCATTCTTATGTGATTTGGTAGATTCAGATAAGGGTTATTATTGGTATCTTGGGCGTATTATAAGAGTATCGTAGATTAGTAGTACGATACTAGGGTGATGCACACCAAGTGTTTAATTTGGTTGGGTGCATTCTATGAGTGTTATGTATATCATTTTGTCCTATAGATATGTGTGCCTATCTACCTATATAGATACCTATGTGTCCTGTGTATATATGTATATATATGACTATGTGTTTTGTGTGTATTTTACCTATAGAGGTAGCTATGTGTGTATATGTATAGGAATGTGCATGTGGATGTGTAGTGTCAAGGTTAGTGATAGCCTAGGAGTATCATTTAGGTGTATGATTGAGGGAAAGGTATGATTATGTGTGGATGTACCCATATTCATATGTGAGTGTGTGCACTAGTAGAAAGGAAGGAAGGAGTGGCAGCAGTTAAGGCAGTGTTGTTTGTAGTTTGCACAGACAGAAGAACAAATTGGTGACAGCATCATGTAGGTAGACAGGGGCTCCTTTGTGTAGCAGTACAGTGCATAGTAGAGTATCTCCACCTGCGTATCAGGTGGATACATATTCTCTATATGTGTGTGTAGGTAACATGTAGTAAGTGACTGAATCTAGTATAGGTATCTAACTGATTTGTGTGAGTGTAGGGAGCTTTGGTAAGGAAAGCAATAACTTTGACCAGTAGTAGCAGTAGATTTATTAGAAGAACAACAATATCTTTAGCCAACAGGAACAATATAAGAAGTAGAGAAGTAGAAGTAGCAGTAATAGCAATAGTATGAAAAGAAATTGCAGATCAGTAGGAAGGCTTAGCTTGGCTTGGTATCAGTTGGGGAGTTCTCCACTGTCTAGAGTGTACAGATAAGGGGGCTTATCTGCAGAGCATTGATGTGGGCAGCAGCCATCTGCATCAAAAATGAACAGCGGTGGGAGGAATAAGGAGAGGTAGCAGTCAGTTGCGACAAGCAGCAGTGGTTTTGGCCATCTGTGCATTGGACAAAGGCAACAAACCTCTGTGCAGTTAGTGATTGGAAATAAAATAGGAAGTAGCAGGGGCTACTTGGCCTTGGAGTATAGTAAGGGGGAATGTGGGCTCGGGTATGGCCTTGAGCAGTAAGGGAGTGCTAGTGTTGTGCAGACCAAGCAACAACTAGAAAGTATAAGAAGTTCGTAGAAGTAGCATAAGGTAGTATGTGTTTGTGTGGGGATAGGTGTTTGCAAGGTAGGAAGTTGTATATGCAATAGAGAGAGAGGTAGATGGAAGGGTAGATAAAGTGTCATTTATGCGTATGTATAGATATATGGGGTAAAGAGCATAGGTGATAGTAAACGAATATATAGGTAATGATTAGGATATGTAGATTGGTCTAACATAGGCAATGGATGGCATAGGCAATGGGCATGTGAGTTCACCCTGAGTTATTGGGTACTTGTGCACAGGTGATGTAGGTAAACATAGGGTAATAGGTAATATCTAAGGTAAGGGTAAATACATAAGTATAAGCTACTATTGCCTAGTGTTAGCTAGGATACCCTAGTTTGACAAGGTAGTGACTTAGAAACATAGAAATGACCTAGTTTGACCTAATTTAGCAAGGTATTGACCTAGTCGACCTAGTTTTGACTTAGAGACCTAGTATCAAGCTAGTATAGCATATTTTTATTTACAAATCCTGATTAACATTGATATACTATATTTAGGTATTCGAGGTACTGTTTCGAATACTGGTGATACTTTACACCACATTTTAGATGAGTACATTCTCTGATAGTTTCTATTATCTGATATTTGCTACGATCTACATATTTAGTGATGTTTTACTTGATTCCTGATACAATGGTTACATGAGCTAGTTGTTATGGTATATGTCCAGATATATATATATTAAGGATAGCTAATTAAGTTGGATTGAGTCGTACTATTATGCTATTGTGGATAGCTAATCATACGTAACCCGTATGATTGAGCTGTACTATTGTGATATCATGGATAACCAATCCTATTGGATTGAGCCATACTATTATGACATTGTGGATGTCATACCCGGACCCGGTGAATCGTCCGTGGCATCGATTCAGCCGAATCGATCGTACTCGTTGGGGGTGTGATACCGTATGAGTCTGGAGTTGCACTCATACAAGACAATATGACAGCTTCTCAAAATGTTATCTTTGATTCAATATTAGTAGCAAAAAAAACAGAGTCACATTGGAGTTACTCAGAGTATATGCAACAAATTATCTTTATTCCATAAGCAGTAGAATTACAAAGGCTTTCAATAGCCCAAATCAATATGCTAGATTGGCTTACAACACTCAAGTTCTCTTTTGCCTAAAAAGGATTTTACCATTCCATACATCATCTATATCATGATCACATTCTCCTGTTGCAAGTTCGAGCATCGATACGGTTGCATGCCTCAAAATACTATGGCATCCCATCCCTCAGCGTATTCAAGTGAAGCTTTGTTGTGAGCAATCCATTTCCTGTATCGTGTAAGAAATCTGGTGGAGGATCAGTACTAATCCTCTCATGTACTGATCGGACCCACTTTACTAAACTGACATTAAGTAATTATATGAATCATGCAGGTTAACTTGTGATCTTTCTATCCTTACCTTAGGATCGATTTCATGGCATATTGTAAATAGTAAAGCATGTATTTCATGACAAGCATGTTATCATTATTTGCGTATATTTGCGTCAGCAAGCAAGCAATATATATTAATCTCGTGTTGTTTCATAATGCGACTTCTTACCAACATCGACGTACTCACCCTTGCTCCGATGCAAGTTGAATATGCCTATCATCTTTCCTATCATGTTATATGTGATCTTTATGCAGGATCTCTGTGTACCTGTACTATTCAGCCCATCGACCCTTATCTATATGAAGGTCATTGGCATTCCAAGCTACAATGGATTTATGTTACACATATGTAAGATGATGATCACTCCGTATGAGTTTTCTAGCTCAATATCAGAAGGACCCCGAATTACTTGGTTAGTGGCTTATCACATCCATAGAAGGTTGTAAACCATTTTAATGAAGTGCACTAATATACCAAATTTCAATTTCAACATCATCCCTTCTAGGCCGAACGGTCCTGGCGCCCTGGCGTACCATGTTTGAGGGAGCCAACACCTATGCACGGGCTATATATCTCAAGTCCATTCAACAATGCAACGTGCATCAAATTCGTATAACTAAACATTCGATTCATTCAACTCTATTTACATTGGCACAAAGCTCCAACTCAATGTTCATCAAACGAACGCCCCAAAGGCCATGAACATTTCGAGACATCATACCACATTCAATAGTTATTCGATATCCTTCAACTCGTGCATTCGATGTAGGCCAAGATTCAGTATTTCCATATTCTATGCCTTAGTATTCAATATTCTCCTACTCGTGCATTTGATATACGTCTTGACATGATCTTTCAATGTGCTAGACGTATGTTCATTCTCTCTGACTTGTGCACTGAGGCACATTTCCATAGAGTATTCAGTTGTCTACAGTTTGTGCACTGAGGCACTCGCACCGATATAGACTTTCGATATTCTAGCCTTCTAATTCAAGTTCGAAGGCATGAGTGACTAGTGCACTCAGGCACTCATTGATATAGTTATCCCATGTTCTTATGGCTTGCGCACCGAGGCGCTCGTCGTTGCGGTATTTCAATGGCGACTTGTACATTTGATGTATGTTTTAATTCAATTGTTATATCTTAGTGTTCGACACGTACTACAATTTCTTTCCTTTGAGCCACGCCCATGGACTCGATATGTTAACTTAGCATACAATGGTATATTTTACTTAGGCATGACGGAATAGGAAAGAAGGGTCAAAGTCCTTCCACCTTTAGCTAGTATGCCTTGTCGTTTCGCCAAGCCGATGCGGCTCAATTTCATAAATTTGTTTCATGGCCAACTCTTCGGACATATCCATTCGAGCACTAAGTGCTCTGTTGAACTACTCGACCGATTCGGTCTACCGTGCCCATACTTCAGTCCGTTGCGATATGATACTTTGGTTTGGCAGACTCTACCAAATGAGATAAAATGTCGACCTCTTATAATCTAGCATAAAATCTAGCCTATACACGAAACTAACTAAAGTTAATACTTGTTCGAATCGGACTTATGCTTTGCATCGATTCGATTTATTAGATCTTTGAACTGACTCAATGCTTTCTTTTTTAGGGCCAACGTAACTCTTGCATTGATTGTTGTATTTCTCGGGTCAACGCAACTCTTCGAGTCAACACTCAACATAATGCACCGTGCGTAACGGGACATTACATAATATACCACTCAAAACAAGGTTTGTTCTCGAATCGACACCAAAACTCAATCCAAGTGTTTCTCTAGATCGTTTCACGATCTCGTCCACTATCATTGTTCTGTTTCAATATTTATACAAGCTTTCATTAACATACACAGTCTTTACTGTAGCTCAATTTGAATTCAGTATACAACTTAGTTTGGATCGTACACATATTTAACGGGTTCCCAAAATATATGCATTTCATCCAAGCCCAGTGGTAGGAAATTGGAACAAAGCTAACAAGTAAATTTTCAATCCGCGAATAATTTCCATCTCATACTTCCGATCAAACTTATCACTAGCGACCGTTCTCGCAATTCTATCGCATATGTATATTCGGTACATACGTGATTCATTTAACAAAGTCACCGCATACAACATGATTCAAACCCTATTTTTTATTTCGTAAGTTTTGCGCTGACCGTCCAACTATGTATTGCGTTAAACCATCGTACATCCGATCGCAATGAGCCTTCGCAAGTCCTTGCGTTAGAAGTCGCTGCCCAACTATTCCTAAAATCTTACTTCGTAACTAATCTCGATACTATTTTCCTTTGCTAACTTGCAAATGTATCAACATCCGGGACTACGCCTGCTAGGCAACTTACCCCGATATCGGGCTTAAATTCTTTCAACACAACTCAAATTGACAATGCTCAAAGGCAACAATGTTTCTGACACAATTGTTTAACTCAACTTGAAAATGCTCAAAGGCAACAATCGCTTTGACACAAAGGTCTCTACGGTGCGTCTTATGTTCGATTCCTATCGAGTAGAAATTTTCTAGCCAAATTTTCAACTTGTCCGTCTCGCAACATTGAATATAATTTCGATTCATGCAAGCTCAATCGCTAGGTGAATCCAAAACAATGACACAACTCGAAAGTCATTCTCTTATCGCTCGCTCTCGTGCATAGCACAATTCTTGCAACCGCCTATTCGTATCACCAAGTTCATATGTGAATTTCTATTTCGATTGTCGACCAACATAATCAATCAAGCATTCATCCAACCAATACACAAAATCCGACTATATCATTCTCAAACAAAGCTATTCCATCAATTCTAGAAATAATTATTCGATTACCTAGACTTATCATCAACATGCACCATATTATATTTGTTCTCGATGCAATTCCATATGTGACATCATATGGGTCATCCTATGCATCTGCAACATTCACTTTGATTTGGCGGTCAAGTCTTCTAGGGTCAGCTACCCTGAATCTACGCTAGATAATTGTGGATCATTAATGGTGGCAGTTACTACAAACCATGCTATATCTTATTTCGAAGCCAAATTACGTTCCAATGATTTCTATGGGACTCTACCCAAATTCGAACAAAATCATTTCTATCTGTGCAACTGAGGTGCAACAATCCTCCGAATAATTCATGTACTACCGTCTACGATTCCACAATTCATGAAACATCTACTTGTATCGAGTTCGAGTCCATCTACCCACGGTCAACACCCGAGATGCTATACGCATCAAAACAATCGTCGATGACTTTATTGTCTCGCCCTCATCAATCATAAAATTTAAGATCAACCGGTTCGACATTCTTCTATTGTTCTTTACAAAAATCTCGATATCGTGGGTCTACTCCATTTTGTTTTCTCATATCGTACTTACATTTTTTTGCCTATCAATTTCGATTGCGTATGGTTCAACTTTGAATCTGTATCAACATCAACTTGTATCACATACATCCAAGTTCACAACAAACTTTTTCATGTGCATCACATCGTTTCCTGACTCATCGCATCCCACGATATTTCGATTGTGTAACCGAGTTACGATTATCCAACATAGAACCCTCGAGTCATATGATCATGCCCTCTAAGTTTCACACGTTTCAGTCATACTCAAATGAGTTTCATAGCAACATAACTATCTTCTTAGGCACGATTATCCGCATCAACCAACTTTTCATCGAGCTCGCAATTCGTGCATTCCGTTTATAATTTGCATCAACTAACATTTCCAATGAGCTCGCAATTTGTACGACCTGATTATAACCTTGAGTTTTCTACCCGATCGATCCGACTAGTTCCTCAAGGTATAACAGTCTCAGTCATCCAACCGACTTATAAATTTTCATTTGGCATATTATTCATTGATACAAGTCCTTGCCTTATCATTCTAACCGATTGTCGAAGAATGCTTGCATCAACATACTGTCATACAAATCTCTAATCGAGTCTTGGTACTATCCCGTATGTTGCGGACAAACCTTTCGCACAATTCACATAACATGTCGATGCAATCCATCGCACAAGTGGTATGACATATACCATTCAGAATTAAGTTATTTATCGCATAGGTGGTATGACATATACCACTCTGAAATCAAGTCATTTATCTCGCATCATACTCGGTTTGAATCAACATTTATTTCGAACAATTCATCCCATGGTTATTATGCCGATCACAATCGTAACTCTTGATAAAATCAAAATCCGACACAACTCAGCCAATGTATACATTTTGCCAACTCAAGTTCGGCGCACAACTAAACAGATTCGTTTCTATCGATTTATATGATTTCAGTTCCATCCGTTGCACCTCATACAACAATTCATTTCTGACATTCAAAGACAATGCTCGAATCCATTCAACACATTCGATATCAACTTTCATATTTATTGCAATGCATTATTCACAATCAACTCGTTGCAATTCATGCAATAACATCCCATGACTTGCTATATCGATTCATCCAATATTTTTCATATCGACTGTTGCATTTAAACAACAAACATCACGATAGCATTTCACAACTTGTTGCACTTGTAGCAGCAAAAATTTTATGGCTCGTTACACTGAATGTAACAAATATTTCATGATTTTATGTCACGACCCGTACCTGCTTTTCGGATACGAGACGTGTCCAAGCCAGCCTACGCCGCAGAGTCGACGGTAGAACGCTGTCAAGCCCGCAAGAAATAAATGCTCAAAGTAAATAATATTTGCTGCTCATTCACATTTCTAAATTTATTACAAAATTTACATCATTTAAAAATTAATAGAAATACAAGATTTTACAATTAATGAAAATGGTACAACTATTTTCTATTTCTAGGTTGACCTCAGCATACCCAAG